>VWZX01003843.1:19642-30417 GCA_013399015.1 Galbula dea
CACCCCAGAATCCCATTGGCCCTCCTGGCCACAAGAGCACACTGCGGGCTCATGGTCATCCTTCCATCTACTAGGACCCCCAGATCCCTTTCTCCTCCACTGCTCTCCAACAGGTCAGTCCCCAACCTATACTGATACATGGTCTTGGTCTTGCAAAACTCAACACTTGGCCTTGTTGAATTTCATTCAATTTCTCCCTGCCCAACTGTCCAGCCTGTCTAAGTCTCACTGAATGGCAGCACAACCCTCTGGTGTGTCAGCCACTCCACCCAGTTTAGTGTCATCAGCAAACTTGCTGAGAGCACACTCTATTCCCTCATCCAGGTTGTTAATGCATAGATTGAAAAGTACTGATCCCAGTACCGACCCCTGAGGGACTCCACTAGACACAGGCCTCCAACTAGACTCCATCCCATTGACCACAATCAAATGAAAAAAATAGATTTCAGGCTGACAGGTATTTTGTGTGGAAAACAGAAGGACCAAATAGCATTTTGACTGTGCTGCACTGTGTTGGTCGGTTGTTAAGGGCAGTCACGTATAAAAAAAGATCGAGGACCATAAATACTACTGCAGTGCATGCAGTAAAGATGTGTTTGCCTATTCTAGCTCTCTCCTCCGGGGGTGCACGCTTTAATTGCTTCTGAGTGTCACAAGGTGAAGTGTCACTTTAAAGGACCTGTTTGCCAGGCATCGCTTACCTTCCAGATGCAGTGAATGAGTCCAGAAATTGTGTGGAAGAAGAGTGGTGATTCAGTGTCAAGTTTACTGGCATGACTGGGTTGGAACAGAGAGAGAGGTTGGCTGGTGATCTGCTGGAGAGAAAGTCATGGAGACATTCCCAGTAACTTTTTGGCAGAGGTACAAGGCATGGAAGATGAGTGTGGATTAGAGATGCCACTCTCAAATACCTCCGGAGAGAGGAACTGATTGTGGGGTGCTTGACATTGACTTGTTCTCCTTCTAGGATGTAGTAGGAGAAGACAGGAGCCTGTAACCCCAATGAAAGCAGAGTATTTCTTGTTATATTGACTAGAGATTTGGCTTATTGGTTTACTCTTGAGATGTAGCTCATCCAAGTCCCTTTAAACAAATTACTGTCATCTGATTAGTAAGTTTGGGAGTTCTTTGGGAGGTCTTATCAGTGACCCGAGAAGAGCAGTAAATTGAAGCAAGAAATGTCCAAGAGCACTGAATGGTTCTTGGCTCACTGGGAGTTAAACCGTACACCAAGAGCTTAACAGCAACAAGAACAAAAAAAGGCAGGTGGTGGGGGCAGGAAATCCCAAATCACAGCTTTCTTCTTGCAGAAGGCAGGGTAGCTGAGCTGTGCTTTTCCTTGGCCACACAGGGTTGGTCGTGTCCCAGTCTAGCTTTGCTTTATCAATAAGGTAGCACTAGCAGTAATGTAGTAGCAGCAACAGATCAGTAACCGTAGAGTTGTATCTATTGACACCAAGAGGTCGAACCCCAAAATAGCAAGAGTAGGTAAACAGCAAACTATAGACTTCAATAGCATTTTGGAACCTGAAGATTATATTGATGCATCCTTTTCCCTGATTTTACTCTTTTTAGCAAAGCTGCGCAGTTGTTAGGATAGTCCCAAGTGTGGGAAAGAACAAGGCATCATATGGGGAAATTAACATTGTGAAGCTTTTGAGTAGACCTGCAACATAGACAGTGCTATGCAAGTGTCCTGGCATCTGCTGTTGTATTCAGTGATGGTCTGCTGCAGACCACATTGCATGTGACCACAGCAAATGTTTTCTGCTCTCTTTCTTTCTGGTGCACCTCTATATGAACAAGTTTGGTTTCTTGTGAAGGGAGAGAACTTCAGCTTAGTCAGGAACTCTGAGATGTAGATGCCTGCACTACATACTAAAGCATGCTGCTTTGGGCCTTCTGTGTAGAGGCCCCTACCTTACAAGTTAGAATCATAGAATTGTCAGAGGTGGAAGGGACCTTAAAGATCATCTAGTTCTAACCCCCTTGCCTGGCAGGAACACCTTCCACTGTATCAGGTTGCCCAGAGCCCCACCCAGCCTTGTCTTAAAACTTTCCAGGGATGGGGCTTCCACTACCTCTCTGGGCAACCTGTTCCACTGTCTCACCACCCTCTGGAGCTGTTCCTGGAGCTGTTACATTTTACAATACTAACTTGTATGGGGGAAAAATCATAGAATGGCTGAGGTTGGAAGGGACCTTAAAGATCATCTAGTTCCAATCCCCCTGCCATGGGCAGGGACGCCACATGCACTAGACCAGGTTATCCAGGGTCGCGTCCAGCCTGGCCTTAAACACGGCCAGGAACGGGGCCTCCACAACCTCTCTGGGCAACCTGTTCCAGTGCCTCACCACCCTTTGGGTAAAGAACCTCCTTCTAACCTCCAGCCTAAATTTCCCCTCCCTCAGCTTGTAGCCATTCCTCCGTATCCTGTTGCAATCAGACCAGGAGAAAAGTTTCTCCCCTTCTGCCTTATAATCCCCTTTCAGGTATTGAAAGGCTGCTATAACGTCCCCTCTAAGCCTTCTCCTCTCCAGGCTGAACAAGCCCAATTCCCTCAGCCTGTAACCCCAATTAAAAAAGCCCTCAAACTGTTGGGTTTTTTTTGTTTTGTTTTTTTTTTTACAATCTTTATATAATGACAAATATAACACAAGCTAAGCACTTAACTGTGTGACTGGTTGTCACCAGACAGCTTGCGTAACTAATCACTGGCTGTCCTAGATACACCTTCCTAGATTCGTGAATGCTTTAATGTTTGCACACCATTTGCACACAGATTTAAGACAATACTCAAAACACAGCTACTGATGAAAAGGTTTGTTTTATTACCTCACCACTGCCTTGAATCTAAGCCATGTAAGTTCCTCTGCTAAGGACATTTATGGTGGAGGCATTTTAAAAATGTACTGGACGCTTAAGAATCCAACCATAAAATTCATACAGCCAAAAAGCACCAAGCTGCCATTATAAAGCAAATCTAGTTTCGTTATAACTTCTTTGTGTTTTTCTCCTCAGGTGTGAAAACTTGCGTGTGTACAAACTGGGCCTCTTTTCAGGTCTTTGGTGGATGCTAGCACTTTTCTGCTGGATCAGTGACAAAGCATTTTGTGAGATCTGGTCCTCATTTAACTTCCCTTATTTGCACTGTGTATGGTAAGTGCTGTGTACAAACTCCACAGTTTGATTCAAAGACAGTAAGTCCTTGCCACATTACCCTTCTGTGTTGCCTGGTGGCTATTTCTGGTTAGTGCTAGATAGAATTACTAGTAAGATTATAAGCCTGGAGCAAGTCTCAAGCTATCCAAAGTGGCAGATTTAGGAGTCTCTTTGACCTAAGCAGATTCTTCAGACACTAAGCTCATTAATTGTTACTGAATTTGTTGCCCTACTGGCTACTAAAAAAACCCCATAGCATTGCTCAGCTGAAGCAAGCTTCCACTTAAAAGTGAAAACTTAAACTTCCACTATTAATGTCTGAGGGTGAAATGGGAGGCCAGTGGAAGGCTTTGATGCCTTTACTTAACTCTTTTTTCACCCAGCAATTGTGCTCTCTTATTCAGGGTGCCATATCTCAGCATTTTTAACACAAATCAATCCAGTGCAGAGACGCCAAAAAGCTGCAGCCAGTTTGGGCCAAGGATAAGCTATGGTTTTGTAGTTTTCCTTATCTTCTGTTTTCTTTACCTGCATGCAAGGGCAGACAGCCACCCTATGGGAGACTTAGGGAAAGAAGGTGAAGGGTAGACTGATGTTCAAGCATGGTGATATATTTGATTGCTTTACTGAAGTCATGTTACTGATTTTTTTTTTTTTTCTTTTTTCTTGGGGGGGAATGGGATGTTGTTGTCTATTCTCAGGCACATTTTGATTTGCCTTGCGGCGTACCTGGGCTGTGTCTGCTTTGCTTACTTTGATGCTGCATCTGAGATCCCTGAGCAGGGCCCTGTCATAAAGTTCTGGCCCAGTGAAAGGTGGGCGTTCATTGGGGTTCCCTACGTCACACTCCTCTGCGCACACAAGAAATCACCTGTGAAGATCACATGAAGCTGACTGTGGAATGAGGATGGACTTTCAACTTACATTCCAAGAAAGACAGTATTTAAATAATGATAAATGAATAGGATTATGTTTTATCTTCTTCCTAAGATATGCAGTACTTCAGGTGTCACAGAAAGAGGAAGCAAGTGTGTTTTTTCCTCTCTCTGCACGAGAGAAAGCAGGAAAGTAGAAGCTGTCAAACACTAAAGTAACCACCAGCTCCTCTGGTTGGCTCTGGTTTGCACTGCTTTTCCAATTTTCTCTCAATAAAAGTTCTTTCTAAGTACCAGGGTCAAGGAATGATGTTTCTGCAGTAGGTCACCTCTGGTTCTGGATTCAGCTCTTTTGTAACTTCTGGTTTAAGGCCTTCTTTGCAAAAGAAACCAGTCCAAGATGCCTATATGCCATCCTGTGTCCTTCTCAGCTCTGATTTTGATGTGGTTCCACGTGGCCACAAGGGTGTGCTCAAAGCACGTGTTCCTGTCAGCCTGGCATGTTACACAGGGTAGCACTGAATTTGTGGTTTCTTCCCAAAGTGCAGCAGAAGCTGACAGAAGATTCAGTCCCTAAAACTAAAAGTGTTTCCACTGACCTGTGTATACTGACATTTGTATGCTGCATATTTCCCTCTTCCAGAAATGTCACAGAAATCCCTCTCTACCTCTGCAGACATGTTTGGTCTTCAATTTGGTGTTGGAGCTTCATTAACTTCATTAAGAGCTTGGGTCTGCATGAATTAACAGTGTAATTGAACTATAAACTCCTAGGTGCATAGCGTATGTCTAATTTGAGAGTTAACTTCTCACCAATGCATTGAAAAGTGACACAAACAATAGTTCACTTCTCTAGTAGCTATACTTAGGAAAAAAGTAGATAACTACTTAAAAACCAAGATGAAGACTTAGATTTCAGTCAGCAGTGAAGTGTGACCTTGAGTCTTGTATTCTTAAAAAAGAACAGTGGATTCAGATTTTCTGTTTGTGTTCAGCCTATATATAAGATATAAAGATATATCTTTATAGAGATAAGGGATGTCTAGATCCATTTAGCTTTAAGCTTACAGTTTGGGGTCGAGGTTCAGGAGTGGCAATGGTTCTTACAAGTGATTTATGCTAGGCCTGTTTTTAAAATGATGCTAAGTACAAGCTGCTAATTGCTGCAGCCTTTGTGAAAATAGGGTCATATGTTCCACCTAATAGCAGAACTGTAAGTGGACTAAGGCTTTGGATTTACATATTTATTAATAAGTGATATTTATTTTTGAATATGAGACCAAGAAATACCATTTCCTCTGTGCTTAAGAAATCTCATGTTGTACTTGTTTTTTATAGATGTGAAAATGTACTTTATACAGTATCATCTTTAAGAAAGTGGCTTTTAACAATAATTATGGGGTGAATTGACTTCCAAGCATTGTAAAACCTTTCAGATAACTTTTGTATTCAAATTTATGTTTAGGAAACAAAAACTAAGGTGTATGCTATTACACTTAAAGCAAAGTTGTTAGTGGGAGATATGACTGTCTTCCTGAGAACTTCAAAGTGAGTAAGTAGCATACTGTCCAACTGACTGAAACACTTAGAAGCAGCAAAATCTGTCCTATGGAACAATGCAAACTTATACCACTTGCTAGTAGATTTGTCTGTGAGAAACACGTTTTTGGACACAGAGTCATAATTTTTGTATGAAACTTGTTTGTAATTACTCTTTGAAACACAGCTGCTTTTTCTGTTTCCTTTCTCTCTCCCTAATTCTGAAATGTTCAGCTTCAGACACTTCTGAGATATTAAACATTGTATGATTACCAGATCTTTACATAGATAGGCTTGCTGGCTGAAACCCAGCTAAGGTTGCTGATGCCTGACATGGCCCTATTTTGAGTAAGATTTTTCAGTATTGTTTGCTAAATGATTATGTTATGGTAAATAAGTTATTTTCAGTATTCTTGGGAAATTAGTAACTGCAGGCATAATGTACTATTCAAAATGACTGTGGCCTTCTTACTTAATATTTTGTTTGAAGGCAAGCTCTGACTCAAAGGGCTGTAATAAACCTGCTATCAACTGCTGTCTTCTGCTCTGGAAAGTCTGACTACTCATAAAGAAGTAGTCTTAACAATTTAAAAAATGGCAGTAGTGCATTTATGTGTTGCAGAGGAGAATGAATGCAGATACAAGCTGAGAATCATCCTCTGTGTTTTTATTAACTTACCATTAATCTTTGTGCTTTTCACAGGAGATTCTGTGAACAAAGATCACTATCTGATATTGAAAGCTCCACTGGAGAACTGCTTGGACTGTTATACTGTAACAGTAGAATACAGTTACTCTTGTAGATCTAGCTGCTGCACTTTACATTAAATTAACTTATATGTTCTGATGAAAGCTATGTTTCTTGCAAAAAAGAAAAAAACCCCATAGTTTTGACCAATTTCAGAGCTTTGCAGACTGGAGTTTGGACTAATACTCCAGTCCATGATAAGATTAATACCCAAAGAAGTACATGACTGGTATACGGGAAAGGTTTGATCATACAAACGCATAGACATGTGCACAATTAGTTGTACTGTATTGGAGTATAAGGTGATGTGTATGCACTCTCAGGTTTTAAAGCCCCAGAATGCTTTATTTACTTGCTGGCAGGAAGTAGTTTCCTAGTCCTTAGGTTCAATTAGTATTTTATTTTCATTAGTGCGATGCCGTAGTGTGTTGAGCATAATGTAGATTCTTTATATTGATATGTGATATTTATCATTCCTTGAATGTTAAACTTTAGGTTATTTAAGAAAGGATTTTTGACTGCCACTGATGGAAAGCATTTGCCCAATTCACAGTCACTAAAAACTGAATAAATAATATGTAGGGAGTGGTGGTGTTTGGGGTTTTTTTCCCATCACAGTTGAAGTCTGTATACTGAATATTTCTGAAAAGCATGTGATATGTTGCAACATTACAGTTTTACAACATTTGCATTCAGAATAAATACTGTTTGGCTTTTCATACATCATGTTTGTGGAGAAGCATGCAGCTGCCAGTATAATGCTGTGAAGTGTAGTGAGGATAACTTCTCCCTCACATGGGTAACAGAAGTTCTGAGGACGAGGGATACTGCATTAGATGGTAGACCATTATTAATGAGACTGAGATTACTTTGCTGAGCAATCTGATTTTGTGCAAGTAGAGCAAATATGTGGTGCAAGCCCATGAATCAAGAGGGACAAGTTAGGGCGAAGAATCCACAAATCCAGAAAGCTGGGTCAGAGTAATTATGTTGGAGAGAACGAAGTGTGAATCATGGTGACAGGGACATGTTGTGCCCCAGCCCAAACATGGGACACACATGGCATAGGCATGGGTTCAGTGTTTGGGTGGTGAGACACTGGAGCAGGTTGCCCAGAGAGGTTGTGGAAGCTCCATCCCTGGAATTTTTTAAGACAAGGCTTGGCTTTCTCAAAGCACAGGCAGGAAAAAAATCTTGTGTCTTCTTGCCTATGTTCACCTTCAAGCACACTGTGTCTTTTAAGGTTGGAGTAGCTGATTTGTCAGATACATGGCTGATGTAGGATTCTTTCTCTTAAAAGCCCAAGAGGGACCTGACTAGCATAATGTCATACCCTGATTTAAGGAAATTAATCAGTATTTTACTCACGGAAAGGTTTATTCTTGGCACCGGGTGCGCAGGGGATAACTCCACCAAAAATACGCACACCTTGCAGCTGGAACCGTGCTCTGTTTATGCTACAAAGTATTACAGATGCAACAGGCTACCATCTACAAAGTATTACTGGTGTACAATTGAAACTATCAACACAGCTACAAAGTATTACATATGCAACAAGCCACCACCCTAGGTCCCTCTTTGTTATACACCAACCCCCTCCGGTCTGTCTTCGTGTTCCGGAGTCGAGATGTCAGATTGGAGATCGGGTCCCACCGATCTTTGGTTTGTCTCAGTCCCCTCCACCCAGTTTTGATGCTTCTGTTCAGTTTCTTTGTCTCTGTTTAGTCTTTATCTCTGCAGTTTCTTTTGTGTTGTACCCCACACCCAGATTGTCCCACTATCTAGTAGATTGCCCCATCATCCAGTCTTGGCCATCCTCAGCAAATATTCAGTTTAATTTGTGAGGACTTGTCCCAAGAGATTCAGCAATAAGAAAAAGCATGCTATATGACATAGCTTATCATTAACCACAATGTATTTGACTGCCAATTTAGAAAACAGATTGCATGTGTGATGTTATCACATACAATAATTGGTTCAATCTGTGACTTAACAGATCTACAGGATTTATCTTTCTGAAGCACTCAGTGTCAGCTTTGAAACTGTCAAAATGCAGACCTCTTTTTAAAATGTCTAGCTTACTGCTCTGGATTGTTTTCAGAATTCAAACAGAATGTCTGAAATTTGTAGTTTCTCTACATCACTATTAACCAGGATAGTAGTCATATTTCCTTTTCATATGCTTGGCAAAACAAAAAAAAAACAAAAAAAAGGGAAAAAAATAAAAGGCAACCCATTAAGAAGGGAGTAAAAAGTCTACTCAGCAGTCTTTAAGTTCATTTTTACACCTACTTCTGCCAGAGTCTGAAATGGTCTAATGAAAATGTCCCAATTATCTTTGAAATAATATCTTCCTATCCTGCCTGCCTTTGGCTGGCACTGCCACTGGGGTGGTGCCTGACTCAGCCCCAGCCTGGTGAATCTGGGCAGGTTTCTTCTTTTCTGTCACAGAATCGCAGAGTGGTTAAGTTTGGAAGGTACTACCAGAGAGAACTGAAGTAAAAGCAATTTTACTTTAGCAGAATAGAATTATACTAATGAGGCGTCAATCAGGGCCCTGATAGAATGGAATATGGCCTTTGGGTAGGCTTATTGTCTAAACTCATGACACCTGGAACAAGCAAAACCCCTTTTGTTAAGCTGGTTATCTACACTGTGATAAGGTAAACAAAGGCCCCTGAAGACCATTTAAGGATGGCAATGCATATAGGTGACTTCTCGGAAACTGTATAATTATTAAAAAAGGGTCTTGGAAAATAATGTAAATCATGTATGTACATCTAGTACATAAGAGGTGTGTGCAACTGACAGAGGCACATACACATATTTGGATGAATGATCCCCTGTGTGTCCAGTGCTGCATTAAAAGAGTACCTGCTTAGTAACATTTTGGTGTTACTGACTTTCTTTAACTGAACACCAAGCCCAGCTGCACCTAGCCTTGCCACTTCGGTGGGCAGTGTTAGAAGGCAAGGGGGTTTGGAGGTTCATTTTCTTCAAATCAAGAGGTCATCTAGTCCAACCTCCTTGCTCTGTCAGGGTCCTCTAAAGCACGTTACTCAGGATTGCTTCCAAACAGTTTTTGAATATCTCCAGGGAAGGAGACTCCACAAGTTCTCTGGGCAACCTGTTCCAGTGCTCAGTCACCCCCACAGTAACAAAGTTCTTCCTCATCTTTAAGTGAAACTTCCCATGTTCCGGTTTGTCCCCATTGGCTTGCATCCTATTGCTTGACACCATTAAGAAGAGTTTGGTACCAACCTCTTGACACCCTCTCTTCCGATACTTACATACATTGATAAGGTCACAGAATCACAGAATGTTAGGAGTTGGAAGGGACCTCGAGAAATCATGTAGTCCAGCCCTCCTGCTGCAGCAGGATTCCCTAGACCAGTTCACACAGAAGTGCATCCAGATGCATTTTAAATACCTCCGTAGAAGGAGACTCCACAACCTCTCTGGGCAGTCTGTTCCAGTGCTCTGTCACCCTCACTGTGAAAAAATTTTTACATGTATTCACATGGAACCTCCTATGCTTCAGCTTACAACCNCCAGCTGCACCTAGCCTTGCCACTTCGGTGGGCAGTGTTAGAAGGCAAGGGGGTTTGGAGGTTCATTTTCTTCAAATCAAGAGGTCATCTAGTCCAACCTCCTTGCTCTGTCAGGGTCCTCTAAAGCACGTTACTCAGGATTGCTTCCAAACAGTTTTTGAATATCTCCAGGGAAGGAGACTCCACAAGTTCTCTGGGCAACCTGTTCCAGTGCTCAGTCACCCCCACAGTAACAAAGTTCTTCCTCATCTTTAAGTGAAACTTCCCATGTTCCGGTTTGTCCCCATTGGCTTGCATCCTATTGCTTGACACCATTAAGAAGAGTTTGGTACCAACCTCTTGACACCCTCTCTTCCGATACTTACATACATTGATAAGGTCACAGAATCACGGAATGTTAGGAGTTGGAAGGGACCTCGAGAAATCATGTAGTCCAGCCCTCCTGCTGCAGCAGGATTCCCTAGACCAGTTCACACAGAAGTGCATCCAGATGCATTTTAAATACCTCCGTAGAAGGAGACTCCACAACCTCTCTGGGCAGTCTGTTCCAGTGCTCTGTCACCCTCACTGTGAAAAAATTTTTACATGTATTCACATGGAACCTCCTATGCTTCAGCTTACAACCATTGCCCCTTGTTTTGTCACTGGGCTACACCGAGAAAAGCCTGACCCCATCCTCCTGACACCCACCCTTCACATACTTAAAAGCATAGATGAGGTAACCCCTTAGTTTCCTGTTATCCAAGCTAAATATTCCAGATGTGGCCTCACTGGGGGAGACTAAAGGGGGAGAAGAGCCTCTCTCCACCTACTAGCCGCACCCTTCTAATACACCCCCGGAATCCCATTGGCCCTCCTGGCGACAAGAGCACACTACTGCCTCATGGTCATCCTTCCAT
>VWZX01003845.1:0-37363 GCA_013399015.1 Galbula dea
AAGGGGAAAGGGATCTGGAGGTCCTGGTGAATGGAAGAATGACCATGAGCAAGCAGTGTGGTCTTGTGGTCAGGAGAGCCAATGGGATTCTGGGGTGTATTAGAAAGCATGTGTTTACTAGGTCAAGAGAGGTTCTTCTCCCCCTTTACTCTACCCTCGTGAGGCNTCTACCCTCGTGAGGCCACATCTGGAATATTGTATCCAGTTCTGGGCCCTTCAGTTTAAGTACAATAGTGAACTGCTGGAAAGAGTCGAGCACAGAGCCACAAAGATGATGAAGGGGCTGGAATATCTTCCTTTTGAGGAAATGCTGAGGGATCTGGGTCTCTTTAGCTTGGAGAAGAGGAGACTAAGGGGTGACCTCATCTGTGCTTTTAAATATGTGAAAGGTGGGTGTCTGGAGGGTGGAGTCAGGCTCTTCTCACTGAAGCCCAGTGATAGGACAAGAGGCAATGACTGTAGGTTGAAGTATATTAGGTTCTGTGTGAGTACACATAGAAGTTTTTTCCCAGTGAATGTGCCAGAGCACTGGAACAGACATCCGAGAGAGGTAGTGGAGTCTCCTTCTGTGGAGGTATTCAAAACCTGTCTGGACACACTCCTGTGTGACCTGGTCTAGGGAATCCTGCTGTGGAATGAGGTTTGGACTAGATAATCTTTTAAGGTCCCTTCCAACTCCTAACATTTTGTGATATTTATAAATTATAAACACATTAAGAATAATAATATATATTTCTATGTGTGTAGAAATTATGATCATTGCAATACAAATGTGGAAATCTGAATTGATAAAACCTTTTGTAAATTGAAAGTTTTTTTAAAGAAAATTATTTGTAAATGAGAATTTATATATAATGCCCCTAATTTATTCTCTTTATTTCCATTCACTCTCAAAACTAACCTTAACATTTTTAGTCAGAGTTGACTTGACGCTTGTGGAGGTTCTAATTTTTTAAATAAGGAAGAGAAAAGACGAAAATGGTACACAGAGTACCAAATTCTGTCATGTTCTCAAGAGCTGATTTATTATCTTGCTGATTTACAGATGTGGATACAGATTCTAATAAAATAAAAACGTTTTCTAGCTCCAGTGGAAAAAAAATTTGCAGAATACTTGCATTAATCCATCCTTTAAAACTCATAAGGTTACTTTTGAGGGGCTCTGCATTTCACACTTCTTTCAGTTGCTTTGAAAGTGCAAGTCTTTGGGAGGAAGAAAGCATAGAAAAGTACAAAGATGCGCAACTACAGGGCTTTTAGAAGATTTGAGTTCTCAGCATCAATTATTACCTTTCTTGGTTGCAAGTGACAGTGTTATTTTTCAGAAATATACTTTCATATTCTAGAAGGCAGGATCTCTCACCTTGAGAAAACCTAAGAACTTCAAAATCAATTTACACAAAAGGGGAATGCTGTGATTTCTTGAAGGCAGCAATAATTCTTCACACAGCAATTTCTTATCCAAGAAATCTTCTTGATACAATTGACTTAGTAACATTAATATTGATAGCTCAAGGGGAAGTGTAAAGGTTTTTGGTCTTTTCTTAATGACAACTGGTCTGAAGAAGTACAAAGCAAAACTTAAGTATTCAGGATCTGATACTAAAGAAAAAAAAATAAAAGAAGAAAAATAGATTAATTTAGAGGAAGAATTAAAATGAATCCTATTTTCTTTGATGATTGGCAGTCTAGAGGAAAATCTATCCACCAAAATTCGTGCAAGAAAACTGAACCTCATCTGACTTTGTGAACATAATTGAATACATTAGTGTAAAACTGAAACCACCTACAGAAAAGGATTTCGAATTCTAGTCAAATTCTCAAAAAGAAAGGAGTAAGGTAAGTTCTACTAAATAGATAATGGCTGCTGCATTTATTTACTGCAATCAGTTATTGTGAAAAAGCTTTATTCCTGAGGTCGCTCTATGAAACCTAACACACCAAACAAATTGATAACTCGAGAGTTAAGATAGAAACTGTCACCTTTAAAACAAATGAACTATCCCACATAAATGTTCATTTCCTAAATAATATATATATATAAAGGCTTTTTTTTTTTTTCCTGGATTGTATATTGAAATGGACTAATATGCATTAGATTGACCAAGTTCTCTTCACATGTTAGCCCTCACTCAATTTAAATTATTTTGTTTACTCTTTCCACAGTCAGTTTCCTTGCCTGTAGCATGGGGAAGTCTTACTTGTTCAGTTCAGATTGGTGTTTTAGCATAAGAGTTGAGACTTATTCATAAATGAAAACACTGTATGTTTATGAATACTACCACTATGTAAAAATCTGTTTATTCAAGTCACTTATTTTATGCTGTGTTTGGCTGGGTTTTGAGAAGTACTTAAGAAAGCCAGTAGTAAATGTATTTCATACCTGATTTATTTCATCCTTCATGAATCAGTATTAGGAAGAAGCTTAAACCTTTTCCTTGAACCTTGCTACCTAAATTGTAAGAGTGACCTCTAGTGCTTTACTGCTTTGCTGCGTGATGCAAGTCCTTTTTTTTTGCAATGGTTTTAACATGCCTCCCTGTAAGCAGCTGATTTAGTTTTGTGCAGAGTGCCAAATGCTATTAATGTGCAATTCAATTATCATGGTCTTGTGAAAATGGATGTATTCATAAGCTGTACAATGCAGAATGATGAAGAGAATTAAATCTGTGGCTGTATTGCAGTAGGGTGTTTAACAAGAGCAACTTAGTATTCATGTTTAGGGCTACACTATGCACTTGAGTATCAAATGAGATATCATTACTGAATGACAGCACAAGATCATTTTGGTGCTGCAATGTAAATGTCTGGCTCATGGGAGCACGTTTATTTTACAAAACATCCATAGGCAAAACCATAGGCTATAGGCTCATAGAGCACTTCAAACTTCTCTGCCATTGTTCAGATTTTTTTTTCCAGGGAGCTGTCCCTTGCCACTGGGCTGTAAGGTTATTCTTGAACATTCTTCCTTTCTTTGACATGCACTTTCTTCCCATAGGGACATTGCTCCTGCCCTCCCCATTCCTGTGATGCACAACCAATGTCTTAACAGGAAAAGGAGAAAATATTTGCAGTTCAGGTTATGATCACCTAGCATTTAGGCTACAGTTCTATCACATGTATGCAAAATTAAAACCTTCTGCATGCTGCAGCTCAATCAAACAGAACAAGAACAACTCAGAACTATTGCTAAATGATGAAACCCCTGAAAATTTGTTTCTGGAAAAGTTTTTTCTTTTCCTTTTTATTTAAACATAATTAATTTAATTCAACATTAAAAATATAGATTTTCAAGTATGTATCAGATCTACATCCTAGAGAGTAGACTGTCTTTAAAAAAACTATAATCACTGTCTTTATTTTACTATACCATCCTACTGGCCAGCTATGAATTTCTCATTTTTTAAACAACTTTCCACTGGAACTGATAGCATTCTCTTCTTTGGTCATGTATGAACAATACTCCCCAAGCAATCAATGCAGAGACCATAAAGTCTTGGTATCCACATTTTTTCCTATATTTGCACTGCTCTTGAAAGGCACAATAATGCCCATTAGAGTTGCTTGAGTGCCAGCTTAATTCAGGAGAGGTATGTACCAGCTTTCAAAATTATATATTGCTCAAAACCAAGCTGAAACAGTACACAATCTGCCAGTAATTTCCATGTGAGACTGAATTCCTAGAAAATGCTGTTCTTACAAACAGAAAACAAAAAATTAAAATGGGGCTGAAGATACATCCCTTAGTAAAATGCTGCTTTCAGATACTCTTAGACTATAAGCCTTATAAACAATATTCTGTACATAACCTTAAGAAAAAATATATAGAAGGATTTTAGTACATTTTCAGCCTGGCAGCTTCCTGTCATGATTTCAAAGAAATAAGCATTTTCTCAAAGATAATATTTATCCTAAATCCAAACAAAATATCTCAGAAGTTTTCAAAACACTCTGGATTGAGTTTTAAATCATATGCAATACTTACATTTATTCTCTGCCACTGACATGTGCCAGCTATGAACAGATAGGAGGAACAGCAGCTCGAAGAAGATTTCAGTGACAGAATCCATGTTCACATTCACTGAGGCACCCGAAAAAACGGAGTATTAGGAAACAGCCGCTCTATACTTCAGTCCTGCTC
The DNA here is from genome assembly GCA_013399015.1 of Galbula dea. NCBI lineage: Eukaryota > Metazoa > Chordata > Aves > Piciformes > Galbulidae > Galbula > Galbula dea. The sequence goes on from VWZX01003845.1 coordinate 4,142, forward strand.
CTGTCTCTTCTTGTCACTGCCTCTCTCTGCCTCTTCTTGCAGTGCTTCCCACGACTAGACACCTCAGTCAAATTCACGCTGCATCTCCTCATACACACACACACTCTCTCACACAGACCTACAGTTCTGCTTTTCCCTCTTAAAAGCAGCAATCCCTGAAGAGCGTCAGCGAGAGTCCCTCCTTCGGTTTCACAGCATCACGCGGGGCTTCACTGCTAGGCTCCCCGCACAGCTCGGTGACTGAAGCCTCACGCTCGCAGCGCTTCCTGGACGGACACCCCTTGTGGTGACAGGTAGGAAATGTGAGGCTCTTGTGAGAGCCAGACAATAGGACAGAACAGCCAGCATATGAGCACTGAGATACAGATGCTTTTTGGCTGGGTGCTCCTCCTGGGCAGGTCTCGTCATCCTTTTTTTTTTTTTTGGNTCATCTACCAAATCATTATAAGTTCTGCATTTTTGAATTTTACCTATAGTAAAAACCTAAGCTGACAAGAGAAAAGAATGGTCTACCTTCTCTTATGAAGTGAATGACCAGCTGTCCTTCAGAAAAATGCACCATTAATGTCCCTATAATGTCCCTACTTGGTTTTATAGATATTTTAATAATGTCAGGGTTGTCAGTGTTAATACCGAGACTAAAGAATTACATCTTCAGCTCCTAAGAGTAAACACTTCTAATGTAAACATAGGATCATGCCAAGATTTCCCCAAAAGATTTAGACCCTGTATATATAGACCCTGTATATAACTATATATAGCACATTCTGCTTTCTATACATCTCTGATGAAGAAGTTGTCTTTTAACTGTCTTATTTTTTATAACTATGTTACATTGGGAAAGAGATTCCTCTGGCAAAGAGCTTCGTAGGCATTTTAGGTCATTATATTTAAGATATATCCTAAAAGTGCTTTTTCAATACAGGCTAAATTTCTGTGTATGTTAACTATAGAAAAATTACAGTCTGCAGGTATAAGGAATAATCTGGTTATTAGTGAACTCCTGATATTCGTGAAGTAAAGGTTATATTAAAGGACTTCATTGATGGCTCCAACATTGCTGCTTCTGGAGTTGCTTCCACTGTACAGACATTATTTTGGCAGAAATTACTGTGAAATAACAGTGGGCTACAAAAGGGCATTTCTAACTACTGTGAAGTTTATAAACAGCAGACTTAGCAATTACAAATTCTGCCCAGTGGCCCAGACTTTGTCTTCCTTCTTCATGTGGACTGTTTAGGAGCTCAGATATACTGATAGGATTTTCCATCTAAAAGGATTCCAGTGTCTGTGGGTCAGACACTAGACTGCTGAGTTTCCTTCTTGTGTGTCACAGAGACTATGGAATTTAATGTAAACTGCCATATAGAACTTTTTGGTGTCAGGGACAACTGTGAGACAGAGATGAAATGTGAATTAGCCCTAGAAGTTTCTGAACTTTAGCTGCTTATTTAAATCAACTTTCCCAGGCCTTGAAGGGATCTTCTCAGTGAAGCCCAGTGACAGGATAAGGGGCAATGGCTACAAGCTGAAGCATAGGAGGTTCTCTGTGAATATAAAAAAACCAAATTTCACAGTGAGGGTGAACAGACTGCCCAGAGAGGTTGTGGAGTCTCCTTCTATGGTGATATTCAAAACCCACCTGGACACTTTTCTGTGTGACCTGGTCTAGAGAATCCTGCTTTGGCAGGGGGTTGGACTAGACCTTTCAAGGTCCCTTCCAACTCCTAATATTTTGTAATTCTATGATACTCTGATTCTACTAGAGAAGGAAAAGTGAGCTATGTTTTGTATTCATGTTACCTCAGCCTGATTAATTTACGTTTTACAAAACTATACCTAACACTCAGCCAAAACATCAAAAATTAAAATGTTAAAAAATACATAATGTTCAGAAAGATGATTAATGCAGGTTTTGGTTACAAACTTTTTAAAACAGAAAATTAGCATGATAAGATTAAAAAGGTTTATTTCTAAATGATCATACTAGACAGAAAGATTCAGGAGAAGTCAAAATAGTCTATCATTTTCCTTTCCTCCATATCAAGTTTTTTGTATGAGAAAGTAATGGAGAAGCTGTATTAAACATTATATGGAATATAACCTGCTTTTTGCTTTTCTAAATCATCCTCTAAAGTCTAAACTCTATTTTCAGAATTTAGTATAACTATAGAGTAACTTGTCCATAAAATGGATTTCTTTGTCATATAGTTTCTTGAATTAATATTGACCTTCTGACTAAATTGATATGAGCATAAAAATGTTCTTTCTGCTGCATCTCATTTCTAAAGACTATCCCTTGAGATGGTCCTGGACTCTGCAACTAGACAAAATTTCATGTTTAAAAATAGGACAATTATCACACAAAATCTTGGCAAAAATTTTATAGTATGATGTTCTTTACGATTAATTCTAAAGACCCTTATGGCTTTGAATTAGGAATAATTATTATTCTGGTAATGTAATGTAAATTAAGTGAAAAGGCCAGAGCCATTTTGGGTAAAAAATTTTCTTTACAAAATATCTTATAGTCACCAAAAATGGAACATCTAATAGAGACGAGTCGTAAGGTTTTTTGGTTGGTTGGTTTTGGCTTTTGTTTGTTTTGTTTTGGTGGTTTGTTGTCATTGTTGGTTGGTTGGGGTTTTTTGTTTGTAGGCTTGTGGGTTTTTTGTTTGTATAACAAGTAAATATGCAAATGTATATAATGTACTTTTATAACTAAGGAAAAGTCATTCTTATAATGAAATAATATGCTGAAATATGTACTTACGTTTTTGTGGGGTCAGAAAGAATTACAGAAGTCTATAAAATAATATGTAGCTGAAAAGTCAAGACAGTCACCTTCTTAACCCAGGGATGAATCTATCCTATCTAAAAAGGGTATAAAATACCATAGCTTGATTCACCAAGAATATTACAGCCTCCTCTTTGTTTTTGCATCCATGAAATGTTTACAGAATCACAGAATTACAGAATGTTAGAAGTTGGAAGTGGCCCTAAAGATTGTCTAGTCCAGCCCTCCTGCCACAGCAGGGTGTTGCTGGTCACTTAATCTTATCTCACTGGTCCACTAACTCATTTCCAATTTCTCTACCATAGAATGTCCAGGTTTGTCAATAATTTCTGAGCTTCTCTTTGTAGAACTTGGACAAGTCATTCCTGTTCCTGTTTGGTTGCATTTTTTTTTGCAAGCTTATTTTTCTATTCTCTTCTTTTATTTCCCTCATGCTTTCAGTGTTTTGTTTTCTTTCCCGTATTTTGGTTTTGGAATTTCCCCTCCATGCCAAAAATCCGATCCTTTTACTTTTTTTTCAAATGTAATATTTTGTCCATTTGGTTTGATAATCTTTCCTAGTGGATCTGTTCATATGTATTATCTAGAAAGACTGCAAGTTCCCCAGAGTGACAGCTGTGACTTGTTATAGATTTATCTTCACAGCTGAAAAATCTTCAATATTTGTTTGTGCAAAACTTGAACAGTTTGAATTGGGTATACCCAGCCATTACAAATGAAGGTCTTTGTAATAAAGTACTTTTTCTTAGCAGACCCAAACTAATAAAAGATAATTCCTCTTTAAAATTATTCTGTTTATGACCTTTTGTCTGTAAAGAGGAAGCAGTTTTAAATTAATGTTAACCATATTCCTGGTACCCTTTTTAAAAAGTTTTAAAAGATGATAAAGACATAGGATAGTTATATGATACAAGGCAAGTAACGCACTTTGCCTCTGGTAGAAAGTAAACTTTACAAGAGAAAATTATTGTTAGTGTATCATAGTTATTCACTACAAAATATTTAATGACAACAGATAGAATAAATGAATATTTCCTTGCAAAACATAAGAATAGAAGTAAACAGACTCAACAGCATCCATACTGGCTGGCTGAAAACATTTGCTTTAGTCTTCTCCAGTAAATTCCTCATTCCCCAAGAAGTCCTCAGAAACATCAACCAAACCAAAATTTTTTATTCATTTATTTTCTTCTGTACCTCACCTTTCACCAATCCAGCTCCATCAACATTTTCTATATCCAGTCAGCTGTGACACTTTATTCTCATTTCAGGAGACTAGAAAGAAAGTGATACAAATTTTAAACTTTTCTGTTCTTTTTATCCTTTTGATTCCTATTTTGTTGATTCCCTCATCTGCCTCATGGATCTGGTTAACCCTCCTTGTAGTGCCACCTGCTGCAGTTTTGTTGGTATTACAAGTTTGTCTTTAGAGCATCTAGTCATATGTTGCAGCTGGAAAATGTGTCTTTTTAATACAAATTGCACTCCTTCAAGATCGTGTAAAATCTTCTTCCCAAAACCATTAGCAATCCTGCAGAAAAGCAGCTGTAATTGTCTGCAGAGACTGCAGAGACTGCAGAAATGCACAAAGACAAATATAAACCAAAAATAAACAGAATCACGTAATACCAGGTACATAAATACTGAGATTTGTAGTATTTTTTTGTCCATTTGTAAGGCAAAATAGAATTCATATCCATCTAGTACTACTACTCATATTTTTTATTTATAAGTGTCTATAATAAACAAAGCATAAAGCAAAAAATTTTTATCAGAAATAAAGGTAGCAAAACTACTAGTCTTATTTTTTATTATTATAATTTTATTATTTTTTTCCCCAGTAGAGACAGAATAGTACAGTTTTGTCTTCTGATTGCAAAGCTGCAAGTTTCCTCTTAAGCTGCATTTGTTAGTAAGGGGAGGTTGTGGTGAAACAAAACCCAAAGACCCAAACCAAAACCCCCTCCACTCTTACAGTTTACAAAAAATTTTACAAATTATTATGGCCAAATATGACTTCATTAGGGATTTAAAACCTGTTCCTTTCTCGAATGAGATGCAGAACTCAGAAGAGAGGAGATGTGGCTCCATTCACCTACAGAAGAATTCACTCACTTAGCACTTTTGTAAACGTGGATTTGAAGAATGGAACAAGATGTGTGGGCTGTACAAACAGTTTATCTGCTGTTGCTGTTTGATCATTCAGAAAGGATGTAGTGAAAATCCTGGAGGTATATTTTCTGATTTTTTTGTGAAAATACTTATTTTGTGACCCCTCTCACTTCACAGTCAAGTGTTTTATTCTGTCCACAGTAAATGCTCTGTGTGTCCTGGCTCCTGGCACAGGAAGTCAATTTCAATACAGTGCACTGGAGAACGAATTTATGCATTGTGAAGAGGATAATTTGTAAAAGGAAAACATAAAAAGTAGTTTGTAGAAATAAAAGAAATGGAAGGATAATAAAGGGAAACAAGAAAACAGTCTTGCAGGATTTGATACTGAGATACTTTGGTGGCTTTGTTGTTAAATGGAGCATGTCTTAAGGGACAGAATAACTAAAGACATGCGGATTGAAAGAGGACAGTGAAGTCGTAAAACATAACATGGATTTACCAAAGCCACATCACAGTGCAATAAGCTGATAGCTCTCTTTGATATCTGATCCCTTTCTAAATGAAAGAAAAATACAAGTTCTTGGTATAGAATGTATATGAATATAATATAGTTATGATGTTTAATAATGTAAAAAAGATGGAAGACAGCAAAGAGTATGTGCAATAAATTAGAGGGGAAGGTGGTAATGGAAGGGGCAAAAAAGTATCAAGTATCATCAAAGTGTAAGCTTTGTTTAATATATTCAGTTATGGATACACTGCAAATAGAAGGAACAGTCTTGTGGTGCTGGCAGTCTGGGAGATGTTTAGGAAAATGTAGTCCATGTTGGAAAGGTTTACACCACCATGCAGAAGCACATGATGACCTTCCTGAAGCATACAAGTTGAACAATATGCAATAGTAAAATATGCAGAATGTGAATTATCTGAAGCTGATAATGACAACAACAACTGTAATTTAATTCTGTTGTTGAAAACACATGGCAATAAAGGGGTCCTAGATGAATCAGCCAACTATGAGCTGAATATAAGCTTCCAGTGTAATTGAGCCAAATTAAAATAAAATAAAATAAAATATTGTAACACATTCTAGGGACATATTTGCAGCAGAAGTGCAATATAGTTGTGTATTTCAGTGGGAAGAAAGATTTCTAAGCTGAGAATGGAGTGAGAGCCCAACAAGATATGAAAAAAGGATCCAGAGAATCCCTCTTCTTTTTCTTGTACTCTTTCATAGTATGTTTAGAAACGTGGATTTGAAAATTTTAAGTGTTAAAGAATCCAAGACCCATTTCCTGGATTGCACCTCCAAATACCAGACATTCTGGAAAAGACAAATCTTAGAGAAGGGTCTTGGTAGTGACTCCCTTTTGATGTAATTATGGCCATCTGGCCCTGAATCCATCTGTGAAGGCTGCAATAAGAATAGCATATTAAGATTATTCACTCAGATAATCATCAGGCTGGTGCAACTCTCATTCACAACAAGCTTTCTCTGGGCATCAGGGAGGGACTTTAGCTGCCTGGCTGAAATGTGCAGATTTCAAGCACCTGGAAGTCAGATGTAGAGCTGCTTACTCTCATAATTCCCAAGGATATGGCTACACAGGCTGATGTAAATAAAACTACAACGCATCTAGCCTGGTATTGTCTTGTGTCTGTCTACTCAGCATGTGAGAAATGTAGCTCAGATCTACTTGTACCTGTATAAGACTATATTGCTTAGTTTTCTTTATATATCAAGCCTAGATTTCATTGCCAAGAAAGCAGAGTCATGAAATTATGATTCTATAATGAGCCTGGGTTTTATTCCTCTTTGCAAAAGACAACCCTTCTTGAAACAGAGATATTAGGAAGGTAAACATCAGTAAGTTGTTTATGTAAAATATGCTTAAGACTATATGAAAAAACTGCAGCATACTTAGACCAGTTATATGCAATTGTTTCATGTTCAAAATCTGTCAGTTCTGTGGAAAGCAGACAAGGGTTCCGTTAGTATACAATAGAAGACGTAACTTACACAAGCCTGATTTCCTCAGTGTTAGGAGAAAAAGCAATGTAATGTGGCTTCTCTATCTTAATTTGTGTGAAATTGCTCATTTGCCAACAGAATTTGCAACTACATTAGGATAAAATCTACAGCTTTGTTGAAGCAATGTGTAACAGAGAGATAATGTGAAAGAAAAAAGACAGTAAACATACTTGTACGAGTTGAACAAGGTCAAAAATATGGGATTCAGCTTTTTATTAAAAAATATGAATATCTCTAAGATGAATGTGCAAGTCTCACATGCATTGTCAGCATTTAGAGTAAGCTGCAAATAACCAATGTTTCATTGATCTGGACTACTTTTTACAGACCAGGGTCAGACTTTACATACTACAGGTTAACTGCTGCTGACATTGTTTAATCCATTAAGACATGCACAAAATTCTCTGAAGGGAAATTATTTTGGTTTGTTTTTTTGTTTTTGGTTTGTTTTTTTTTTAACTTCAGGTACAATTTTGCAAGCAGCCTAAAAGGGAAAATAATTTTAATACTTTTTTGTTGTTGTTGTTCCCTCTTTCCTTCACCCCCTATGGGGATTATATGCAAAGTATCCAGCCTGAATGTGTATATTTGATTATCTATAGTTTAGTAGTATAAACATTAGATGAGTAACTCTTTAATATACCAGTCCCTAGCTAATAAATACTATCATGATCTCTTCAAGTAGCAGAATTTTTTTGTAGGTCTGTTGCAGGTAGGTAGTCTGACTTTATTTCGTAGTGAAACAGAGTTACTGGGAAGGAGAAGCATATGTGATACAAGCAGCAACAGAAAGATTAGCAACTACAAGAGTTTTTCTTCCCATCCATATCAGGAAACAATCAAGCTTTTGCAAAGGCTGTTTCTTTCTGATAAAATGAGCAGTTGTCTTGTATGATTCTCTTTCATATAAAACCAAAATGAATAAATTCTTCTAGTACTTTTTTTATAGTTACAGACATAACTGGACAAATTCACTCACTTATTTAGGCTGCCCTTTTGCTGAATAATGTATCAAGAACCCAGACCAGCTCTTGTCTGAGAAAGAGAGATCCATGGGAATGATGTATTTTTACATTTGATCTCTAGGGAAATCTCATGAGATACAGCATCTCCCAGTCTTGGATTGCAAATAAAATGATAATGAATCCAATGCGCCTAGCAGCTTTTCCCAAGTATTATTCTATCCTTTTCCCGCACACCACCAGAAAGACCTTTCCCACAAGATTAGCTAAACAAAAAAAGAGGCAGTAACCTGCAGGTTTAATACACAGTATCACATAATATTGCCTTGTTTAGTGCTCAATACTTAACATCTGCACACTCATCTTTCTACTCATCCTCAAGGAAATAGATGTCTTTATATACAAATAGTTAATGCTATGTCTCTGCAGTTTGCTTAAAGCAGCATTAACTTCAGAGTCCAACAACATTGGTGTTCTTTGAAGCAAGAACGAATATGCTACTAGGAAAACAGCAGCAGAGCATTCACTGAGCCTTCCATGTTGCTAAGGGGGGGCATGTCTCGAAGGAGTACTGCAGAGGCTAGGCATCTGTATCTTAGCACTAAGAATCAAGATTCTCTTCAGATCCTCTCTCTTGATGCAATTACAGGGAAGATTATATTCTTTAGGCTTTCCATTCTGTCATTTATCCCTCCTGGAACAGTAGATAATGCTCTGTTTTTTCCACAAATCAAGGTTTAATATCGATCTTTCTAGTACTTTTCCCATAGAAGAAAATAAATTGTCTGTGTGAATGATTTGATAACCTTGATTGAGCTATGCATACCCCTGCTGCCTAGTGCAGTTAAAATCTAAGCAGGGTTAGGAAACATGCAGATTTTATGGAGATGTGGAAGAACGTAAGCAAATAACATACAGACTGACAAGTGTAAACACTGCCTTTGTGGTGTTGGAAAAGACTGTAAGGGAATCCTACAATCAACCATAGCAATCATTCAGAGTTTTGGTCTTATTTATCTTTTCACAGTGAAAGGCATCTATAGCTGTGGTAAGCACTTTCTTCACTTGGAAATGCTCTCCCTTCTCCTGTAACCCTTTTACAAATCTTAAGCACACAACTAGTGTAACACAAGTCACTATTTGTCCAGTATCTGATAAACAGAGATTATGAAAGAAGCCACTTTTTACTTTTATAAAACCCTTAGTGAAAAAAATGTTTACAGAAAAATTGAATAAAATTTTAGCCAGTGTTTTATATTGACAGTTTTATTTATTCATTTGTACATGATCACACAAGTCTTATATATGTCACTTTCAATATGCTTTATAGTGGGTTTTTTCATGCTTTAATAATAGGGAAGAAAGAAATTAAGCCTTCAACTGGTTTTGCTGTGTTTTGAAATGTACCTTCATTGTGCAATTCCTGAATGCAAATGATAATAAGCTCTTTATTTCTTATATAATCTATATAAGAAATAGAGACAATTAAAACCTGGGTCTTTATATTGAACAAGAGCAATGAGTTCTCACTGATTTGTAACTACATATGAATAATCCTTACTCTTTACTTTTAATATTTACAGAGAAAATAACTAGTTAATAACAAATACAACCTTTATACGGATCTGGTTTCAAAATTCTCCATTAAGTGATATTTCAAGAATGTATTCATTTTTACCTCACATAATTAAAAATATTTGCATACAACAAAAACAATACAAAATGGTCTCTCCTGTATCTGTGAACAGGACTATTGTTCCAGTCTTAATTCACACAGCTATCAGTGGTAGTTTTATTAAGCCAGAAAACTCAAGACTTCAAAAGAAGAGTGATAGCTTTTAAAACCTAGAATAACATATTCAGAACAGGTGTCTAGGAGTAAATTTCTGTTACCACATGTGACATGTAAATAATTAGGAAGTAACAAGGAATTGACAGACTCTTGGTATTTTAACTAAATAAAAATAGTTAAATTCACTTCAGTATTGGCCTAAAATGTGATTTTCCAGCATTTGGAAGTTACTTGGAAATTTTTAGTAAGAAAGGATGCATAAGCCAATAATTTTGATACTACTCTAATGGAGGCCATTGAGTATACTTTGCTGGCATAGTTTTCCTGAATAAGTCTGAGACATTTAGGGTAGGATAAAAGGAAATTATCAAAGACTTGTGAGTTAAGTGTTGCATCCCAAATTGCAGAGGTACAAAATTCAGCTACTCACTAGTCCTAAAATCATGTTTCCTTCCAACATTTCCTCCCAAAACTGCATCTGTTTTCCAGTGTTGAGCAGCAAAGTGGCATTCTCGTAGCTGGCAGAGCTCCAGAATCAAGGCATTCACCCTGCTGCATCTTTCAAAGGGCAGTCACAGACAATTTTTAATACATATATAAGGTAATTAATGATCTACAAAATACATTACTGACAAAAACGTCCTTTGCATCTTAAGCTTTCAGTGTTAGGGAATCCATCACTTCCCTGGAAAGATTATTCCAATGGCTGATTGTTCTCACTGTGAAAAATTTTCCTCTTGTGTCCAGCTGGAATAACTTATACCCTTTACTCCTCATCATTTCCATGTGACTTCTTCTAGAAAACAATCCTCTATCTTCTTTGTAGCCACCCTTTAAGTACCAGAACATGGTGGTAAGGTTTCCCTTGAGCCTTCTTTTCTCAGTGTTAAACAGATTCAACCTTTCCAGTTGGACCAGCTTCCCAGTCCTTAGATTATCTTTATGGCCCTTCTCTGGGACCTCTGCAGCCTGCCCACATCTTTTTTGTATAGCAGGGACCAAAACTGAACACATTATTCAAAGCACAGCCTGACAAGTGCTGAGTAGAGTGGCATAATGACTTCTTTATCTCTGCTGGTGATGCCCTTGTTGATGTAAATCAGTATACTGTTGGCTTTGTTTGCCACTGCAGCACATTGTTCACTCATATTAAGCTTATTGTCCACCAGGACTCCCACAGAGCAGATCCCTAGGCAGGTAGATCCCAGCCTGTGCTGCTCTCCTGGACTATGTTCTCCCAGGTGCAAGACCTTTTTCTTGTCCTTATTGAACTTTGTGAAGTTCTTGTTATCCCACTCTTCCAGCCTATCCAGATCTTCTTGCAGGATGGTTTTCCTTTCCAAAGTATCCACTTCCCTACTCAGTGTGGTATCATCATCAAACTTTATTAGGGTATATCTGATCCCATCACGTAGATCTCTTATGTAGACAATAAACAGAGTTAGGCAGAATATTGATAACTCAGGGACCCCACCTGTGACAGGTTGCCAGTTAGAAAAGGAGCTATTTACCTTTGTTGAGAGCTGACTGAGCAATAGAGCTGGCCTTGTTTTAAGAAAAACTTTACCTACCTTATATGGTCTATTCAACTTATTTTAGTGGCATTTTTTACATGTGCAATCTGTATGGCACACAAATTGGTTTATATTATCTTGAAATAAAACACATAGTGAAATATTACACAGAATATGAATGCAAAAGAGGGGGGAAAAGAAAAATTAATATAAGATATAATAAATTAAATACAAACCAAACTGATACTTGTACCTTGATGCCTAGTGTAATCAGTATATCTTTTTCTAGAAACAGCCATTACCAGAAACCTATAAGAATCATGTTATAAATATGCATAAAATAGAAATGTCTGGAAAGAATATATAGAACCATTTCCCTCTCTTTCAAATTTAAATGTGACAAGATAACTCCTCTCATTTGAGAACTGTACAATTTGAAAACCCAGGTTCCATATCATCCACTTTGAAAATAATTCCTCTCATCTTCAGTTTCTACCATCTCCAGGCAACCTTGGCCAAAGATGCTTCATTTGTTTTAGTTGACTGTCTAGAATTTGTAAGAAATTTCAGTTCTCTAAAAGCTGTAAGAAAGCTGGTCTAGAAGATCAGTCCTCACAGCATCAAGTGGTGTGCAATGCACTCAGAGAGAGACCAAAGGCTGAGATAAATAGATGTAAAGTCTGTTCCACAGCATAGTCTGGACATGAAAAGAAGTGAGAAGAACAAAGTGGACAATAATAAAATGAAGAAGGTTAAAGAAAAAGATATAAATAGTTAGAGGAGAAAGCAGTCAGGAACAGGTAGAAGCTGGAATGGATTTTGTAGAATGTGTCCAAAGGAACACAAAACATTTTGTTCTTGATAGGAAACTCTTAAAGCTTGGGAACATTGCTCTCCCATTGCTGTGAGAAGTCCATGAAGTTCACAGACAAAAATTTGTTTCAGCAGTAATCTACAAAGAAGTTATCAACCTGCTAATGTCACAGAATAAGAGTCGGAAGGGACTCATTAGGATCATCAATTTCAACTCATGTTTAGGCACAGGAAAACTCCATTGTCACGCAATGTGCCTAAGTGCCTTGTCCAATTGCTTCTTAAATTCCATGAGAGTAGGGTCCATGGCAGCCTCCCTGGGGAGCCTGTTCCAATGCTTCACCACCCTCTGGGTAAAGAAGTTCTTCTGAATATTCAATCTAAATTTCCCCTGGCACAGCTTCTTGCCATTCCCCCAGGTCCTGTCGCTAGCCACCAGAGAGAAGAGGTCAGCACACACCCCTCCCTCTCTGGTGAGGAAGTTATGAACAGCTATGAGGTCTCCCCTCAGCCTCCTTTTCTCCAGGCTGAACAAACCTAGTCCTTTCAGCCTTTCCACATAAGACTTCCCCTTCATTCCCTTCACCATCCTTGTTGCCTCCTCTGGACACTCTCCAACAACCTCATGGCCTTCTTGTACTGTGGCGCCCAAAACTGTACACAGTACTCCAGGTGAGGCTGCATGAGAGCCGAGTAGAGTGGGACCAGCACCTCCCTCAATCGGCTAACAATGGAGTGCTTGATGCACCCCAAAAGATGTCAATAGATGCTGTGTTTCTTTTTGCAGCACAGGATATTAAGACAGTCCTTGCTCTGACATTTCAAAAATTCATTCAGTGATTCTGTTTAAATATTAACAGTTTTATCTGACAACTGTTTTTAAGATGTCCGTGTGAATATAATCATGTGAAGGTGTGAGAATGCTCAAATTAACCAAAGAAGCATTTCTCAAAAAGTTTTTGGTTTGGTTTCTAATTCCAGAACAATTATTGAACTGTGTGAGCAAACCCCCACTTATAAGCATAGTACAACGTACAAGTGTGATTAGCCCTTCCACAGAAGAGTGACATTGTTGTACCAGAAATCTTTATATGACAAAATATACATTTTTCCTATTTCAGCACTTTCAGAATGACTAAGCTTCTAATAAATTAAATGAATGAACAGCTTTACTGTAGACCTCTATGTACAGTTCCTAAGAAGATGTTTTTTCTATGGCAATTTATTATTTCCTATCTGAGTTTGTTTAACCTAAGGTAACCTTACCCCAGTATCGTGGTTAGAGGCTTTGCTGACCCCAACCCAGGGCAGAAAATCCTTATTACCCCTTTTTCCCCCCAACCAGAAGAGATAGGGGACAATAAGGGCAGAGAGGCTTCTGGATTGGAAAGTAAAAACTAAAACTACTTTAATAATAGTAACAATGTTAAATTAAACATATATAAATATATACAGGACCCAAACACCAAACCCAACTCCCCCTATTTATGATAATTACGTCACCACTGAAATTGAAATGTCCCGATGCCACCTCTCAGTTTCTCAGTCCCGGTATCAGCCTCACATGTGTAGCTGCCCAGTACGAAGTACCGACCAAGTCACTCACGCTTTCTGCTCTCAGTTCAAGCAGCCCCCAGTAGCAAACCCACGATTTCCCCATCCCAGTACAGACAGGTCCCAGCATACTCTAAGTCCCAGCCCGGCACTAAGTCCCAGCCCCACACCCAGGGTCCCAAAAACCTCTGGTTTCCGCTTGCCCCTGGGGGCAGGATCCCTCCTGACTGACCTTGGGATTTAGGAATTTCAGGTTTTTTAAAAGGGGCAGTCCAGTTTAGCAGGTAGCTATGGCAAGATGTGTGGGGGGAAACTATGGCTAGTTGTGTGTGGGGAAAACCGATACTGCATATGACGTATATGGGATGGAATACCTGTTAGAAAATAAAGTCACTGAACAGAATTAATTCTGTTCTAACCCAACCCAGGACATTCTAATCCAAACCAGGACACCCAGTGATTTTATCCTTCTGTACTATTTGAGAGGCAGAAAAAATAAGTAAAATAGAGACTTAGGAAGATGAACATTTATTAAGCAAAAGCATAACCAAGTATTCAGAATATTCTTAAATATTTGTACCAGAATTAAGCAAATATTTGCATGGCTTCTTATATTTTCTAAATCATCCTGTCATCACTAATTCAAATGTGTGCAGCCCTCTGTAGAAATACTTTCATAAGCTCAGCAAATTATTCCCAGCAAAAAACATACTCAACAAATGTGAGCATTTTCCTTATGTTATAGTGAAATCAATATATATATATAGTGAAATTTATAAGGCAATTTTTGTCACTCACGTCAAATGCTGCAAGATTAAGATCCTAGTGCCATCTAGAGCCATCTACCCTTGATAGTGCCCAGTCCATTCTGCATAGTTTTCATCCACTCTGCTTCACATTGGGCATGGACTTCTCTGACTTTTAAATATGACCTGTGTGGATGCAAAAAACAGGTGTTGTAAAGGTAATGTATCTCTTTTTCATATGATTGTGCAGTAATGCGAGTAATGGCTAGCCAGAGATGTGTGTTTAATTCTTGGCTTAGTCTGTGGAAATGTTTCACACATATTCTTCCAAGATAGTGTTGCTTCTGACTCTACAAAAAGAGTGTCTAATATGAAATTCAAGATCTACAACAGGCTTCAGATCTCTTGCTTGTGAAAATCCTAAGCAGTAGTTCAGTTTCTTCCAGCTTATTCTGTTTTCTAGACTGTGAATTTTTTTTTTTTTAATTTGCTAGAATCATTCAATTTTCAGTGAAGTAGTATACAGAGATAGCATTTCTTTACCTTTGAGATAGCATTGCAGTTAGGATATAATCCTGTTATTAGAAAATAAGAACTGGAACTCTATCAGGTGAAGAATGACAGAGAACCACAGTTTTCTATCCCTTTGGGCAACAGTCCTGTGAAAGATTGATGACAATGGCATCATACTACATTAGAAAAAATGACAGAGGTGTGATTTTTTTTTTCTTTTAAAAAAGATCCTGATTGCTTCTGTGCAGAAAAAGGAGGGGAAAAAAATTAAAAGGCATGTTAGGATCTAGCTTGGTTGAATAATTCCTTGAATATTCCTATTCATGACCCAACAGCCCATAAATGCAGGGTTCCACATAAAAAATATAAGCAGACAAACAAACAAGCAATACATAATTTCAAGTTCAACATTTCTTATATAAGTTATAAATTTCTGAATCATAGAATAGTTTATGTTGGAAAGGACTTTTAAGATATTTGAGTCAAACCACTAACCTAGCATACCCAGGTCCACCATTTTTTCTCCCCCCAAAATTTATTCAAGTTTACACATTTATTTTGGGTATTCAGTACCCTGGGATATATCATCAGGGAGAGGGTGTCTGGAGAAGAGAAGGCTCCAAGGAGACCTTCTTGTGGCCTTCTAGAATCTGAAGGGGCCTACAAGAAAGCTGGGGAGGGGCTTTTTAGCCTTAAGCACCACATCTACATGTCTTTTAAATACATTCAGGGATGATGACTCAAGAACTGACTGGGCAACCTGTTCCAATGCCTGACAACTCTTGCAACAAAAAATTTATTCCTAATGTTCAATCTAAACCTCTCCTTGTGTAACATGAAGCAGTTTCCTCTTGTCGTATCACTTGTTACTTTGAAGAAGAGACAAAATCCACCTTGCTACAATCTCCTTTCAGATAGTTGTAGTAAGGAAAAAGGTCTTCCTTGAGCCACCTTTTTAGAAGCTAAACAACACCAGTTCCCTCAGCTATTTCTCACAAGACTTGTGAAGATTGTCATTGTAATTGGAAATTCCAGTAAAAAAAAGCACTGTCTTGATATCATTCAATTTAACTATAAGAGTATAGTACTGATTTTATATTAGTAGGTATAAAATACCACTATACAGCATGATTCATCACAAAGCAATGACATCTACCTAGGCTGATAATGTTTTCTGCATTTCTTGTACCAGTGACACCGTAGCTGGCATACACATAACTTAACCATGACTTCATGATCATGAAGTGAACTTCTATGTTGTTTGACATCAAAACTCAGATTAGTTCGCTCTGTATTTTTGTAGCTGCTGAAATAGATCTCACTGCAGCATAAAGCAGAATGAAAAAAAAGAAACTGTACCGATACAGTATTTATAATAAAAAATATAAAAGAAGACACTGCGAATTGCCTACTCTGCCTCTAATTGCAAACTTGTATTAGTGGAAGTGTCATCATGCAGGAACAACAAATGGTATATAAATACATCCATTTGACCATTACAGAAATAAGATTTTTTAATTGGAGGAAGGAAAGAAGAAATTGGTTCTCTGACTATAAATAACATAGCTTCCTGTTATAATAGTATGTAACACACACCTTAATTTTCTGTGCTTATGTCTTCAAGTAGCATTAGCAACTTTATATTATCCCAGGCCTAGCCCTTGTGTTGCACCCTTTGTCTTCATTTTCCGTAGAACTTTGTGCAATAGAATGATGTTCAGCTGAATGAGTGCCTACTGGGAAGAGATTAATAACTACAGTTAGTATCCCTGCAGTCTCCATGTCTTCCGCAAGTGTTCTTTTATGATTGAAGTAGTAAGGGCCAGTTCTTAAAGCCCCTCCACTTGTATTCTCAGTTTTCTCAGACTGGAAGTCAAAACTGCTTCTTGTTTTCTTACAGGTGTTATTTTGATAAGCTGTTCCTTAGTGATGATAGGAAGAACAGCAGAAGAGGAAGAAAAATAAAATACATTACTCAGGCATTTTGACTGATGTTTTAAAGAAACCAAAACCTTTGGGGGGCAGTCTGATAGTGTGCTTGGTTTTCTTTTCTGATTTTTGCAGTTTCTTATAGGTTACCAGCCTGTGGCTTTCAGTCTAGCAAACAGAAACTCAGCAACAGAATGTACAAAGAGGCAAAAAACCCCCCCAGACAAACAAATAAACAATCACAAAACAACAAAACAAACCAACCAAACAAACAAACCAAAAACAAAACCAAAAAGTGCAAGGCAGCAATGTTAGCCTTGCTCTGAACACATAGGATAAGCTGACTTACTGGGACGGATATCTCCTAATCATGTTCACTGGTGGAAAACCATATACACCATTCTAGAGCATCCCTCTTCCGTTGTCCTGTATTTATATTCTTTTGCATTGTTACTTAACTTCTTGCTTCAGCACAAGTTTGTTCTCTGTCTCTTCCACCTCCATGCCCTCTATCTGCTCCTTGCTAGAATTGGTCATGAATTTACTCTTTGAAGAGAAAGACTTTGCTCTGGCTGAGAATTATATGCAACATAGAAAACAGAATATGAAACTAGTGAAGAATTAAGTATGGAAGTTAGCAAGCATGGAAGAGGCAAGAAACATGTAGTATAAAAGTCAGACTGAACCAGGCATCTGTCCTGGTTTGGGTTAGAGCAGAACTAAGTCTGTTCAGTCATTTTACATTTTAGCTAAAGCTCCTCTAAGTAACTGCACTTCCCGAAGGTAACAGCATGTATTTACAGACACTGCTTGTTTCTAGTAATGATGTTCAGATCTAACGTTTAGATTTACTTCCAGGGATTTGTAGGCAAACTAAGGTCACTGCTAAACATCATATTGGGGACAGCAGAGTGAAAACTGCATCCACAGGGATGAAGGGACAGAACAGGTGACCCTAAAATATCCAACTAAGTATTCCATTCTATATACACCATATTCAATATAAAATTGAGGATCAGTTCCTTTTTCTCCTCTCTTCTCTTGCTCTTCTACAGCTGTCATCTGAGGAGAAATCTCTTTGTTCTGCCCTCGATACTGATCCATAAGTTCCTGTTTCCAGTACCAGATCTGGCTTCTCAGCCTGGTTCCCATCTTCTGCTGAGGTCTTCTGCCACAGGATCAGTGGTGACAGTGACGTAGTTACTATCAAGGGAGGGTTTGGGTTTTGTATCAGTTTTGTATGTATTTGTATATATTCATGTATATTTCAGTTGTCATTATTATTATCATTAAAGTAGTTTTAATTTTCTTTTCCAATCCACAAGTCTCTCTCTCTTATCCCGTTTGAGTGGGAGAAAGACGGTGTAAGAGGAAGCACCTCGTACTGGGTTGGTGGTCGGCTCTGCCCTGCCCCTCAACAATATCTAAGGTGATTTTAAGAAAAGGAAAATATTGTGGAGATAAATGTTAAGAAATGTCTCAGACTTAAACATTCATCACCATGAAACTAATGAAGGTCTTTTAACAGACAATTACAGACCCTTTTAAATACTTAAAGCCCTGTTAATCTGAGTAGCACTTAACGGTCTTAGTGGAAACATAAGAAGATAAAGTACATGGATATGGAAAAAAAATAAAGAAAAGATGATTGTGTATTAAAGACACATACAATATTTTTTAGCACAACATATATCAAAAGTATTTATATATTTGAAAGTCTATTAACAAAGTTTAGCTATGAAGGAAACACCATCTAAACACATTACCCCAGCAGTACATTCTGTGGAACTAAGATGCAAGACCATCTCATGTGTGTATTTGTCTTGGAAAATGATTACATATTCTTCATAGTTTAATCTTCACTTTGACCTACTCTGTATGCCTAAGAAAGGTCCCAGAGTACTAGAATTCTCCAGTTCCTCTGTTCAGAATAAATATACAGATCAAGTAAGCATGGCTTTCCTTTACAAAATACCTAAGAAAATGATCTTATTATGGCTTCTTCTGTATCACCTGCACACCTGTTTAAAAGTAGCCATAGCCAGTCCAAAATGTATACTCAGATATAATCAACTAGAAATTTTTCAAGTAAAACTGTATATGTGCAACACCTGTGAATTTATTTATTTATTTATTGTTTCTCTGCTAAAAAAAAAATAAAAGTGAAAGAGAAATAAAGATGTCACTTTTTTATTTTAAAAGTTTAATTTCCTTCTCCATATATCTCATCAAATTTTTTTATTTGATAAGATCTCAGCTTTGTAAAAGAGAAAGATAAATCAGGCCGGTTAAATGTGATCTCTGATCATATGGTGAACTTCTCATTCATATTTAAGAACTTAAGAAATTCTACAGAATGACTCTTCTGTATGATTACTCTACTATTTCATGAAGCTCTGCTCTCTGAAATCTGTAGTAATTGCATTTAAACTATGGTCTTGGAGTAGATTTTGATATATATAAAGAGTCTGTTGTGTTTTGGTTTTCAATAACCAAAATATCTATAAGGACTTCATTTTTGTCATGACTTTCTCAGCAACAATTACCTCTACCATGAATGTAACCAATACAGAATTGTCAAGCTAAATATCTTGTTAGTTAATAAAACAAAACGTAACTTTAAAAAAAATGTATTCCTCATTTTAGTTTAAAAATCCACATAATGATCTATTTTTTCTAATAAGAATTTTCTAAACCTTATATGTCAAAGAATAATATAAAAAACTGTTTTATCAGTTTTTGAAGGCAAGTGTATTTCTACTCTTTGCTTCATTTCTATTGCACATTTAATGGAACAAGATAAACAACATTCTGCCTCTAGGCATATCAAGGATAAGGGGATCATTGGGAGCAGTCAGCATGGGTTTACCAAGGGGAAGTCATGTTTGACCAGCCTGATAGCCTATTATGAGAGCATCACTTGGTGGATAGATGAGGGCAGAGCAGTGGATGTGGTTTATCTTGATTTCAGAAAAGCATTTGACATTGTGTCCCACAGCATCCTTGCAGCTAAACTAAGGAATTGTGGTCTGGATGATGAGGTAGTGATGTGGATTTTGACTGGTTGAAGGACAGAAGTCAAAGAGTTGCGGTCAATGCGATGGAATCTATTTGGAGGTCTGTGTCTAGAGAAGTCCCTCAGGGGTCGGTATTGGGACCAGTACTTTTCAATCTATTCATTAACAACCTGGATGAGGGAACAGAGTGCTCTGTCAGCATGTTTGTTGATGACACTAAACTGGGTGGAGTGGCTGACACACCGGAGGGTTGTGCTGCCATTCAGTGTGACTTAGACAGGCTGGAGAGTTGGGCAAGGAGAAATTGAATGAAATTCAATAAGGTCAAGTGTTGAGTTTTGTACCTGGAAAAGAACAGCCCCATGGATCAGTATAAATTGGGGACTGAGCTGTTGGAAAGCAACGAAGGGGAAAAGGACATGGGGGTCCTGATAGATGGAAGGACGGCCATGAGCCAGCACCGTCCTGTTGTGGCCAGGAGGGCCAATGTTATCTTTGGGTGTGAATTAGAAGAGGTGTATTTAGTAGGTCAAGACAGGCTTTTTTTCCCCTTGACTCTAACCTGATGAAGTCTCATCTGGAATATTGTGTCCAGTTCTGGGTCCCTCAGCTGAAGAAGGATAGGGAACCGCTGGAAAGAGTCCAGCACAGAGCCACCAAGATGATGAAGGGGGTGGAACATCTTTATGGGGAAAAGCTGAGGGATCTGGGTGTCTTTAGCTTGGAGAAGAGGAGTCTAAGGGGTGATCTCATCTACACTTTTAAATATGTGAAGGGTGTGTCAAGAGGGTGGGGTCAGGCTCTTCTCAGTGAAGCCCAGTGACAAGACAAGGTGCAATGTTTGTAAGCTGAAGCATAGGAGTTTCCTTGTGAATACAAGAAAATTTTTTTTACAGTGAGGGTGATGGAGTAGTGGANATTTTTTTTCACAGTGAGGGTGATGGAGTAGTGGAACAGACTTCCCAGAGGGGTTGTGGAGTATCCTTTTCTGGAGATATTCAAAACCCGTCTAGATGCACTTCTGTGTGACCTGGTGTAGGGAATCCTTCTGTGGCATGGGGGTTGGACTGGATGATCTTTTGAGGTCCCTTCCAACTCCTAACATTCTGTGATTCTGTGATTCCAAAAATTCAAGTAGCATGGCAGAACCTGATTTGGAAACTAGGAAATAAGTACCTGAATATATAGAAAATAACTCATACAGACACAGAATGCTATATAACTTCAAAGCAGGGAGCTGGGTCTCTTTAGCTTGGACAAAAGGAGGTTAAGGGGTGACCTCATCTATGCTTTTAAATATGTGAAGGGTGTGTGTCAGGAGAACGCTGTCAGGCTCTTCTCTGTGGAGCCCAGTGACAGGACAAGTGGCAATAGCTGCAAGCTGAAGCATAGGAAATTCCGTGTGAATACACGTAGGAATTTTTTCATAGTGAGGGTGCCAGAGCACTGGAAGAGACTTCCCAGAGAGGTTGTGGAGTCTCCTTCTCTGGAGATATTCAAAACCTGTCTGGATGTGCTTCTGTGTGACCTGGTGTAGGGAATCCTGTGTTAGGGGGTTTAGACTAGATGATCTTTCGAGGTCCCTTCCAACTCCTAATATTCTATGATTGCATACAGTATATAACTAAATAATTAAGTAATACCATTTAAAGATTTTTCTCCATTTGCTAATACCTGCATGTACCCAGTGAACAATAACACAGGCAGGTTTCATTATGTATAAAAGTTTCTTTGAACAAACCTGACAACAGAGGAAGAGGTTCTGTAAGTATCATAATAAAGATCAAAGAAGAAATAACCCCTGGAGGGTACAGAGACCTAACCAATCTTGACTGCATTAGTAGTCTAGACAGTCACAGGCTGTGCGCAGTAGCCTTGTGCCAGCAGCCTAGACACAGTACAGCCTCACAAGAACAGAAATACAAAGATGTCTTTATATTCTACTTTTCTCATCTACAGCTAGGGATTTCTTCCACTGTGCTCAATATGCTCCAGATCCATCCTAAAGGTGCAGTGCAAAACAATTCTGAAATACCAACTGCTGTATTTATTTTGAAGATATGCATGCTCAGAGATGCTTTATAGTCACACACACAAATCAGTACCTGACAGATTCACAACATTTCTGGAATGTGTACAGGAATATAAGCAGAAATACTTCCTGGTAGAGATTGCAGTGCATAAATAAGTATGTAGAAACTGCTGATGCATGTGCAATGTAAGTTATAGCTGGGCATGAGATGTACAGCAGAACAGATACTGTTACCCTGTACTAGTTAAGAAGAACACAGGAGAACAGAAACTAACCTAGCCAAATAAAAGCCAGTAACAAATTAATAATATTTCGACAATTTTAGGTAGAGCTCTTGATTATTTTTACAAGATTAGTTGATCTTGACTGAGTAAAGGAAGGCTTTATTTGTTTATTTGTGTGTGAGGGGTTATAATTATTTTTTCTTTTTCTTATTATTACACTTTTTGGTGATTGCAATATAAAATAGCATCACAGAAAGAATATGCAGGAAAGAAGACCATTCAGTTTTCTAGAAGCACTTAATTACACCTACTAGTTATGTCTTATATAGCCCATGAAAATGAGATAATGTTCATTTCCTATAAGGACTAAACTCTTAAAAAAATTGGTTTTAAGCTGCAGTTCATTTAGCACCAAGGTAAATCTCCATTTATCTGTACTACAAATAGTCATACCACAAAAATTAAGTGCAAATGTTTTAGGAAACAGTAAATAAAAGGCATTAAATGTACTCAGGATCCTGAGAATATATGTCTAGAAAGAAAGTCACATCCTTAAATATTTGAACATTGCATTACAAATTGAAATTTTTAAAGAAGTAGTTGTCTTATGCAAAAAGTTAGCATAGTTACTCTTTTAAGTCCCTCTCAAGGTGAAGACACCTGATGCATATTTAACCCTAATGACTGTGTGTAGCTTCTATTAACTTTAATTGCCTAATGGATTTATCAAGACAAACAAGGTCCTGGAGTCAAGTTGTAAAGTTTCCACGAATTTCTCTAGTCACTTGAGGTAAAATACAAAAATATTTACCTTGCCTGGAGGAAAAGGAAATAATGCTAGGCACTACATGAAAACAGAAAAAAGTAATTCACAGTCTGCTGAAATAAGTAGTGTTCATTTAAATGGGAACAATTACAAAAATGGAGCTTCAAGCCACAAATGTGTTAAACTAACCACTGATAATTCAATCTAAAAATGCATCAAGGTAGAAGACAGATTTCTGCATGTATGTCCTGGTTTTAAGAGACTATTTGAAACCTCTGCTTTATTAGCTAATGCAAATTGGTTTCCCAACTTTGTGCAACTGCATTTTTATATGTCTTGAAGTTTGATATATCGGGACAGTTTGCATGCCATTTGTATATTAAGACACTGTTTGATGCCAAAGTAAAGACAATGCTGAGACTTTACATTTAGATGCCCCAAGGCAGAGACTCCAGAGATTGCAGTGCAGAGCAAAGAGGCCTATTTACTTATGTGAACATCCTGAGATAAAGCCTAGGTGTGTGGACATCTCATGAAAGATCTATACATGAGAAAAGATAGGGGAACCTATGGGACATTCCACTTGTCTTGAGGATAAACAGGAGAGAGTCCTGTGAAATTTCCTATACAAACTGAGGAAAAAGCCTTAGTTGGTGTGTGAAATCACCCACCGCCATGGCAGGACCAGGGAGACTTCAGAGCCTCAGGATGCCGTGAGGACCGGATGTATGGTGGTGTAACTGCGCTCCCTCGCTCCCCTCTCTATCTCTGCTACCCTCTGCTTAATTTTCTTCCTTTTTCTCTGTCCTACTGTCCTATCACTTTAAATCTCTTGTTTCAATAAACCCTAATTGATCTGTGGCGTTTGACCTCATTTACATCTTAATTTTGCTCTAGGAAATAAAATTCGAATTTATCTCGTGTCTATTAACCAGACCAGGGCACTCATTTGAGCTAAAACAGAACCAATTTTGTCCATTTCGTTCAGTCATTTCAGTTATTCAAATGTCTCTTCGAAGTAACTGCACTTTCTGAAATTATTGACATGTTTTCACAGACAGCATCTGCTCAATGATACTGCTCGATGTTTAAAGGTACTGCCAATGGTTTATGTGCAGACAAAGGTCACTGCTAAATCTTGTATACTGTATTAGGGCTGCAGGATAAAAGGCTGCACCTGAGGGGAGGAACAGACAGGACATGTGTCCCCAAACTGACCAACAAGTTATTCCATTCCACATATACCATATCCAGCATAAAGCTGAGGGATCATGAGGCTCAAGCTTTCTTTTTCAATGGTTGGTATTTGAAGACAACTCTGTTCTGCCTTTGATCCAATCCTGAAGTTTCTGAACACAGTTTCAGAATCCAGCTTCTGAACCTGGCTCTTGTCTACTTTTGAGTCCAGTCTGGTACTTCTTCCCTAGCGCCTAACCCAGAATCAGTAGTGACTGTGATGTAAGTACTGTCACAGGATTTGGGTTTGATATAGGTTTGTATCTGTATATATGTATTTTTATATTATATATATATGTGTGTATACATATATATGTATTTTTATATAATATTTGTATATATTTCACTTTATTGTTACTATTTTCCTTAAAGTAGTTTTAGGTTGTTTGGGTTTTTTTTGTTTTGTTTTGTTTTGTTTTGTTTTCTAGTCCATAAGTCTTCCTCCTTTATTCCCTTTCTCTTCCCCTTTGGGAAAAGAGGTTAATGGAGAGCAGGTATCACTCATTTAATACTGGTATAAGTGTCAGGCAGGTACCTCAACTTGTAGAGTGAATGTTGCTATTCAAACTTCATGAGGTTTTATGATACAGTCTGTGGATCTTCAGACTCCTTTAGGTTTTATGACATGTAGTACATGCACTGCGAATTGTCACACTCTATCTGTGTTTGCAACAAGCACTGCAGCTACTCGGACACCATAAGCCCCCTCAAGCAAGCAGTGCTGCTACTCCAACTGTCCCAACAAGCTCTGCCTCTGCTTCAACAAGAGCAACAAGCACTGCCACTGTTCCAACTGCCACAGCAAGTACTGCAGCTATTCCAACTTCAACAATGAGCACTGTAGTTATTTCAACTCAAGCAGCAAACACTGCATCTACACTGACAGGCACTATAGTTACTCCCACTCTATGTGCATCTGTACAAGTCACTCCTATGAGGTGAAAGAAGCAAGAAAACCCCATAGTTATATTGCCCATATAGCAAAATTCACCCAGGGATGGATGAGGGAGAAGGTCCTTCTCAAGCAGAACCATCAGAGGAGGAGTCAGAACCAGATGCAAAGGCTGATGCTCCTCTGATTGGGAAAGAACACCTAACAAAGTCAGATAATACAAGGTCAGATGATGAAGCAGCAGATACTTCTAAAGCAAGCATGTAGCACATGGCTTTTTGTTTTCCTAGAGCAAATCTATAGGTTGTGTTTCCTTCTAAAGCTAACTCACCAGGAGTGGGTCTTTCTAAAGCAAACCCATCAGATGAGGAGTTGTCAAATACAGAGGCATTCATCAAACTTCACAATTGTCTGTGAAGGAGTTGTGAAATGTGAGAAAGGACTTTAACTGTCATGAAAATGAGTCTCATACTGCCTGGCTAACAGGATGCTGGGATAATAGGGTCAATTCCATCTTATTAGGATGGCAGAGAAGCCATATGGCTGGGATCCCTGGCTAGTGATGGAAGCATTGACAAAACTATTGTGAGAAACAGCAGCAGTCTCAGCCTCTGGAGGTGTTTCTTGTTTTCTGTAAAAAACAAGTATCCCTTTACAGATCACATTGAATGATGTCTGAGCAAATGGACCACCATGGAAAAAGGTATACAGTACCTAAGAGATCTAGCTATGTGACAGGTAATTCATGATGGCAGGTGAGCGGTAAAACCAGATGCAATATCATGTAGATAATACATGCTGTTAGACAACAGGCTAGCAAAGGCATATAGTGCTTTTGGAAAGCTTCATAAAAGAGTTTAGCAAAATAAACACCTGAAGAAAAGTACAAAGATCAGAGTTTACAGAGCCATAGTGCTGTCTACTCTCTTCTATGGATCAGATTCATGGGTCATCTACCGCCACCACCTGCGTCTCCTAGAACGCTTCCATCAACGCTGTCTCCGCACAATCCTCAACATCCACTGGTCAGATTATGTGACCAATACATCTGTTCTGGAACAAGCAGCAGTCACAAGTATTGAGGCCACGTTACTGAGAACACAGCTGTGATGGGCAGGGCACGTCTCAAGGATGAAGGACCACCGCCTCCCTAAGATCTTGCTTTATGGTGAACTTGCCACCGGCTGCCGCAAGAGAGGAGCTCCAATGAGAAGATACAAGGACTCCCTGAAACAACATCTCAGCCTTGGCCACATTGATCTTCATAACTGGTCTACTCTGTCCTCCAAGCGGGAGGCCTGGAGACACACCATCTATAATGCTGCAGATGCTTTTGAGAAAGCATGCAGGATCACCCTTGAGGAGAAAAGACAGTGCAGAAAGAATCGTGCCTTGCAGAACACACCATCTAAGGAGTCTTTCTGCTGTGTCTTTTGCAACCGTACATGCCTATCTCATATTGGACTTTTTAGCCACCAATGCGTGTGCAACAAATGTGGGTAGAGCCCTTCTCAAATCTTCGTTCGTGAAGCCTAGCCATGATGATGATGATGATGATGATGATGATGAATACATGTTGTGGAAATATATACAAAGTACACCATCAATGTATTCCCACATATTGTCGACAATGATCTAAGAAAGAGACATTGAGACACCAACTATGGCTGAAGTGGATAACAGTGTATGACAGGATGAAAACAGCTTTTCTGGTCCCCTACAGACCCGCATATTAGCCATGGAGAAAATGGCTAAAGAGACTAAGAAATCACTTGAGAAACTGATTGAAAAACTAGACAGGAGGGAGACTAGACCCTCTTCTTCTCCTGAACAGACCCATGTTGAAACCATCAGGAGAAGACACTGTATGATGAAACAAACATAACAGGAACAGTACTTGTCATGACACACCCTGCAGTCTCTCCTGCTTAAGTATGGAAACAACAGGAGTAGACAGGATGGGAAACCCACCTCTGCTTTACTTGTGGAAGTTACAGTTACAAGGTAAAATCAAGGGAATCCATGAGGAGGAGTGCTGCTCTAGTCTGCTGTGTTCTTTGTTACATGACTAGGGGGAATAAAAATGTAATACATGTAGTCCACAAAGATCCTGTGAATCTTCTAAACTACATAAATCCCGTGCAACTTCTATATCCTGTAAACCCTGTGAAGCAGGTAAACCACATGAACCATGTAAACTAGACAAATCAAGTTTTCAGTAACAGGTAGTGTCCTCAGTATTAAAGAGGCCCTACCTCCAGCCGGGTGGAGGAGAAGGGCAACAGAGTTTATTGGACTGTGTGGATTTGACAGCCAGGAATATTATTCAAAACCCATATGGAAGCTCTTCTGCGTGACCTGGTCTAAAGAATCCTCCTCTGGCCGGGGGGTTGGACTAGATGACCTTTCGAGGTCCCTTCCAACTCCTAACATTCTGTAATTCGGTGATTTGGTGAACCACAGAACATAAAGACCTGTTAGACACTGGTATATATTACATTCTTTTGTCACAGCCCGTGGGAGAGGAAGGCAGGTCTACTCCAGGGTAGAGCTAGTGCTGTGCCCCAGCTAGCTGGAGGGCTGTGGCATGCATGTCCGATCCCGGGAGCTGTGGCGTAGTGGGGTGGAGAACACAGGAACACACAGCCTCCAGGACCGGGGGAGAGTGACCTTTATTAACAAGGAGAGAGCTCTTTATATAGGCTCCCTTGTGGAGGGTTCTAGAATACGGGAGGAGTCACAACAAATAAGGTAGGAGAAGGAGGGGCTAGCTCCATTACTGGAGAACAAGGGAGGAACTAGGGGAGGAGACCAGTAATCAGGGTAACCACGGGAGAAGTAATACCAAACAAAGGAAGGGAAGGAGGGATACATTCCAACTTCGGAAAACAGGGGAGGAGTAAAGGGAGGAGACAAGTAACAAAGGGTAAAGGAGAAGAGTCAAACAGAATTTTCCAGATTGTTCTTAAAGCATTCAAATAGCTCAATATCTCTATCTTTACAATGGTTCCTCGCACTCTTTCACCTTTGAATCATAAAGGAACAGATTCCCTTTCTATTTCTGGAATGGCAAGAGGACCTCAAGAACTGACTGTATTGGAGACTGAAGTGTGCCTAACTAGAAATAAGTGGAAAAAGCACCCTATGGTGACTATGGTCCAGACAACCTGTGTGTCCTTGGCATAGATTTCCACAGGAAAGGGTATTTTAAGGACCCAAAAGGTATAGATGGCTCTTTGGTGTAGCAAAGAGACTGACGACATTGGAGAGTTGACAAATTTGCCTTAGCTTTTGGAAAATTCTGCCATTGAGGGGCAGATGGAAGTTGAAGACAAAAAGTTGCCACTTGCTATTAAAACAGTGCATCCATGAAAACATGATACCAGCTAAGATTCCATGGTTCCCATCCAGAAGTTGAGGCAAAGATTGCTCACCCTTTAACAGTCTTGCATGACAAGTGTGAAAATCTAATGGGGAATGGACATTAATGATAGATTATTGTGGTCTGAATGAAGTTATGCCAACAATAACTGCTGCCATGCAAGATGTTAGAACTTCAGTATGAACTGCTGTCAAAGGCAGTTAAATGTTATGCTGCAACTGACATTGCTGACATGTTTTTCTCTACCTCTATAGCATCAGACTGTTCTCCATAGTATGTTTTCACCTAGAGAGATGTCCAGTACACCTGGAATCAGTTGTCCTATGGGTAGAAACACAGTTCAGTCACAGAATCATATAGAATCACCAGAGTTGGAAGGGACCTCAAAGATCATCCAGGTCCAACCTCTCTGCCTGGCAGGGACACCATACACTAGATCAGGTTTTCCAGAGCCCTATCCAGCCTTGTCTTAAAAGCTTCCAGGAATGGGGCTTCCACAACCTCTCTGGGCAACCTCTTCCACTGTCTCACCGCCCTAACAGTGAAGAGCTTCTTCCTAATATCTAATCCAAACCTACCCTCCTCTAGTTTGAATCCATTCCCCCTAGTCCTATCACCACCTGACCTCCTAAAAAGTCCCTCCCCAGCTTTCTTGTAGGCCCCCTTCAGATATCGGAAAGCTACAATAAGGTCTCCTCAGAGCCTTCTCCTCTGCAGACTGAAAAACCATAACTCTCTCAGTCTGTCCTCATAGGAGAGGTTCTCCAATCCTCTGATCATTCTCGTGGTCCTTCTCCGGACTTGCTCCAGCACTTCAATATCCCTCTTGTAATTGGGGCTCCAGAACTGGACCAATATTCCTAGTGGGGTCTCATGAGAGCAGAGTAGAGAGGGAGAATCACTTCCCTGGACCTATTGGCCACGCTTCTCTTGATGCAGCCTAGGATACAGCTGGCCTTCTGGGCTGCAAGCACACACTGGTGGCTCATGTCGAGCTTCTTGTCCACAAGCTCCCACAAGTCTCTTTCCGCAGGGCTGCTCTCATGCCGATCACCGCCCAGCCTATACAGGTGCTTGGCATTGCCGCGACCCAGATGTAGGACCTTGCACTTGGTCTTGTTGAACTTCATGAGGTTGGCATGAGCCCTCCTCTGCAGCTTGTCCAGGTGCCTCTGGATGGCATCCCTCCCCTTCAGCATGTCAACCATACCACTCATCTTGGTGTTGTCAGCAAACTTGCTGAGGGTGCACTCTATGCCACTGTCCATGTCGCTGATAAAAACATTGAACAAGACTGGTCCCAGAACTGATCCTTGAGGGAATTCACTTCTCACTGACCTCCACCTGGACATGGTTCCATAGACAGCCACCCTTTGGGTCCAGCCATCAAGCCAATTCTTTATCCACTGAGTGGTCCATCCATCAAACCCATATTCCACCATGTTAGAGACTTTGCTCAGGTCCAGGTAAATGATATCAATTGCTCTTCCCCTCTCTATTGATGTCATGACCTTATCATAGAAGGCCACCAGATTTGTAACGCACAATTTACCCTTGGTGAAGCCATGTTAATTATATCCAACCACCACTTCATTGTCCTTCTGCCACAGGAGTGCCCCGAGGAGGATCTGCTCCATGATCTTACCAGGCACAGAGGTGAGACTGACTGGCCTATAGTTTGCCAGATCATCCTTCTTTCCCTTTTTAAAAATGGGAGCTATGTTTCCTCTTTTCCAGCCAGTTGGAACTTAACCACACTGCCATGACTTTTAGAATAACAACCTCATCCGTGAATTCTCTCAGTACCTGTGGGTGTATCCCACCAGGTCCCATGGACTTGTGATCTTTCAGGTTTTTTAGATAATCACAAACCTGATCTTCACTTATGACGGGCAGTTCTATCTTCCAGCCCCTGCTACTATCTTCTTTGACTTTGGGGGTGTTGTTGTAGGGATGGACACGACATGCAGATTCACCAACAGATAGCAATTTTATTAGTGAAAACACTGCTTTTATACTTCTACAGAAAGGATAATGACCAATTATCTTCATACAGAAAGGGCACTAACCAATTAGTAACTAACACCTTCATACACAAAGTTAGTGACAAATTAGCAAGTGACACTTACACATATAAATTATACTGACCAATTAAGAAGCAACACTTACTAGGTAAAAACAACTACCATAAATGGTATAAAACCAGTACATTACAAAGAAATGTGAATGTGACAAGACTGACGCTGTAAGCTGTGGAGAGAGTGGCATGCCAAGACTGTGGGCCTCTATGTACCAACTGCAAGGCTCCTGGTTAGCTGACTCCCACCTTGTCTCTCAGGCTACCTAACTTCTTCTTGTGAGAAACTGACCTCTGCCCTGTCCAGTCTCCCTTCCATAGGAGCTCGGCCCCTGCAGCCCACAATAACACACCACATGGGGGTGTGGCAGGAGCCCTTGCCAGTGAAGACTGAAGTGAAGAAGCTGTTGAGAACTTTGGCCCTCTCCATATCACCCGTCACCAGTTCTCCCTTTTCTTTTCTGAGGGGGCCCGCACCTTCCCTAGTCTTCCTTTTTCCATTAATGTGTCTATAGACATTTTTACTACTCCCCTTGATCTCCCTGGCTAGATTTAATTCCCAATGAACTTTAGTTTTTCTAACATGTTCTCTTGCTCTCCAGACAGAATCCCTATATTGCTCCATTNTGCTCTCCAGACAGAATCCCTATATTGCTCCATTCTAGTTGTGCATACTCCCATTTCTTGTATAGATTCTTTTTATGGGATAGTGTGTCCAGGAGCATCTTGTTCATTCAGGCAGGTCTCCTAGCATTCTTTCCTGCCTATCTCTTTGTCGGGATACATAGCTCCTGGGACACAGAGAAGGTGATCCTTGAAAATTGACCAGCTGTTCTGGGCCTCCCTTCTCTCTAGGGTTTTGTCCCATGGTACTTTGGCCATCAGATCCCTGAAGTGATCAAAGTCTTCATGTCCAAAGTCCAGGGCTGTGAGCTTAGAATATATCCTTCTAGATGCACTGAGGATTGACATGCAGTAACAAACTTTACAACTCACAAAAGGTTATAAAGAATGTATGTTTTATTGCAGCACTGGAGCGCGGGAGAATAGCTTCACCAAACCGCTGTACCCAGAAAAGTTTCAGATCATTATTTAATGCACTAATCTATCCATATGCATTACTAGGCTATACATATGCGGTGAATTTCCAGGAAGTAGGTGGGATCATTAAAATTAGTTCCAGGAACTCATTATCATAAGTCTCCTTCTCTTGGTGAATGTGCGCTGCCTCCTGGTAGTCGTGGGCAGTCCTCTTCTGAGGAAGGCTCGAAGTCTTCATCATGATGGCATTTTCAACTTTGTCCAGCTTTACCAAGTTGGCCATCATCAGAGAACAGGTTCTGTGTGGTAGTCCTGCATCTGGGTTCCCGTTATCTCATAGTGGGGCTCCTTAGTCCTTGTGTCTTATCTTTGCAGACCTACAGTATTCCTCCCTGTTTTCTTTAATGTGTAGTTTGGGCCAAATGTCCTAACCTACTAAACCTTTTCCAGCTCAATTCTCTTTTACTAACTCAGGATCTTGAATTCAGTTCTACTACTTGACTGACCCATAATGCACTGGAAAAGGCTGGAAATCCAGAACACCTGCAGTACATTGATGTCATAATTGAGTAGGAGAACATTGCAGAAGTATTTGAGAAAGTTAAGAAAATAGTTCAAATTCTTTTAGATGCCACTTTTGCCATAAAATGAAGCAAGATCAAAGGATACACATAAGATTACCAGGGTTTGGAAACTGTATGGAAAGATGGTCATTGCCAGATCCCAATAGACATGTTAAACAAAATAACAGCTCTGTCCCCAGCAACTAACAAAAAGGAAACACAAGCCTTCTTCGGTACTGTGGGTTTCTGGAGAATTCATATTCCTGGTTACAGTCAGATTGCAAAAAATCTGTGAGGTGGCTAGAAAAAAAAAACAATTTAAATTGCAGCCCTGAACAAAAACAGCCCTTTGAGAAGATCAAACAAGACATCATTTATGCAGTAGCTGTTGGGATAGTTTGAATAGCACAGAAAGTAAAAATGTGTTCTGTGCTACAGCTGAGGATAATAGTTCCACCTGGAGCCTCTGGCAGAAGGCACCAGCAGGGATTCAAGGTTGAGTCCTAGGATTTTGGAGCTGAGGATGCAAAGGCTCCAAGGCCAACTATACTCCAAATGAGAAAGAAATATTAGCAACATATGAAGAAGTTCAAGCTGCTTTGGAAGTGATTGGTACTGAATGGATGTTCAAGGGTAAGATTCTTTCTACTCGTCATCACAGATGCTACATGGAGTAAATGAAACACATTAATTGCACAGAAAGGATAGGAAATTCTAATTGTCCAGGAATTGTGAAA
Organism: Galbula dea; assembly: GCA_013399015.1. Lineage (NCBI taxonomy): Eukaryota > Metazoa > Chordata > Aves > Piciformes > Galbulidae > Galbula > Galbula dea. Next base: position 36,876 of record VWZX01003845.1, read on the forward strand.
GTGGCCAGAAAGTAAAGACTTTGAAATGTTACCAGAATCACAGAATCAGAATTATCATGTCTGGAAAAGACCCTCAAGATCATCAAGTCCAACCAAAAGCCCTACACTACCATTATCATAGAATCATAGAATCATAGAATGGCTGAGGTTGGAAGGGACCTTAAAGATCATCTAGTTCCAACCCCCCTGCCATGGGCAGGGACACCACATGCACCAGACCAGGTCATCCAGGACCACATCCAGCCTGGCCTTAAACACTGCCAGGGATGGGGCAGCCACAACCTCTCTGGGCAACCTGTTCCAGTGCCTCACCACCCTTTGGGTAAAGAACCCCCTTCTAATCTCCAGCCTAAATTTCTCCTCCTTCAGCTTGTAGCCATTCCCCTGTCTCCTGTTGCAATCAGACCAGGAGAAAAGTTTCTCTTCTTCTGCCCTATAATCTCCTTTCAGCTACTGAAAGGCCACTATAAGGTTGCCTCTAAGCCTTC
>VWZX01003848.1:3105-26457 GCA_013399015.1 Galbula dea
AGAAAGAAAGAAAAAAGGGAAGGAAGGAAGAAAGAATAAAAGGAAAGAAGAAAGGAAGGAAGAAAGAGAGGAAGGAAGGAAGAATAAAGGGAAAAAAGGAAGGAAGGAAGAAAGAAGAAAGGGAAGGAAAGAAGGAAAAAAGGGAAGGAAGGAAGAAAGAGAGGAGGGAAAGAAGGAAGAGAGGAGGGAAGGAAGAAAGAATAAAGGGAAGGAAGGAATAAAGAGAGGAGGGAAGGAAGGAAGAATAAAGGGAAGGAAGGAAGAAAGAGAGGAAAGAAGGAAGGAAGAGAGGAGGGAAGGAAGAGAGGAGGGAAGAAAGAAAGAGGAGGGAAGGAAGAAAGAATAAAGGGAAGGAAGGAAGAAATGAAGAAAAAGAAAGAAAACAAGGAAAGAGGGGAAAAGAAATGAAAGAAGGAAAGAAAGAGAGGAAGAAGGGAAGAGAGGAAGGAGGAAAGAGGGAACAGAACTAGATGAAACACAACAAAGCATCAGGAAGAATCCATAAGAAAATTTATGGATGTGGCCGACTGGTTGTCTTTGGGCAATTGCTGGGCACGAAGGACTGAGTCCCCTCAGCTCCTCAGTTTGGTCAGGAGGCAATTAATAACAACAAGAAGGAGGAGGAATAATCCTACTTGGAATAAGAAAACCCAAACTGCACTTTAGAAAGAATAATTCCTAAAAAGACTTATTGCAAAAGCTCTCAGAGATAAGGAGCACTTCAGCCCTGGGAGGGCTCTTGCTTGATGGAAGGGGCCTGGGGGCTGACAGGGGCTGGGAGAGGCCAATTTCCACTGACCCTTGAGTGAAATGGGGCTGGGGGCTTGGGGCTTGCACTTGTGGGCCCAGGGAGCAGAGACTTGGCCAGTGCTGGCCAGCCCTTGGCTATCAGGGGAGAGGGCAGCGACAGGAGGAGCAGTGGTGGTCCAGGGGCAGCAGGTGCCCCCCAAAGATGCCCAGGGCTTGTAGTGCTTGGAGGCAGCTGCTCCTGGGGGGGAAAAGGGGATTCAGCAGGGTGTTCCCTTGGACCAGAGCATCCTGTGCCATAGGGTGTCCCTCAACCTACTAACCCTTTGGTGCTGGGACTCCTATGTCCACCTGGCCAAAGTGGTGCCAAGAGGCTGGTCCCTCCTGGTGCCCCTGCTGGAGTTGGGCTGCAGCCAAGGTGGGGACCAGGACTTTTCTTTCCACCTTTCTGCCCAAGGATGGCTGGAGGCTTTGATTTTGTTTTGGGGGGGGGAGGGACTGCACAGTTTAGCCCCAGGTTCCCCTAGGGGACAGGAGGGACTGCAGGGCAGGGCTGGCACTGGCCAGACTGCATGGAGCCCAGGAGAGATGGGCAGAGAGACCACACTCAGCATGGCCAAGGGACAGTGCCTGGGCAGCAAGGTGTTCAGTGCCAAGGTGGCATCTCCTGACTGAGTCCCCTCTGGTGCTGGTGGCTGGGCAGTCCCACCCCCTGGGGCAGGGTGCTGAGGAAGACATTTCTGAGAGGTGCAGGTGCCCCATCTTCATGTGCATGGAGTGGCCAGGGGATGGTTGGCTGCAGGCCACCACAGTCCCAGGGGACAGTGAGAGCTTCTCCTGGGACTGCTGAACCTGCTGCTGGGCATGCCATGGATCTCCTGCTTCTGGACACACCATGGAGCTCCAGCTGCTGGGCATGCCATGGAGCTTCTGCTGCTGGACATCCCATGGAGCTCCTGCTGCTGGGCATGCCATGGAGCTCTTGCTGCTGGACACACCATGGAGATCCTGCTGCTGGACACACCAAGGAGCTCCTGCTGCTGGACATCCCATGGAGCTCCTGCTGCTGGGCATGCCATGGAGCTCCTGCTGCTAGACACACCATGGAGATCCTGCTGCTGGACACACCAAGGAGCTCCTGCTGCTGGGCATGCCATGGAGCTCCTGCTGCTGGACACACCATGGAGCTCCTGTTGCTGGACATCCCATGGAGCTCCTGCTGCCTGGGCATGCCATGGAGCTCCTGCTTCTGGACACACCATGGAGCTCCTGTTGCTGGACATCCCATGGAGCTCCTGCTGCCTGGGCATGCCATGGAGCTCCTGCTTCTGGACACACCATGGAGATCCTGCTGCTGGACACACCATGGAGCTCCTGCTTCTGGACACGCCATGAAGCTCCTCCATGATCCCTCCTGCCAGGCACAGGGCAGGGGTGTTCCCAGCAAGCGCCGGCCAAGAGATGGGAACAGGATGAGCATGGAGACAATGGACAGACAGACAGACAGGGCTGGGGATGGAGACTCTGCGGCCAAAGGGCTGCTTCTTCTTGGCTTCTGGGTTTCTAGTTAAAAAGGCTGAGGGAGGGGCCGGGCCGAGGGCCCCCGTACCCCAGCCCGCTGTGCGTGTGGCTCCCCGCACGGCGAGGACGGCCGGGCTGGAGCCCAGACCTCCTGGGGTCTCTGAAGGAGCGAGCGAGGCAGGCGTGGAGCAGCTCCCCCGGGGGCTGGAGCGTGATCCCACCCCACCACCTGCCCCCAGATCCGAGGCCATCCTTCTTGTCCGTGTCCCACCGTTGGGGAGGAGCAAGGTCCCCTTGGATGTGTCTCTCCGCTGGCGCTGGCAGGGAGAAGGGCAGCTCTCCGGAGGGCTTTGGTAGCTCAGGGTTGTACATCCAGGCGTCGGTGGTTAGCAGGTGAAGTCCTCAAAGGTTCCCCGGGCTGGGTGATGAGGTAGGATGTTGGCTGCGTACGTCATGCCTGCCGGGTGGCCCCGTATGCTTTCACAGGGATTCTGTGGGGTAGAGGGTGGACAGGGCACTGAGGTCACCTGCTTTCACCCAGACCACTGCAGAGAATCTATAGAACGGCCTGAGGTGGAAGGGAGCCACTAGGATCATCCAGGCCAACTCCTGCCTCTGCCCAGGACAAGCCCAAAGTCACCCCTTGTGTCTCAGAGCATTGGCCAGATGTTGCTGGGGTTCTGTCAGCCCTTGGAGCCGTGGGTGTGTCCCTGGGGAGCCTGTTCCAGGTCTCCAGCACCCTCTGGGTGAAGAACCTTCTCCTAACACCCACCCTAACCCTTCCCTGGCACAGCTTCATGCCATCCCCTCAGCCCCTATCCCTAGTCACCAGAGAGCGAGTTATCTCCCCACAACCTCTCTGCCTGGTGCCTCTGCTCTTTTCCCAAGCACTCCCTGACCCTCTCCACCCCATGAGACATCTGGGGCAGGCTCCAAGGTGCCAGATGGGAGCAGCATCTTGGCACTTACATGGCGTTTCACGTCGTCCATGCTCAGGGCAACTCCCTTGTCCGTGTTGTTCCTCTTGTGGTTCTTGCGGCACTTCCCACGCCGGCACAGCCGGTGCTTTATCACCTGCAGGAGCCACGGTTTGGTACCTTAGGGGTTCATGGGTGGCTCTTTCCCATGTTCTCCAGGAGCATTTCAGTGCTCCAAGACAATCTGGGTCACCCTGAGAACCGTTGGATGGTAGAGACACTCACCTCATAGGCGTAGTCGAAGAGCTCCAGCACTGTGAGGATGCTGGCCCCAATGAAGAGCCCCATCTGCCCTCCAATGTCACCTGCAGAGGAGAAGGAAGCCATCAGGGTGGCACAAATCCGGTGCCTGGTGGAAGAGGGAGCAGAGAAAGGGCAGAACTCATCACTGTTGTGGATTGGTCTTGGCCATGAGGGTGCCTTGCTCTGCAGCCATACTGTTGGCACATCTTAATGCCTCAGGAACGGGGCCACGGTGCACAGGGCCAAGGTCAGATCATCAGCTAGGTGCCTCCAGCACGGCCACTGACACTCACCCAGCAAGCCAGCCACCTCGTACGCCTTCTTCTGCTCGATGGTCTCATAGTTGAGGGCTTCAAAGAAGATATCCAGCACCAGGATGTTCTCCCTGTGCAGGACAGAAGTGGTGTCAGGATGGAGAGACAAAAGGAAATGGCTTCAAGTTGCACCAGGGGAGGTTCAGGTTGGATATTAGGAAGAATTTCTTCCCTGAAAGGGTTATCAGGCACTGGCCCAGGCTACCCAGGACAGGGGTGGAGTCCCCATCCCTGGAGGGGTTCAAAACCCATCTAGATGTGGTGCTGAGAAGCATGGTTTAGTGGTGAGCGTGGGAGTGTTGGGTGGATGGTCGGACCTGATGATCTCAGAGAGCTTTTCCAACCCCAATGATTGTAGGACTCTGAGATGTTGCTCCTTCCCCGTGGCCACAGCACGTTACCCGATGTACTGCTCTGACTTGTTGTACTTCTTGGCCAGGTACTTGGCTGAGGCCTTGCTGGGGATCTTCACCATGGAGAGCTCTTTGCCATAGCGAGTTACGTTGCAGGGCATCTCACAGACACAGTACTCGTTGTCCTTCTCCACCAGGAAATCTGGGCAGGGAGAGAGGGAGGTGCAGAGTTGGGGACATGGGGAGATGGAGAGATGGGGAGATGGGGAGATGGGGAGATTGGGAGACAGGAGATGGGGAGATGGGAGATGAGGAGATGAGGAGATGAGAGTTGGAGGGATGGGGAGATGGGAAGATAGGGAGATGGAGAGATGGGGAGATGGGGAGATGGGGAGATAGGGAGTTGGAGAGATGGGGAGATGAGGAGATGAGAGTTGGAGGGATGAAGAGATGGGGAGATGGGAGATGGGGAGATGGAGAGATGGGGAGATGGAAAGATAGAGAGAGGAAGAGATGGGAAGATGGGGAGATGGAGAGATGAGAGAGAGGGATGAAGAGATGGAGAGATGGGGAGATAGGGAGTTGGAGAGATGGGGAGATGAGGAGATGAGAGTTGGAGGGATGAAGAGATGGGGAGATGGGAGATGGGGAGATGGAGAGATGAGAGATGGAGGAATGAAGAGATAGGGAGATGCAGAACTCCAACATCCACAACCCTGTCCCACAGGGCTGAGCAGCCTCACCTAAGGCTGGATCCGCGCACTCCTTGTACTGCTCCGGGGTGCAGTAAGGGGCATCACCTGGAGAAGACAGAAAGCAGGTTTTCCTGGTGGGGTGGTGTTGGGGGGAGGGCTGAGCCCAGTGGGGGCTGGACTCTGCCCTGTCTGGGGCTCACCTGGCATGTGCACCATGCGGCAGTTGCAGTTCTCCACCAGGTAGCGAGTCTCGCAGTCGATGCGGCAGGCGGTGATGCTGTAGGTGTCATAGAACTCTGAGTCGCCCACCATGGCCTTGCAGTCACCCCAGGGAGGTGGCAGGTAGATGAGCTGGGAGGGAGGAGAAGCCAGGAGTGAGGAGAGAAGGTTCCTCAGCATCCCAGGGCTGGGTCCCTCCCTCTCCATCCCCTAGGGGCAGGGGATAGGAGCGTAGGGAGGAGGTTCAGTGTCCCACAGTGCATGCCAGGAGGGAGCATCCCAGACCTTTCCCAGTCCCCTACCCTCTGCTCCTGGCAGGACACGAAGGTCTGGAAGCCGGGAGCCACCCCAAAGCCCAGCTGGTCGATCAGTGGAGGTTCATCCTGGCTGTGGATCTGCACCTTGATCCCAGCTTCGAAGGAGGTCTCGTCTGCGGCAGAGAGAAGCGAGGTGAGCGTGGCTCTGGACCAGCTCTGCAGGGCTGTGCCAAACTTCTCCTGCCTCCCACCCTTCTCCTGGGCAAACTCATCTGTCCACGTGTCCATCCATCTGTCCATCTGTTTGTTATCCCCTGTCCTTGTCCCCTCCACCCCTGACCCTCCTGCTCCAGCAGCCAGAGAGCAGCAGGGAAAGCGTTTGCCTCTATTTATAAACAAGAGATGGCTTCTTCTCTAAACTGATGGGGAGTTGCCATGGTGAAGAGCAAAGAAAAGGAGAAAAGAGAAAGAAAAGGACCCAAAGTGATGAGAAATGGAAGGAGGGAGCCTGTGGAACATCAACTCATGGGGTGCGGGGCTGGGAAGCACCTGGGAAGATGCCAGGGACCCAATGGACCTGCTGACAGAGCTCCTAGGGGAGTGGGGTACCTGTTTCCCCCCAGACTGGCAGGTACTCGTCCTGCTGGATGTCCAGCATGATCTCCAGGCCATTGCCAGTGCCTCCCTTCATGCTGATGAGCCGAGGCTTCCCATCCTGCCCTGCATTGAAGGTGTAGCACTTCCCATAACGGGTGAAGACCTGCAAGAGAAGACATGGGGCTGAGGCTGGAGCTCTTCTGCCAGCACCAAACTGCTGCCAGCACCACAGAGTGGAGCTGGGAGGACATCACCAACTCCAAAATACAACCATCCCCAGCCTGAGGGTACCATCTAACCCAGGCTCCTGCCCTATGCAGTGTCCCTCACGGGTGGAACTGCTCATCTCCTGGTGGTGGAGGAGATGTTCCTCACCAAGGCACAGGGGTGGCTTGAACTCAGAGGAGACACTTTGCAGATTCACAGCACCTTGACCCCACAGAGCCTATGGCAGCCCCAGTTCCCTGAGCTGGCAGCACTCAGCTGGACACCTGAACCAGCATCTGCACCAGACCTTTCTCCATCCCTGCAAGGGGTGGGGCTGGATGGGATCCTGCAGTCCCCTGTCCATCCTTGGCCATTCCAGCTAACACCTCCAGCAGCCACCACGTCTCTGCTTGGCTGAGCTGCTGCCAGCATGGGCAAGGGGCACTTGAGGCCAGTGGGCTACAGACCACATGGTGCCCCATGGGTGGTGGTGACACCAGGATGGAGATGCCAGGCACCTCCTCTGCAAGCACAGCCCTGGGGCTACTCTCCCTGTCCCACCAGCTGGTCTCTGCAGCTGGTGCCATCCTCAGCTCCAGTGAGACACTCAGGTGCCAGGGAATGGGGAGGAAATATCAGCCTGTCCCTGGGGGAGCTGGGCAAGGACAGCAGCTCTCACTGTGCCCAATCTGACACAAGGCTGGCCACAGCTTCTCCCCATGCCCTACCTGATGTGATGCTGGCCAGAGCTTCTCCCCATGCCCTGACATGATGCTGGCCAGAGCTTCTCCCCATGTCTGGTCCAACATGACACTGGCCAGAGCTTCTCCCCATGCCTGATCCAACATGATGCTGGCCTGAGCTTCTCCCTATGCCTGATCCAACATGACACTGGCCAGAGCTTGTCCCCATGCCTGATCCAACATGATGCTGGCCAGAGCTTCTCCCCATGCCTGATTCAACATGACACTGGCCTGGGCTTCTCCCTGTGCCTGATCCAACACGACACTGGCCTGGGCTTCTCCCCGTGCCTGATCCAACATGATGCTGGCCAGATCTTCTCCCCATGCCTGATCCAACATGACACTGGCCAGAGCTTCTCCCCATGCCTGATCCAACATGATGCCAACCAGAGCTTCTCCCCATGCCTGATCCAACATGATGCCGGCCTGAGCTTCTCCCCATGCCTGATCCAACATGATGCTGGCCAGAACTTCTCCATATGCCCTATCTGATAACAACACTGGCCAGATCTTCTCCCCATGCCTGATCCAACATGACACTGGCCAGAGCTCCTCCCCATGCCTGATCCAACATGATGCCAACCAGAGCTTCTCCCCATCCCCTATCTGATCCAACACTGGCCAGATCTCCTCCCCATGCCTGGCCACCTTGGAGCTACTCACCACGGCAAAGTCTCCGGGGCCGCAGCGCTCACCCCGGTAGCTGCAGCTCAGCAGCATGTCCTCCAGCTGGTGGCAAGTGCGGTTCAAAAACCCATACAGATTTAGGGGTTCATCCTCATCCCCAGGGCCAGGCTGGGCTGGGGTGAAGCCTAACTCCATCCCAGGCTCGTAGTCAACCAAAGGAGCCAGGTAGAGCAGGTCCTCATGGCTGAGCTGGGAGAGCCTCACGCGGTTGATGTTGCAGAAGGTGACAGCAGGGAAGGTCATGGCAGGGCTCTCCTCCTCGCTGAGCAGCGTGACGTGGTGATACTCCAGGTAGTAGGCGATGCGGTCGGCCACCTGGTAGAGGAAGATGGAGAAGGAGAGGAGGAAGGCCAGCGCCCAGAGTGCCTGCCGAGCACCCAGGCTGCCCTCCACGAAGATGTGGCTCAGCCCGTGCAGGGTGCAGCTGCTGGCAAAAGCCACAAAGTTGCTGGCTGCCCCTGTGTCCTCCTCCTCCTCCTCCTCCTTCTTCTCTTCATCCTCCTCCTGCCCATAGGGGAACTCATCTGCTCCATCCTCTCCCCTCTCAGTGGCATCAGCATCTCTTGGTTCTTCCTCGCTGGAGAAGGAGATGGTGCAGAAGATCTGGAGAGGCATTGTCCAGCCTGGAGGTTCCAGCTGCAGCCTGCAGGTTCTGGCTTTGGTGTGGAGATCCCAGCTCCGGTGTGGAGGTCCTGGCCCCCACCCTGCCACAGCCTGGAGGTCTTTGATGGTGGGTGGGGTCTTCAAGGTGTGGGTGAAAAGGGCTGGGGGAGAGCAGGGAAGGAGGAAGGGGCAAGTTTAGAGAAGGGAAGTGGAGAAGGGAAAAGGAGTGAGAGGCGAGCGGGACTGAGGGAGAGGAGGAGAGGGATGGTAGGAGCAGAGGGGACGGAGAGAGGAGGGTATATCAGGAGCAGGGAGGAGGAGAGGAGGAGCAAGGGGCGGTTCTGCAGGCTCCCCAGGTCCCCTGGGACAGCCTGGCTGCGGCTGGCAGGACGGAGCAGAGATGTCACCGGCTCCAAGAAGCATCGATGGCTTGGGAGCTCCTGGCGCTGCCTTGGAGGGTCCTGAGGGGCTGCCAGGTCTGGTGAACACGGGAGCGTTTGCACAGGCACTGAGCTTGCTGCTTAACCCTTCTCCCATCCTCCATCCTCACTGAGGGACGGCACAGCCCTGGCAGCCTGACCGGCTGCTCCAGCCAGGCTCTTCCCAATGGGTGCCAGGATCCTTCCGGAGCTGCCATCTGCCAGGGTCTCTGGGTTCTCCATCAGAGCAGCTGCAGCCAGAGGTTTTCCCAAAACGCCTGTGACACCATCCTGCTGCAGTGGCTGCCTAGGTGGTGTCCATGGAGGGTGGAAGGATCCTGTGGTGCTCCTTCTGCCCTGGCAGCATCCATCCCTGCTGGCTCATCCGGTGAAGACAATGTCCCAGGCGGTCTGAGCTCTGTCCTCCTCCCACCCAGGGCTGCTTTTAGCCCTGCCATGCTTCAGGGGATGGCTCCTTCTGTACCTGGTGTGTCATCACTTCGTGCTTCAGACTCCTGGAGGGGCACAAGGAGCCATGACTTCCCCCATGGAGCGGTGTCCAGGTCTCCTGCTGGGGTTGGGGGTCCCAGGGAGGTAACCCTGATGCAGAGCAGTGGGATGGAGCTGGTGATCAGGCTGCCTGCCACGAGCAAAGGCATCTTCTCCCTGCAGCCCTGCAGCAGCACAGCCCCTTCTTGTGGTTTGCTTTCTTTTCTGCACTCAGCACTTCCTAAAAGCATCTGATGTGACCACAGAGCACTCTCCAGCCCCAGCCCAGCCCTGCAGCCACCATCCCCTGCCCGAGGGGAAGGTGAGGATCTAAATACAGCAGCACTTCCACAGCCAGCAAGAGCTGGAAAGGAGGTTTTGACCCATGACTGAGTGCAGTGGTGCATGCCCCAGCCCCACCAGTTGGGCTGCTGTGCTCTTGCAGGGACCCCAGTCCCTGAGCACATCCCTGATGCTGGATATGGGCACCACCAAGCCAGGGGAAGAAATGCCACCAGGGAACTTGAACCCATCTGATCACAGAAAGATTAGAGTTAGAAATGGAAAGGACCTTTCAAGGTCATCTAGTCCCAGCCCCCTGCAGTCAACGGGGACACCTGCAGCTAGAGTAGGTTGCTCACTGCCCCAACCAACCTGACCTGGGATGGTTCCAGGGATGAGACATCTCCTCCCACCTCTCTGGGCAACCTGGGCCAGGCTCTCACCAAGTTTTCTCCCTTAAATCCAGTCCAGATCTCCCTCCTTTAGTTTAAAGCCATCACCCCTTGTCTTGTCACAACAGGCACCTGACACCACTGCACTTATCTGCCCTTCCCAAGCAGGTGACACCAGTGCCATGGGCAGGGCATGCAACTTGGGAGTTCTCTGCTGGGACAGGCTCAGCCAAGACCATGACTGGTGGTGGGACAGTGACCTGTCCCTTGAGGAGCTGCCCTAGGGCTCCCCAGGCTCAATATTCCCAACAGAGCCCTTGTGGAAGAGGGATGCTCGTCAGCATCTGGGAGAAAGAGGGAAGTGACCTTGGGGACCAGTGCCAGAGCCACAGGATGAGATCTCATAAAGCTGAGAGCAAGGTCATGCCTTTTGGGAGCAGCCCAGAGAGTCTGAGCTGGAAACTAATCCTGGCAACTGGGACCAGGGAGGTGGATTGAGTGGCTGGGAGCCACCATGCCATGGGAACCAGGTCATCTCCTGGCTCCTTATCTTTGATGGAGAAGAGCTTCAGCTGCACCATGGGCAGGGCTGGGCTATAAAAGCATCAGGGCTTCATCTGGGAAGGGGTTGGAGGTGTTGGGCTGGGTTAGTTCTGTGGGAGCAAGCTGGGCTGGTTAGCCAGAGACCAGTGCTAGAGGCTGCTTTTGGCAGGGATGAGCAGGTACAAAGTGGCAGAGGTCAGGATGGGTTTTCTGGTGTTTTCCAGCTCTGGGGCAGGGAATTTCTGTGCAGTGTCTATAGGGAGAGGAGGAAAAGCAGGAAAATGAAGGAGAAGCCTGGAGGTGTTTGTTGAGCCCTGGCAGGGCACTGAGAGGTGAGTGATGCTGCCCAGGCCCCTGTGGACAGTCTCTGGTGGGGTGAGCAAGAGGCTGATCCCCTCCCATAGCATGGGGAGCTTTAAGCTGTCTCCTTGGGAGCGATGGCAGCAGGGAGAGGAGGGAGATGTTGTCATGAGAACGTTCCATCATGGGTTGGGGCTCTTAACCTTCCTGGCTCAGCTTGTGCAGGGCACTGGAGCTGCTTCCCAGTAGCTCTGTGGGGGTGGTGAGGGTGAGCACAACCCCAGCTCTGGTTACCACCACCTGTCCCAGAGCTGACACTTGAGCTGGGCTGAAGGTGACCCTGGAGAATCCCAGCCAGGAGCATGGTGGCACTGACACTCAAGGCAGTTTGTCCTGACTCCACAACTGGGGACAATCTCTGGCTGTGTCCCCGTGCTGCAGGCAGGAGGGTGCTGTCCTGCTTTGTGTGAGTTTTGGAGATGCTAAAGGAGTCCTTGGGCTGATTCCAACTCCTCCCTCACCAGGAGTTATTTTTACCCTCTCTCAGGTAAAGCTTTGGCGGGGGAGAGGGATGGGGGGGGATGCTATAATTAGCCCTGACATCAACCCCCGTGGCTGCTTCATGCTGGGCTGATGCCATCACACACCCCGACCCCACCGCTGGGAGGACCAGGGCTGCTGGATGCTCTCCTCCCTGCCACAGGGAGGGATGCAGGCTGCTGGAAGCAGCCCTGGGTTCGTTTTTTCCCCCCCTTTCTGACTCCAGAAGAAGATTTGGCTACTGTCCCAAAGTCTTTTGGCCCCGTTTGCTGCTCTGCAACTTGTCAGAGGCCTGGGAGAAAAGGAGGTTTCCCGGAGCAGGGGAGCATGGAGGCGGCAGAGGAGGGGAAGGGGAGGGGGGGGGAGAGAAGAAGCAGGAGGGGGATTTGATGGCAGCAACAGCACATTTCACAGCCTGTCACGCTTTAATGGCAGAGGAGATCAAAGCAGGGATGGAGTTATTCATAGAGATAAACCAATCCCCGAGGAGGCGAGGAGAAAACAACATTGCAAGCTCTGTTATCCCAGCCCTGGGGAGGCTGTCGCAGAAAGTGCCCTGGGAGCTTGGAGCTGCTCGCTTTTCTAACGGGGAACTGCCCATTCCCTGCTAAGGACCAGCCCAAGCCAGGCCTGAGCTGCCTTGCACCATCCCTGGGAGTGCCCAGCGCTGATTGCTGGGAAGGCTGCAACCCCCACGGCAGCCAGGAGCAGGAGTTAGGGGATGGGTATTGGATGGGGCAGAGGAGTAAGCCAGGGCTGCCCTGCTCCCAGGCACCCCAGGGCTGCCCTGCCCTGCTCCCAGGCACCCCAGGGCTGCCCTGCCCTGCCCTGCTCCCAGGCACCTCAGGGCTGCCTTGCCTTGCCCTGCCCTGCCCTGCTCCCAGGCACCCCAGGGCTGCCTTGCACTGCCTTCCCTGCTCCCAGGCACCCCAGGGCTGCCCTGCCCTGCCCTGCCCTGCCCTGCTCCCAGGCACCCCAGGGCTGGCCTGCCCTGCCCTGCCCTGCCCTGCCCCCAGGCACCCCAGGGCTGCCCTGCCCTGCAGCCATGCTGCTCTGCTCCCCTTCTCCACTTTGAAGGGGAGGAATAAAACCTCCCAATTGCAATGTGCCTTTGGCCCAGGAATATGCTTTGCAGTTCCCAGAGCTGCCAAGCTGAGGCTGGTGGTAGCACCTGCAGTGCCTCCATCCCCCCCTCCAGGCAGGATGAACTGTTTCAGGATGGCTTCAGGGCTGCAGATCTTTTCCTCAACCTCAGTGTGAGGCAGAGCTGGGGCAGCCAAGCAAGGTGGAATAGCCCAGGCAGCCAGGATCTCTGGCAGGACTAATCCTGCTGCCCCTTATCAGATGCTGCCACCTTGCCTCTGCTTGCTCTGCCAGCCAAGCTGGGTGCAGCCTGTGTTATCCAGCCCTTTATCCCCCAGATTAGATGCTTCACAGTGGATTAGCATGTCACATTCTAATGCAGAAACATTGATGAGGGGGAAAAAAAGGACTTTTTCCTCTGTATTATTCCCCACCTCCACCCCCCCTCTCCACCCCAGCCCCAAGGGGCTCAGCCCAGCCCCAGCCCTGGGCATTGGGGATGGTGGAAGAGTTTCCTCCCTGGTGATGGAGGAGCTCACCCAGAGGTTGGGAAACCAAAAGCCTCTTTTTTTGGGGGGGGCAGGGACTGTGCATGGCTGCTGGGCTCCATCCTTGACCACTCAGGGTGGAGGGGTTGGGTGCTGCAGGTCCCTTGTGCCACCTTGCCCCAGGTTCTTGGGTGCAGCCCCAAGCAGCTGCAGCACAGGACTTTTAATAACAAGCACATTATGGTGAGTAATGTGCTAAGTGGACTTCATTATGGACCTGGGGACCTCCCTGCACCCTCCCCCACCCTGTTCCACATGATTTCCTATCAGATGAGCCTTATCTCCTCTCCAAACACTTCCATTTAAACTCCATTAATCTCTCCAAGAGCTCTCTTCCCAGCCAGCCCAGTTGGGTGCTGCTGCTGCTGCCTCAGGCACAGAGGTCATCTACAGCTTTGCTGATTTAGGATCTTTTGGGGAGGGGGCTCAGTCAGGCCTCTTTTTCCCCCCCCCTCCCACTCCACACACCCCCTAGGCCCTTGGCTGGGGTGGTTCTTGCAGCCACCTTCTTAGGATCAGAGGATGATGGAATAGCAGCTTGGAAGGGACCTCAAGGATCATCTTTTCTTTGGCAACATTGCAGGGGAGAGAAGATGGCTCAGCACCTGCCCAGGTGAATCCTCCAAGTGGCTACAAGTGCCCTACCTAGAGGCATTTGGTCATCCTCAGGTGGGTTCAAGGTAGATAATGGGAGAGCTGCAAATGCATTGCCTGGCTGTGATGAGGATGGAGAAGAAGGAAGGATGAGAGCCTGGATTTAAGCTCAGTTCCCCAAATTAGAAGCAAAATCACCCAAGAATCCCTCCAGTAACCCAAGAGAGAGGTGGCTGCCCCAAACTGTCTTGGAAGAAGGTCACTGGGAAGAACCAGGAAGCCAGAGCTGAGGAGGTGTCAGATATGTGTCCAGTAGCCAGGATTGATGAGCTCAAAGGAACCTCCCAGGACTGATGTCTACACCAGGGCTGATGTCCAGGATTGATGAGCTCAGAGGAACCTCCTAGAGCTGATGTCCACACCAGGACTGATGTCCTGGATTGATGAGCTTGAAGGAACCTACTAGGACTGATGTCTACACCAGGGCTGATGTCCAGGATTGATGAGCTCAGAGGAACCTCCTAGAGCTGATGTCCACACCAGGACTGATGTCCTGGATTGATGAGCTTGAAGGAACCTCCTAGGACTGATGTCCAAGCTCAAAGGAACCTCCCAGGACTGATGTCCACACCAAGAGTGATGTCCAGGATTGATGAGCTCAAAGGAACCTCTCAGGACTGATGTCCAAGCTCAAAGGAACCTCCCAGGACTGATGTCCACACCAGGGCTGATGTCCAGGACTGATGTTCAGGATTGATGAGCTTGAAGGAACCTCCTAGGACTGATGACCAAGCTCAGAGGAACCTCCCAGGACTGATGTCCACACCAAGAGTGATGTCCAGGATTGATGAGCTCAAAGGAACCTCCCAGGACTGATGTCCAAGCTCAAAGAAACCTCCTAGGACTGATGTCCAAGCTCAAAGGAACCTCCTAGAGCTGATGTCCACCCCAGGGCTGATGTCCAGGGTTGATGTCCAGCCCAGGATGGGTGTTGCCAATCCCCAGGCTGCTGAGGTTATTCCCTGGGAACACTTCTCCCACTGCTTTTCCATGTTCCTTGCCCATCACAAATTACCCCTAGGGAGGTTGCAATTTTCTCTGCCATCCTTCCCCACCTCAGAGGCAGTTGGTGGGAGCAGATTGGAGCTGACAGTTTTATTGGTGGAGGGAGGGGGGAAGGAAATTGTTCTTTCTGCCTGGTTCTCTTGCTCCAGTCCTGCCCTCAGCATGGTTTTCAGATCTAATCTAATCCAAACAGGTTGGTTCCACAGCTCTCCTCTGGAGCTGCTCTGCATCAGGCTCCTTTGGTTGCTTTACTGCCAGGAGAGAGGAGCAAGGAGCTTAAAATCCATGGGAATCCAAAGGGAGAGTGGGAAGCATCCTGCTCTGGTGTCATCCTGTGCTGCTCCAGCTCTGTCACAGGCTCACAGGAGGTTAAGAAGGTTGGAAGAGACCTCTGAGGTCAGCAAGTCCAACTATGAAGCTGACATCACCATGCCACCAAACCATGGCCCTATGGTGTTTGAAGCACCTCCAGGGATGGAGACTCCACCACTGCCCTGGGCAGCCTGGGCCAGCCCTTCCCAACCCTTTTCAGGGAAGAAACTGTTCCTCATGGCCAACCTGAACCTTCCCTAGTGCAACCTGAGGCTGTTTCCTCTTGTCCTATCACTGGGGGCAGAGCCCAAGCCCCCCCTGGCTCCAGCCTCCTCTCAGGGAGCTGCAGAGAGCCAGAAGCTCTCCCCTGAGCCTCCTCTTCTCCAGCCTAACCAAGCCCAGTTCCCTCAGCTGCTCCTCACAACCCTTGTGCTCTAGACCCTTCCCCACCCTCCTTGCCCCTCTCTGGCCACCCTCCAGCCCCTCCATGTCCTCCTTGCAGTGAGAGACTCTTACAGGAAGAGCCTGGATTGCAAAAAAACACCAAACCCTCCAGAGGGGAAAAAAACCCTAAGTCCAACCAAATAAATTAAAGGTTCTAATAGCCAAGTGTCAGGACCTGGATAAATAACTAAAAGCCCTGAGCTGGTGAGGAGCTCCCTGAGGAATGGCTGTTGCAGGAATTGCAGTGGTGCCTGCTGCTCAGAGAGCCCTGGCTCCAGCCAGCCTCTCTGCAGGCAATAAAGCAGAGGCAGCTATAAAGAGCCAAATAAATTAAAACCCAGGCAAAAGGCTGTGAGATAGTTAATTTCCCAGATCTTCCTCTGGAGATCTCTCTCTCCTGCATGCCTCTGTGTGCTCAAGAGTCCTGCTCTCCTCCCCTCCCCCTCTGCCCTGACTTTTCCCTAGTGGATATTGGGAGGGAGAGGAGGTAAATGGCATCAAGAAGCTTCCTGGGCAGGTGGTTTGAAATCCTCCTTGTGCCTTGCTGCCACTCAGCCTGGTCTTAGATGAAGACCAAAAGGTGATTAAGGGGGGAAAACCCCCCCAAAAATTGCCTGTGCTGGTGGTGGGCTGGGGCTGTGCTTCCAACCTGCAGCTCCTCCTGGGGCACAGACATGTGCCAGGGCTCCCCCCCTCCACCCCCCAGCCATGGCATCTTTGCTTCCATTGTGGTTGGATAGTACTTGAAAGCTTCCTCACCTCTTTCAGCAGCCCCCAAATGCCATTACAGCTTATTAATGCTCATTAATAATGGATTTGGTAATGATTCTTTCTGTACAAAGAGGAGGAGGAATGGCCTGAGGTGGATCTGAGCTCTTGGCCTGACACCTCTGGGGTGGGTTTGGGTCTGGTTGACACCTCTGGGGGATACTCTGCATGCTGCTGGGGCTGGACATTGTCCCTGGGTAGGATCAGGGACTAAATAACCCCTGGCTGGGCCTGATCTTGTTCCTCCATGTCCTTCCCTCTCCTTTCCCTCATTCCCTCCTGGAGCAGGAGCTGATGTCGAGTGCTTGGAGGTTGGAGACACTTCATGATTTGCTCTGTTAATGAAGCAATTGTGGGGCACAGGCACATATCAGCCTCCTGCTGTACTGTGCCCACCACTGCTGTCCTCAACCTGCTTGGCCTTGACCCTTTTCTGCACCAGCTCAGCCAAGATCTTGGTGGCTTCAGTGGCACTGGCCCCACACACCCTGGTCACAGCCTGGCATCACTGTCCTGCTGCCATATCCACCTCAGCATCAGCATGGGGTGAAGGAAGCCACAAGCAGCTGAGGGATTCCCCCCAAACCTCCCTGCCTGCACCCCTGCAGGTGACAGAGGCTGGAAAAGCTTGGGTGAAGCTTGGAGAAAGGAGGCAGCCATGGAGCAAGGCTCAGCAGCATCTCTCCTCTCTGCCTGAGGGCTAAACCTGCTCAGGCTGCTTTCTGGATGACTTGCTTCCAGCAAAACCATCATGATCCTGGGAAGTGTCTGAGCTGCTGAGGAGCTGACAGAGCCAGGGTGGTCCTGACCCACTGGGAGAGCCAAGTCACCAGCCATGAACAGCTCTGTGGCTGCTTCTCTGCTCCATCACCTCCAATCATGTTGCAACAGGCAGTACACGTCCCTCTAGGTCTGCTGCCTGCAGCTGGAGAATGCTCCAGCCTCTGGGGCCAGGTGGTGCTGCTGGGCCACAGCTCAGAGAGGACAGTCTGGAGGCCAGCAGTGTGATGATGGTGGTGGGAGGATGACACTACCAGGGGCTGGGGACCAGTCCCAAACTGGGAGGATGATGCTATCAGGGGCTGGGGATCAGGGACCAGTCCCAAACTGGGAGGATGATGCTATCAGGGGTTGGGGACCAGTCCCAAAGTGGGAGGATGATGCTATCAGGGGTTGGGGACCAGTCCCAAACTGGGAGGGGGATGCTATCAGGGGCCAGGGACCAGTCCCAAACTGGGAGGATGATGCTATCGGGGGCCAGGGACCAGTCCCAAACTGGGAGGATGATGCTATCAGGGGCTGGGGACTAGGAACCAGTCCCAAACTGGGAGGATGATGCTATCAGGGGCTGGGGACTAGGAACCAGTCCCAAAGTGGGAGGATGATGCTATCAGGGGCCAGGGACCAGTCCTGCAACCCACAGAAGGTGCCCAGGTTGTTTTTGCAGAGCCTGCTGGGCCCCTGTGGTTTGTTTATGAACTGGCTGAAGCTCCAGGAACTCTGAGGATTGGTAATTCCCATGCCTGGGCTCTCCAGCTGGGCTGGAGATGCTTTTTGCTCCAGCTCTGTGATTATCCACTAAGGCTTCACCGTGGGGGAGCTCCACTCACTGCAGGGCTCCTGAGCCTGTGACTGCTGCAGCTCTGTGTGGGGCCCTTGGGGGTGGCTGGGTCCAACTGTGGGTGCTGGGGTGAGGGTCTCCTAGGGCTGAGGGTCGAGGTAGAAGAGGGAGACCAGCAGGTTGAGTACCCTGAGACCAATATCCCATCACATCCTTCCCTCTGAGCTCTCATGGGTGCTGGAGGAGACCCCCAGCACCCACCAACAGGGCAGCTTGGAATGATCCAGGGTGAGGAGGGGGAGGAAGAAACTAGAATGTTCCTGGGGTGGCAGGAGGTGACCCCAAGACACACTGACTGGAGTGAGGTGTGCTGTGGGCTGAGCAGAGAGCTCAGGGGGTGCAGAAAGGCTTTGGGGCTGCTTAAGGAGATGCTTTGGGGTTCAGCAGGCTATGGGGTGCCAAGAGGCACAGCAGGACCTGGGGGAGGTCCTGGGGGGGTTCACCAAGGTGCAGTGAGATTCAGAAGGGCTGTGGAGAGGCTCAGCAAGGTGCAAAAGGGTACCTTGGGGTACAGGGAGATGCTGCTGGATCTCTTCTCCACCACAGCAGCTCCTGCATTGCTCCAGAGGTGGGAGGAAGAGGAGGATGAGTGTGGTTGGGGTTTTTTGGGACTGCTCCAGACCTTTCCTGCTCCCTCCCTTGCTTTTTGATCCATGTGCTCAGTAGTTTCCAGGGCAGAGGATGCAGAATCCAATGCAAAAGGCAGTGGGCATGATCTCCATGTCAAAGTCAATTCTCCCTAGTGCCAGCTCAGCCCTGGAGCCTCATGGAAACAGTCCAGAGGTCTTAATCCCCTGCAGTTTCTGGAGGCTGCCCCTGTGCACTCTGCCCCAGGGCTCCCAGCTCCCCTGCCAGGCTCAGCCACCGTGGCCTGAAGCAGGATGGTGACAGGGAAGCCAGGATGTGGCTCTGCCCCTGGGACAGGTTTGAGGGATGTGAGAAGGAGAAGCTGCAAATGGAAGTTGCATCCTGGCAGTTGTGGCTGCTCACATCCCCCCCTTGCCTGCAGAGAGCCCCAGAAGGGCTCTTCAAGAGCAGGAGGCTTCATCTGCTGAGCTTTAATGCTGGTTCTACCTGAGCCAGCCTAAATTCCTGCCCCATGAGCCAGGCTGGGGTGGGGCTGGGCTTCTCATCCTCTGGCTTTCTCCTTTTTCCTTGGCAATGGAAAGGAAAGCAGTGAGGTTTAGAGCCTAGGGACAGGACTTCTAAGCTTCTCCTGTGCTGGTAAGAAGCAGATCCATGAGAGATGAAGAGGGCTCCAGGAGCCCTTCTCCAGCACGGGGAAGGAGAGGAAGCACACGCTGGGAGCCAGCAGGGCCCTGGGTTCCTGCAGAGAGGAGAGAGCTCAGCTTCTAAATGATGAAGCAGCAAGTGTGAAACATTGATCTCTGCTGCTAATGAGCATGTCCTGAAAGCCAGGTGAGAGGGAGGGGGATTGCCCCTTCCCCAGCAAGGGGAATAGGGGGGCTGTCCCCTGCCCCCACCCCACCTGTGACCCTCTGGCCACAGCCCTGGTGGTGGGGACATCAGTGAGCAAGATTTGCCCCTCAGCCTTGTTTTTGCCCCTCTGGGCTTTAAGGCTGTGGTAGGAGGTTGGAGAGAGGAGGTGGCTGCACCTCCCTGTGCATCCTCCTCCCCTGGACCACTTTAGGGGGTGGTCCAACACCTCTGTGGTGCTAGAGGGCTTGGGAAGAGCCAGGGCAGAACTGGGTTGGGTTGGTTGTTTCCTCCTGGATCTTCTTAGAGGGTTCAGTCCCCTGAATGGGATGAATCCAAGCCTGGTCAGCTCCACCTCTGTCCCTGGAGCACCTCTGCATCCCTGCTGGGGAGCACCCAGCTCCTGCAGTGCACCAGCCAGGGTGGGTGGAGGTGGAGGGGGATGGACAATGCCAGGGACCCCTGGTGTGGCCTGGTGATGACTCAGGATGAAAGAGGAGGTAGGAAGAGCCTCTAGAAATCCCAGGATGGGCTTCCCCACAGCATCCAGCAGGAGCCCTGTGTGCTGGGGGAATCCTGTCCTGGCTGCAGGGTGATGCTGGGGGAAGGGATAAGGAGGAAGCTGAGGACCCAGCCCACAGCCCCTCTGGGATGCTCCAGGCTGGGTGCATCACTGGAGGTGCACCCAGGCAGCCCTCCCAGGACTGAGGAGAAACCCTGGGCTGTGGAGCTGTTCTCCCACCACCCAGCAGCACAAGGGGGGACCAGGGGCAGGTGGCAGGTGCTGGTGCTTTCTTGTCACCCCGAAGGTTGCAGCATCAGCAGCCCCTCATTTGCATTCGCTGCACCTCCCCTGAGCCCTCCCTGCTGCCGGGGAAGAGCGGTGCTGGCGGCAGAGCCATGGCTCTTCCTGTCCCTTCCTGCACCAGCCAGCATCAGCATGCAGCCAGCATCACCCTGGTGGCCACTAGCCCCCCAGCGGCCACAGCACCGGAGTTAAATGGTTGCTAAAGGGAGGACTGACAGCCACATCCCTGCCTGTGTATAGGCAGCTCTCTGGGCTCTGGGCAGCCCCAAAATCCTCCCTGGCAAGCCCTTCCTCTGGGCACAGCATCTTCTTGGTATTGAGGAGAGGAGAGGGACAGTGTTGGCTGCAAAAAACATCTGCTCAGGGCATCCTCCTAGCTTGGATGGTGCTAAAAAAAGGGCTTCCTGAAATGCTGGGGTGAAGACAGCAGTGGGATCCCCAGCAGGGGCTAAGGGATGATGGTGCTATCCCTGGGGGATGGTCCCCAGCACCCATCAGCCTTAACTGGTGCCACCCAGCCCAGAGCAGCACTGAGCCCAGCTTAGCCAGGGTGGACAGAGCCCAAGCTGGGAGGAGGGAGCAGAGAGGTTGGCAGGCATTAACCTGCCAAACAAACCAACCCCTCTGAAAGCTTCTGGAAGCCCCAGGGCCCCTGAGCAAGGTCAGGGTAAAGGGTTCCTAAGCAACTCAGCAGGATGGAGCAGCTACCAGCTTCCTACCCCTAGCCCCATCACCACCAACCTGCCTGGGCAAGGCTGTGAGGAGAATCCAAAGAGCAATATCCCTACAGCACAGAGGCAGCTTTTTTTGTGTGTTCTAATCAAATCCATCAAATCATCCCAACCTGCTTGCAAGGAATAATCCAGGCAGGAATAACAGAGCAGCTGTGAGCCTCTTTTGCTTTGGCTGGTTGGAGGGATGCAGAAATCAGCAGATCTGGACCCTGACAGAGGAAGGCAGGGAGCTGGGATATGCTCCCTGAGGATGTTTCAGTGCAGAAAACACTTGGAAGAGGCTAGCATTGAAACCAGGGTGGTGGAGAGCAGCCCCAGTCCCACTCTTCAGCTCCTCTGGAGAAGATCCAGCCTGCTCCAGGCTGCAACTTGCCTCCATTTAACAAAGAAAACACCTGATGGTTGACAACAGTGAACTGCTCTATGTGAAGAGCCCATCAAGGGAATTTAATGCAGATGATTAAACACCACCCAAATGGGGCTGGAACCCAGGCAGCAGCTCCATGGACACTCAGCCAATGTCTTGCTGTGCTCAGCAGCTTCATCCTTGCTCAGCATGGGACATGAGTGGGATATCCTTAGGCTGGGGGTGAGGATGGAGACCCCAAACCTGCTCCACACCAGAGCCAGCATTGGGAACAGCCACTGTGGCTGCCAAACTTATTAGGCAACACCCGAATAGCCAGCACTGTTCCACTCCCAGCTGGATGGGGAGAGGGAGCCACAGGGGTACAAAGGCTTTATTGTGTGCTGGATCTGTGCACCAGCACGAGACACAACCTCCATGGTGGGACACAGCCCTGTGCTGTGCCATGCCACCAGGAACCTGCTTTCCCTGAGGGGCTGCAGGGTTCCCTCAGGTCCCCACTGGCCATCACCATGGCTTCTCCCCTGGTGCCTCCTCTCACCACGTGGCAGTTCCCAGCTCGAGGTTTCCAACCCAGCAATGCACAACCCAGCTGTAGACCTCAGGGAGGAGAACCCCATGCAGCTGCATGCTCCTGGGGAGCACCCTAGACCTCTCAAACCCAGTGGGCATCCTCTTAATGGAGATGCTGTTGTTCCTTTCCAATCTGAAATGAGACTCCAGGGTGGACAAACCCTCTCCTTGCATTGGGCTGGGGCCTGGGGCAGGGGGAGGGGGCACTCACCACTTTGAAGTCTTCAGGGGTGCATTGCACCCCCCGGAAGAAGCAGGACAGCAGCATCTCTCTGATGTCGTGGCCAGCTCGGTCGTAGAACTCCAACATGTTGAAAGGTTTGGGTTTGAAGTTGCGAAAGTTTGCCTTATCCTGAAGGATTTCCAGCTGCTTCTCGTCAGCTGTTTGGGTGTCTGGGATCTCATATCTGAGAGGAAAGAGAAGCAGAAGGTCAGGCTTGACCATGGTGGCTGCAGCCACTGGAGAAATCCATTTGTGCTCCACACAAACTCTTTGTAGCCCAACCCTGGGGTGGGTTCAGCAAAGTCCCTTTGCATGTGGCATTTTCAAAGCATTCAACAACACCAAGTGGCCCAGAGGCACATGAGAGGTGGCAGGAGGATGGGTGAGGAGAAGAAGCTGGCCAGGGGCAGCAGCCATCTACCAAACCCATCCCACTTGTCCCAGACCTGCTCCTGCAGCACCCAGTTCAGGCCAGCCCAGACACCTGCCTTGAATCTTTGGTGGCATCATGACTGCAGGTGGTGACCTCGCTGAGCTGTGGGCTGAGTGTGCTGGGTCTCAGCCCCTGCTCCCCCTGGGGCAGGAGTGGTGGCAGCAGGGAAGCTTCTTGCCCTGCTGCCAGCACCAGGCTCACAGAAGTGGCACCAAGGAGCTGCTACAGCTATGAGGATGGGCTGGGGAGAGGATGGGTGAGGAACATCTCATGAACCATGCTACCACAGAGTCCCACAGCCCAAGGAATGGCTCTGCTCTCTAGTCTTGGTGCATGGGTGATGCTCAGGGGCTTCACTTGCTCCATCCCTGGCCTCACTGCATGTGCCAGGCACCCAGGACATGGGGCTAGAGCCATATATGCTGGATCCACCTCACAGTTATCTCAGGGTGGCCGTGGCCTTGCTGCATGTGCCATGCACTGGGGAGGAGACCACGTGTGCCAGGTCCATCCAGGACAGCCCAGGAGCAGCAGCAGGACCTGGTGACCCTCAGCTACCACTTCTGCTCCACAGTGGCCATATCCAGCTGCAGAGCTGAACTACCTCCGGATCAGCTTCCTCACAGAGGCTAAGGAGATGCCACCCACGGCAGTCACAGAATTCACCTCTCCAGCACTCGCTGCCCCACGTGGTGCAGGGCTGGTGTGGTGGCTGAAGCACATGGGAGACCTTCTCTAGACCCACCTGAAAGCACCAGCACCCACCTGTTATTGAGCAAGGCCAGGAGCTCCCCGGCGTGGTACAGGTCATTCTTGGTCACCCGGCTGAAGCGGAACTCGTTGAGGTTGCAGAAGGTGACAGCAGGGAAGGTGAGCCTGGTGGCAGCCACCTCATCCAGCTTGGTGACGTGGGGGTAGAGGAAATAGTACTGGATCCTGTTGGTGCAGACCAAGGTGAGGAGTGCCAGAGAGCCCAGGAAGAAGAGAGCCCAGACCACGCGCTTCAGCGACAGCCGCTCGTAGGAGAAGATGTGCGAGAGCCCGTGGAGGGTGGAGCTGCTGGCAAAGGCCTGGATGCTGACCGGTTGCCCGCTGTCCACCTCCTCCTCGTCCACCTTGAGGTCCATCATGGTCCGTGCTGGCAGCTTGAGGTGGCCAGGCTGTTGAGAAGGGAACCTGTTGGGAGAGGGAGGGGGGATAGGGAAGCGGGGCGG
>VWZX01003848.1:26708-49113 GCA_013399015.1 Galbula dea
TCCCACCCACCCTCATCCTTTGGTCCCCTTCTCCCTCCCCCCCTAAATGGCACCAGCTCATCGACGAAGAGATGGAAGGAATCGAGGATGCAAACCTGGAATCAGGGCCGGAGCTGGGCTCCTTCTGTTCCGCGACGGCAACAGCAGCAGCAGCAGCAGCCGCTGCGCTGTGGGTGCCGGGGTTGGGACGAGCCTTCCTCCACCTTTTGCAGCTGGCTGGGAAAGAGAGGAGTGGGAGATGAAGAAGCAACGGAGGGTGCGAGAGGCACCGAGCCCGGCAGCGGCAAGGAGAGAACCGGAAAAGAAGGGAAGGGAATAAAAATAGCCTCGGCGGTACCTTGGTGCAGGCGTGGGAGCGAGGGATGCGCTGGGGCCTCTCTCAGCACCCTGCCGGGGGACCAAGGGCGATCATCGCCGGAGAGGCAGCTGTTGGGTGCGAGGAGGAATGAAGGGGAGAAGGAAGGCGAGCGGGAGGCTGCTTCCCTGCCAAACACATGGATACCTCCCCCTGTGGCTATCTGGGAGCTGGTGGTTTCTTCAGATGCATAATCCGCATGAAGTCATTGTCTGAGCGCTGGTGGGGCTGGGGAGGCCGTGGAGGGAGAACCGCAGGCCGGTGGGCAGCGAGGAGGAGGAGGAGGAGGACGAGGAGGATGAGAAGAAGAAGGANCAGTACAGCCCTAACCCAGATCCCCTCATCCCCTCCCCACCCCGCCATGGCCTCCACCACCCTCCCAAAGGTGGGGTGGGTGCTCAGACACACTTGGGTTAGTCCTCTTTCAGGAGGACCCTAAGGTGCCTTCCAGCCCTTCCCATCCTCCTGCTCGGGGTGGCAGTGGGACACTGCTGTGCCTCCAGCCTCTGTCCTGAGCGTCGCTGGGTGCAGCCTGGCTCCTCTCTGCCTCCCAGCATGGTCGCTGGCCACAATGCTTGGTTGGGATGGGGACAAGACCATGCCAGAAGTGCTGGGCTCCTGCCCCTGCCCCGTGCAGGATGTGCTGCTCCTCTCCCAGCTTTTTAACCTCTGCCATCTACAGAGTCATCAGGAAGGTGCTTGTTGTCCCCAGGGTGCTCCCTGCGACAGGAGGCACTGGGTGCTCTGCTCCTCCCAGGGCAGAGCCAAAAGGTTGCACAGTGCTGCTCAGCTTCCCTCCAGTGCTGCCCAGTTTCCCACCAGTGCTGCTCAGCTTCCCACCAGTACTGCTCAGCTTCCCATCAGCACTGCTCAGCTTCCCACCAGTGCTGCCCAGTTTCCCACCAGTACTGCTCAGCTTCCCACCAGTGCTTCCCAGTTTCCCATCAGCACTGCTCAGCTTCCCACCAGTGCTGCCCAGTCTCCCACCAGTACTGCTCAGCTTCCCTCCAGTGCTGCCCAGTTTCCCACCAGTGCTGCCCAGCTTTTCCACAGAGCCACCCAGCTTCTCCCCAGTGCCACCCAGCTTCTCCCCAGTGCTGCCCAGCTTCCCCCCAGCACCACTGCAGCTCCAGCCCTGTTTCACCTCCATCTTCTCCCCATGGCTGCCCTGGGGATCAGGGTGTCCCCGTCACCTGAGACCAGCTGGGGACGTGCACCCCCATGCAGACCTCCACCCAGCAGCAGTGCAGGGGGCAGAGGCTGCAGCAGTCACCTGCCCACTGCTCCCAGTAAGGTAACTGCAGGCAAATGGAAAAGAATATTTCCATGCCCTTTATAAGTGTGATGTTGGAAAGGGTCAGCCAGACCTCAGAGTCACCCCAACACCATGTGTCCTTGTCTGAGACACCTCCCTGTCCCTGCCTCAACCATGGCTAAAGGGAGCATGGGCAATTTGGGGTACAGCAGGGCCAGGGCAAGTGTCCCCTGCCCCCAGATCCTGTGTCTTGGACACCAGATTTGGTCCTTTTCAGGAGCATCTTTTCCCAAACTAGTTCCTTGCCTGAGCAGGATCTGAGGTTTTGCAATGACACCTGCTTGGGGACACCTGGAGGGGACAGAGCTAGGGCCCAGGGGCACCCCTATGAGCTGATGCACCCTCTTTGCTTGCTGCTGGGCACAAGGACACCCCTGCCAGTGCTTGGAAACGTGGCTGCCAGGCTTGGAAGAGCAGCTTTAGCCTTTCCAGTTGGCACCAGCTCTGCCTTCCCCATCCCTGCTCCCTTCTGCAGCGAGTCAGCATCGCTTCTTGCCTGGCCGACAGCTGCCTGCTGACAGCCAGCTCTCCATTAGGGCTCCTGACAGAAGCCCAGAGAAGGATGTGCTGCCTTGGAGAAGGGAGAAGAACACAGGGGGGGAAAGAAAATAGGGATTGGTTCCCCTCCCTTTTTTCTTTCTTCTTCTCCTTTCAGATAAGTCATTCCCTGCAGGAGATTTATTGACAGCAAATCCACTGGCAGTGGCAGGGCTGCACGTGGGGAGAGAGGGAGTTTGGGGTTGGACAGGATGCTTTCCACCAGACAAAAAACCCCAGTGAAGAAGCTCTGTGTCTCCAAACCACCTTGGCTGGGAAGCATCTTCCCTGTCAGGGGCTGTCAGGGTCCCTAAACACCCCAGAAGCCTTTCCAAGGAGGAGGTGAGTGGTTGAAGGAAACTTTCTCACTGCTGACCCCCAGCCAGGAAGGATGCAGCTGCCTCCTTGGGTTTGAGTGGAGCATGGGGAGCAGGAGCATTTCTGTGTTATGTTTTTTGGGGGAAGCCACATGAGGGTTGTGTGAATTCCTGCTGGGAGAGGCAGTGGGACCAGCTGAGGGCTGTGGGATGGGTGAGGAGCTGACAGTTAGCCCCAAGTGCTAACTGGTAACAGCAAAACACCAGGAACCAAGGCTTGAAGGTGTTTAGCCAAGGGGTAGGCTAGTGAGGGATGAAGAGGAGGAGGAAGAGGAGGAGGAGGAGTAGGAGGAAGAGGAGAGCTGCTGTGGCCATATCCCTCCTGTGCAAAATGGGTGCTCAAGCCCTGACTCAGATCCAGCAGCCAGGGCTCCCCTCAAGCGTGCCCACAGATCTAATTAACATGAAAAAAGTAATTAAGGGAAGGTGCTGCAGTGCTGAGGCTCCCAGTGCAGGCTCCAGAAGACAGGCAGGCACTTGGTATGTCTAGGGAACACCTCAGGAGCTTGGGCCAAAGGATCACTCAAGCCCTGAAGCTCTTCTCTCACCTTCCAAGCAATGTTTGTCCTTGCTCCACCTCACACACCTCTGGGATAGGAACAACACTTCCATCCTTCCATCCTGGGTAAGAGCATATCCCCAGGGCAAGGCTGGGTTGGCAAGGATGGGTAAGAGATGCTTTTTTGGGGGGGGGTGGGGAGGGGGTTGTGCCCTGCTCTCTCTCCCTCCATCGAGGCAGCTCTGCCTTGCAAATTGCTTCTTTATCTGCACCCAAAGCCCAGCTGCTGTGCAGGAGGCAATTTCATTCACAATGGTCTATTAAATACTGGAGGTGATGGAGGGGCTGGGAACTGCTTCTTCCTTCCCTGGGATGTGACTGCTCTGGGGGTGACCAGCCCTGCACCTTCCTCCTCCTCCCCCCCCAGGATTCTACTGGGTATTTAAGGGGAGAGATTTCATGAAAGGCCACAGCAGTGTGGCATGTCACCAAGTCCTTTTTGGCAGTGCCTTTGGTGTTGAGCTGCTGGTTGGGAGGATGGTGCCCAGAGCTGTGGCCCCACTAGGGCTCCAAGCAAGCCTTGATGGATCTGGGCAAGGCTGGGGCAGTGTCCAGCCTCACAGCCCTTACTGCCACCCCTCTCCCACCTAGGGCAGACATTCTAAGGGATAAGGGGGGGAAAATTCAAGCCCTCCCCACCTTGAACCTGGGTTGAGTGAGCTGTAAAATATCTTCAGAGTCTATCTTCTGCTAATGGCTTGCAAATTGCTTCCATCAGCTCTGGTATTAGAGTTTGCTCATCCAAAATTGCTTCCAGGAGCCCATTTTGGGGCCAAACACTTCCTAGCTTGGGGAAATAACCATCAGCATCATTAGCAAACTGTAAATTGTACTCAGATGAGGCTCTGTGGGGCCTTACTAGGACTTTTTAGGTGTGGCTTCCTCACTGGTGAGGTAGCTCTGGCATTGGGGAGCTGTTGTATCCATATGGAGCTGGGTACCACTTCTCCCAATCCTCTTGGCCATTCCCATCATTCCAGGCTGCTCCTTGAGGCATTGCTCTGCTCCAGCTCTGAACCAAGAGCAGCTCTGTTGCCTTCCCATAGACCCTGGTAGAGGTCCAGGCCTTCCTAATTCATGAGCACATTGTTAATTATCTGCTGGAAGCCAAAGCCTCAGCATCTTAGTGAGACTAACAAGGCTATTAGCAGAGCTGCCTCTTGCCATGGCTGGCTCTGGCTGTCCCAGAGCATGTTGCTGCCCTGGGTCAGCAAACAGAGGCAGAGAGAAGTTCAGGTCATACCTTTTGGCTCCTGCTCTCTGAACCACTCCTGAACCCTGTGAAGACCTTTCCAAAGGAAACCATCATACAGAATCCAAGGGAGTGGCATGAAGCTGTGCCAGGGGAGGGTTAGGGTGGGTGTCAGGAGCAGGTTCTTCACCCAGAGGGTGCTGGAGCACTGGAACAGGCTCCCCAGGGACACAGCCACGGCACCAAGGCTGACAGAACTCCAGCAGCATCTGGCCAATGCTCTGAGACACCAGGGGTGACTTTGGGCTTGTCCTGGGCAGAGCCAGGAGTTGGCCTGGCTGATCCTTGTAGATCCCTTCCAACTCAGGCCATCCAATGACTCTAAACCCTGAGAAAAGAGAACCCAACAGGAGCATCCTGCTGACACCCCAGGATTTCTACCCCAAATCCATCCTCATCTCCCAACGGGAGGAGGACACAAAGACTACAAATCAACCTGACCAGAGGAATCAAACCTCAGCCCTCAGACCAGCTGCTGGAAGGAGTTACCAGCAGGTTTATCCTGCCCATTTCACAGCAGCAGCCTGCCTGCCTCCCTCTCCCAGCCGCCGGGTCGCTCTCCCCCGTGCAGGGTGTCTCCGGCTGATTTATTCCGTGCTGTTGTGCTCTGCTCCCGCTTGGCTCTCCCGGCACGAGGAGAGCAGCCAGTCCATTAAACACTGAGTCATCCTCAGCAGCATTTAATTTTGTGAGGGGCAGCAGTTTGGATAATTAAAGACCTACGTGGCCAAAGCTGGAGGCTGGCTGGGAAGGACCGAGGATACCCGGCAGCAGCAGATTAACCAGGGGTGTTCACCAAAGCCCCAGCAGAAAGGTGGCTCCTTTCTCTGCTCCCTTCCTCTCCCCACCTTGTATTTTGGGGTGGTTTTTAGCCTTTTTTCCTGCCTCAGAGGAGGGTTGCCTTGCTCAGGTGAGCAGAGTGATGTTCTCTCCTATTTCTGCTTGGATTAACCATGTCCTGCCTCAGCCAAGGGTTGCTTTGCCCTCTGCTATTTCACAGAAGGATCAAGGGTGGAAGAGACCTCCAAGATCATCAAGTCCAACCATCAACTTATCGCCCTCATCTAAAACCATGTCCCTAAGACTAAACCAAGTCCCTAAGTCCTACATCTAGAAGCTTTTTAAACCCCTCCAGGGACTGTGACTCCACCACCTCCCTTGGGCAGCTTGTTCCAGTGGCTCACATCCTGGCTGGATGAACCATGTCCTCCTGGTGGGCTCTCCCAGGGCAGATCTGCTATCTGGAGGCCTTGACTGACTAAAAGGACAAGCTGTTTGGGGAGCTGGTAATAAAGGCATGAAAGCTTTTAGGAACCACAGCTTAAAGGCACTAGTATTGCTGTGCTCTGCGTGGGTGAGAAATTAGACAAGAGTTCCTCCATGCTGAGGGGTGGTGGTTGCCCTCCCCCCCTATTCATCTTTCTCAACAATTATCTTTTATTTTGATATCTTTCTATTTAAGCCTTCAGAACTGTGCTGGGGATAAGAAGGAAGCTGAACCTCTTAACAACCAGGCACCTTTTCTTCCTGCTAGGGATCTGGAGACATGGAGAGTCACAGGGATGGTGGCTCTGGTTCTCCTGAGGTTTTTTGCCAGTAGGAACCATCTCCAAGGGCCAGGAGACAAATTCCCTTGGGCCTGTCTTCTTTGGGAAGGCTGGTACACCTCCTCCTCCTCCCCAGCAGCCTCAGGAAGAGCCATATCACTGCCTCTGTGTTGCACCAACATAGTCTGATGAATCTGGGATTTCCTCCTCTTGCTGCTCCTCGCCCTCGGATCTAGGTGCCCTGAAGAAGGTGAGAGACTGCTGTGGTTTTTACAGCCCCTTCAGGGCTGCTTCTCCTCCTTTGCCCTCCCAGAAATCTTGTGATTGATCAGCTGCAGCTCTCCAGAGATGGGAACAGCAGATTGCAAACCGAAGGAGGACGGAAACCCTGCGGAAAGTCACTGAGCTGAGCGTGTGGCTTCGTTAGCTCCAGCAATTAGCACCAAGCCACTGGCTACTGCTCAGCTGCTGTCCTGAAACGCTTTCCCTGTGCACCAGTTCCACCTCAGCTGGCTCCTGCTATCCTCACTGGTTTTACTCTGTGCCCAGGAAAAGCCTCTCATCTCAGAGGAATAGAGCCCAGGGGGCTGCTCCCCTGGACTGGAGGCTCTGAAGGTGCTCGGGCTGGATGGGACCTGGAAGGGTAGGACAGAGACCAAACAAACTCATTGCACAGAATGCTGAGTTGTGGCTGGTTCCAGCAGGGATCTGTGCAGTTGCCAGCAGTCCTGCAGGGCTGCCCAGGGCCATCCCTCCTGGCTCCTTGCTCTCATCATCACTCTGACATCTGTCTCAGAAGCTGAAGCTGGTTTGGAGCTCCAAGAGAAGAACTTTCCCGTGCCAGCAGTGGAGCTGATGCTCCTGTCCAGTCCCAAGCCCCAAGCAGGTACCAACGTTGCCTGTGTGCACCCAGAGGTGAGATGCAGGATGTGCAATGGGCAAGGCAGGGCAGCAGGAAGCCCAGCACCTCCCTGGGTGCAGATCCAGCCTCTCCCTCCCCCATCACTCCTCTGATGCCATTCCTCTGCCTGCCATCCCCTGCCTTTGACCAGCGGCTGCTTGTCCCCGTGCCCTTGTCACTGCCATGGAGCCCTTTCAGCTTCCCTTTCCCTTTATTCCCTCTGACACTGGTTGTGGTCACAACAAAACTCATCTCATTATAGAAACGCTGAGGGTAGCTGGAAAGGGGGGAAATGGATCTTTCCCATCTGCTAAGTGCCAGGTTGGGCCAGGGGTACGTCCTTACCGTGGCCCCAAGTGATGCAAATCTGCGCTGGAGAAGGCAACTCGTGTGCCTTGAGGGTGGAAACACACTCCAGGGACTGTGACTCCAGCACCTTTCCTGAGCAGCCTGTTCCAATGGCTCACATCCAGGCTGGATGAAGACTCTCCAGCAGGCAGGCTGCAAGAAGCCCAAGGGTTAAATCCTGCCGGCGTGCAAACATCCTCCCCAAACAGCAGCGATGGGAGCAGCAAAGGAGCCTCTCGGCTCTCTCTCGGAAAGCTGGCAAACAAATTAAAGCCATGTTGCAACTAATGCGTTTTCTTTGTCGGGGAGAGGAGGGGAAAAAAATAATCATGATGAAAGAAAGAAAAAAAGCCCCCAAACCCCTCAGTGCTCAAAGGCTGAGGAGACAAAGGGAGCGCAGATGGGTGCTGGGGGACCCGGGCAGCCCCACGTGCTCTGCGCTGCTTTGCTCCTAGCTAAGCGGAGATTTGCTGCTCCAGCTCCCTGACAGAAGCTGCAATAACCTGGGGAGGGTTTATGGAAAACCTCTCAGGACTAAAGGGAAGAATCTGCCCGGGGGGAAGGGCTGGAGGGACTCTGGTGTTGGTGTGTGCCTTGGTGTTTGCATCCCTGGTCTCCAGGAGGAATTGTGTTGGGCAAGGGGGGGGGACTGTTGCTCGGCATACAGATCCCTGTGTCTTCTTCCTGACACACAGCAGAGCAGCAGCTCCAGAAATGAGGTCTCACTTGGCTTCCTGTGCTCTTCTTTGCCTTGAAGAGAAGTGAAATGGAGAGATGGCAAATCTCCTCAACTAATTGGCTGAAGGTGGTGGCCCTGGTAGAGCCAGGTCCAAAGGCTGGTGGGGTGAAGGTTGGTTGGCAGGAATTTGGTGGGTGGTGGAAGGGCTGGGGGAGTTGGGCAGCCTGGAGCCTCAGCTGCTGTTAGGGGTCTTCTGGTGGTCCCTGGCATGGCTTTATGGTTGTCCTCTCTTTGCAGCAACGGCAGGTTTCTCTCTTGACAAACAGGAGGGGGTTTGCTACCCTCCCTTGGCAGCCAAGCCCATGTGAGGAGCAGATGGAGCCCATCTTGATAGTGCAATCTCAGCAAAAGCAAAGCCAATAAGTGAGTTAATTACCAGCCCATTCTGTGAGAGCTGGGGATTCCCAGGGGATTGGGGAGATGAAGCAGCATTTTGGCTCCAGGAGGGGCCTGGGGACATGAGGACCTGACTGGCCATGGTGGGAGCTGATCTACCCTCTCTGGGGGGCAGTTTGCCTTCCAGAAACCCTTCATGGATTTGCCTCCGAGCTCTGCAGATAAGATTGAGGTCGTTTCTGTCTCTTCCCCTGCGGTTTTCCTGGCTGTGTGTCTCATGAGGCATATTCACAGGGTGGCTGAGAAGTGCCAAGCAGTGTCTGCTCTCCACACTGACAGCTGTGGGTCTGACTGTGGAAACAGGAATCCACCTGAGGGCAGAGCATCTCCTGCCTTTGTCTCACCGCTGAGCGAAATCAGGAGAGAAAGCCTGGCATCTCCTACACTCCTGGGTTTAAAAGTGGATTTTAATTGAACTTGAAAGACTCCTGAGCCCCTTTCCTGGTGCCTCTGGGGCAGCTTTGCCATGTCCCCTTGGCCATGCAGTGCCTCCCCAGCTGGAATGCCTGCCTGGAGGCAGCGTGCTCTGGCTCTGAACACTGGAGGATGTAGATGTGCTGGTTTGGCCTCCTTAGTGCTTCTGCTCTGCTCCTCATCAGCTGAGCAAATCAAGTTTGGACTTGTTAAATCCACAAATGGTTTCCAACTGGCTTGCCCTTGGGCTGGATCACAGCTCCCATCCACCTTTCCCCTTCCATATCTGCCTGGGAGATAAGGGTGGCAGTGGCTTTTAATTCCTCCCTTATCCCAGTTCTGCTGCCAGCTCACCCTTGATAAATACTGCACAAAGATTTGGCTGCCAATGTGCTCAGAGATGAAGATCCAGACCCACCAGATCTCCTTCCCCAGGGCCTTTTTTTGGGTCTTCTTGTGTGCCCAATTGGTTAGACAGCTCACCTGCTGCAGGAGAGCCTCTTCCCAGCTCTGCCCCTGCTTCAGGGTTATTGCTGAACCTCTGAGAGAGCTCCCTCCTCTTTCCTGTGCCCAGCCTTGGGTAGGAGCTGAGAGCTAAGAAAAGGACCTTTCTAGGCCTTGAATTGCCATTGATTAGGGGATCAATAGCAGACTTTGTCTTGTCTCAGAGCTGGCCTGGCAGGATCCTCCTCACCAGTGTCCTACCGGTGCCCAGACCCTGCCATGGCATCCACGAGCCCATCCCTAGGAGCAGAGCCTAAACCAGGCTTTGGAGACACCCCTGTGCAGCAAACCTACAAAGGAGAGAGCACCAGAAGCTCTGGCTGGGCTGGGCTTAGCCTTGCTACAAATCCTCTTTCCATCCCTTTGGGCAAGGCTGGATGAGCATGGTTTGGGATGCCAAGGGCTGGTGTTTGGGAGGCATCACTGGGAGCTGTGCTGTGTCTTGCCACCCATCATGTCTGGCTTTGCTGGAGCTGTCTCCCCTTGGCTCAGAAACCCTCCAGGAGCTGAAAGCTGCCCCCTGAGAGTGCAGAAACACCTTAGAGAGAGCACAAGGCTCTGAAGGGAGCTGCTGAGCTGTGCCCTGGGGAGGATGCCCAGCCCTGATGGTCACAGTGAGACCATGCAGACAAAAGTCCTGATGCTGCAGCACTGTGGGAGCTTTGCTCCTGAGAGAGCCTCAAGTTTCAGGGCTGCTGTAGACCAGAGGACAGAGAGAGGTTGTATTGACTGGGCTTGGGAGGGAGAAACAGAGAAGGGGAAGGTCTCCAGCAACCTAATCGCTGAGTATAGATCTGGTTGGCAGCATCTGTTAGAGCTGATATCCCCCTTGGTGTCCTCTTGTGCAGTGTCCTGTGTGTCATCTCTCTTAGCAAAAGAGGTGAGTGGTGCTCAGATCTGGAAGTGTCTGAGCTCACCCATGACACATGTGCCTCCTATTTGTGCTGTCCTGCTGGAAGAGCAGCTGTCCCAAGCAGCTTCAGATGCTTCAGCTGCCTGGATTCCCCCCTTTGGGGGTGGCTCTGATAACACCATTTGATCCCTATTGCTTCTCAATCCATAAGAAATGTCATCTAAAGTGCAACAAATAACCTTCCTGATTATCTGCTGGATCCTAATGCTACTCCCTGGAGATAACAAGCTGCAATTTTCCCCCTGGGCCATCCAATAATTGCCCCAATTACTCCCAAGCAGTGGTTATTAAACTCATGGCACTGCTTTCACTTACAGAGCAAAAATAATTAAGCAGGTGGCTAGGTTCACTCTGCCTGGGAGTGACCAGGATTATTTCTGCTTTCTTCAGAGGCTATGGAAAAACCTTTGTGGCTTTTCCACTCTTGTGTGGCACAGTTGTGTCAGGAAGAGCCCAGAGAAGCTGCTTGGATGATGGACCAAATAAAATGCAGTTGGTGGCTGTTAATGCTGGGGTTGGTATCCCAGAGGATGTGACCTCTGTCCAATTCTAACATCAGAGGGATTTAGGGAGATAGATAGTGTGGTTAGTGAGGCTGGAATGTGATGGGAATATGAAATCATGCCCTAGGGCCTTGCAAGAGCTGCTGTGCTGGATTGGTTTGGCTGATTGGTGTCATAGAACCATGGAATCATTTGGGTTGGAAGAAACCTTCAAGCTCCAACAGTTCCCTGGTGCTGCCAGGTCACCACTAAACCATGGCCCTCAGCACCACATCTCCACAGCTTTCAAACTCCTCCAGGGATGCTGTTGGGTATCACTGGGCTGCATGCAGGTCACTGGTAACTCATCCCAGTTGTATCCCAGCTCCACCAACCTCCAGGACAACATCTCCTTACCTTATCCCAGGGTAAACCTGTAAGGAGAGCTACACTTCAGCTGAGATTTGCAGGTTGCTGCTGTGCCTCTGGACACACACAAGTGCTTGCTCCCCACTGTGCTTCTGCCTCCCCCACCCCAACATGCAGCTGACACACAGGTGTTTGCTTGGACAAGGAGCCTTCCAGCTCCTGTAGAAGAGGAGCAGCAAAAGCAGAGAGAAGGATGACCTGGACACTGGTGAATTATGCATGACCCAGGGAGGAGAGCTGTTATCTGCATGGACAAAGGCTTGTGCCAGGCAGCCTGGCTCTGAGCCTCTACCTGCACCTTCCTTTCGCCCGTGCTTTATCTCTGCTCCCAGCTTGTAATTCAGCCCAAATATCAGAGGAAGCTGGAAGATTAATTTTCTCTGTTTGCATGGCAAAAGAGAGGGGCCAGGCTCTCACTCCAGGCTCCCAGCTGTTTAATCCACTACCAGAGACCTGCCGAAGGAAAAGGCAAACATTTATCAGCCGTGGCAAGTTGCTGGCACCAAGGAGGGGTGCTGGGACCTGGCAGCTGTGCTCAACTCCGGGGCTGCGGGTGGGTTCCAGCCTCCCACGGCAGGCTTTGGTGTCCTTGGGGTGTGTGTAATT
The DNA here is from genome assembly GCA_013399015.1 of Galbula dea. Classification (NCBI taxonomy): domain Eukaryota; kingdom Metazoa; phylum Chordata; class Aves; order Piciformes; family Galbulidae; genus Galbula; species Galbula dea. The sequence continues at coordinate 38,383 of VWZX01003848.1, forward strand.
CGGGGGGAGGGGGGTATCGAAACGAAGCAAACCCTTCCTCTCGTTCCAGTCTCAGGGCTCAGAGGAAAGTGTGGAGCTCAGGAGAGCTGGAGTCATTCCCTACCCTGTAACCTGCGTGTTGTCCTTCCAGCGTGGGAGCCTCTACGGCTGCGAGTTGCTCCAATATTCAAGGGATGTCAACGCTATGACTTACAATAACGAGATAAAGAGTTTAAAGCAGGAGACATCAGCTTAGCTCTTCTTTTCCCAGCCCTCTCCCTTCCCTTACTCCCTGCCTGAAATGAAATCATAAATATCAGCCCCACAAAGGTCCTTTGTCACCGCACGCAGCTCCCGGCGACAAGAGGTCATTCATTAAAAGCCAGATGAAGGCAATAGAGACTCCCACTGTTCCTTAACGACTTCAGGGGAAGGCTGGGGCTTCTCTGCTGACATTAAAGGCACCGTTTCGCTAGGAGGAGGGGAGAGATTGGACCTCGTGTCACCGCAGACAGGTTGGTTTGATCTTCTCCGAGTGCTCTTCCTCGCTGGAGGAATTCTCCTCCCTTCGCACAGGAGCAAAGCAGAGATAAAGCAGGGTCGTGAGTGGAAGCGAGAGCTCGAAGGCAGCTCCGGCAGTAGCCTCCTCGGCCGGGCGATGAGCCCAGCAGCCTTTTCCATAGCCAAAGGGATGGATGAAGCCCTGCAGCTCCCACCCAACGGCATGAGCGTGATGCCATCTGCCGGCCCACGGCTCGGGCCAGGCAGGGAAAAAGCTGCAATGAATTCCCCCAAATGTCCAGGTTCCTACAGCCAAAAGTAGGCTGCTCTCCTTGCTCAGCCTGATGGCTCTGCTCAACCGTTCCTGTTGGAGTGGAAGGGACCTTTAGAGGTCACCTAGTCCAAGCCCCCTGCAGTCACCAGGGACATCTGAGACTAGATCAGCTTGCTTGAGAGCCCCAGACAAGCTGGGATGGTTCCAGGGATGGGACATCTCCCAACTCTCTGAGCAACCTGAGCCAAGCTCTCCCCAGCCTCAGGGTGAAAATGTTCTCCTTATATCCAGTCTAAACCTCTCTCCTTTAGTTTAAAACCACCACCCCTTGTCCTATCACCAGAGTCCTCACTAAAAAGTCTGTTTCCATTGTTCCTTTAAGTCCTGGAAGGCTGCAGTAAGGTCTCCCTGGAGCCTTCTCTTCTCCAGGCTGAACAACCCCAACTCTCTCAGCCTGTCCTCACAGCAGAGAGCTTCCAGCCCTCTGATCATTTCTGTGGCCTCCTCTGGACCTGCTGCAACAGGTCCACGTGTCCTTCTTACACTGAGGACTCCAGAGCTGGTTCCAGCACTGCAGGTGAGGTCTCCCCAAAGCAGAGCAGAGCAGCTCTGCCTTGATGGCCACGCTGCTGGGGATGAGCCCAGGACACAGTTGGCTTCTGAGCTGTGAGCACACATTGCCAGATCATGGCAAGCTCTTCATCCACCAGTATTCCCAGGTCCCTCTCCACAGGGCTGCTCTCAATCACATCATCTCCCAACATGTATTGATACTGAGGGTTGTTCCTCTTCCTTTTCCCCCTTTATTTTTGTTTGAGTGGCTGCTTCTGAAGACCACCAGACTCTAACTGCTTTTGGATTAAAAGGAACTTAATAAAAGTTTCCCCTGAGCACCAAGCTCCACAAATGGGTTTGCAATTCTGGAGTTAATTAAGCAGGAGCTGGGCAGAGAGATTTGTGTTTATGAAGCTCCATCAGAGGATGAGGCTGGAAGGGAAAGGTTTGTTATTGCAGAGCTGTTGGTTGGCACGTTGGGGTAGAGTTATTTACATCCTACCCCAAAAGATGGAGGGTTTGGGTCACCAGTGAGCCCATCCCTGTTACATCCTGGGGTCTGCAAGTGTTGCCCAGCAGAGCAGCCTCCAGCAGGTGGAGGAAGCCAACAGGCTAAAGACCAAAGAGAGGGAGACTGCAGGAAGAACAGGAGGAGAATTTCTGCTGCCTGAAAACGTGAAGTGCTTCCGCCAGTAATCGCCAGAATCATCAAATTAGCATAAATTCTATTAACAGCTTCCCAGATGAGACATTTCAAGGCTTCTCCCTCTTCTCCTCCACACAAACAAAAAGAGGATATCATGACTTTGCAATAAAGCAGCTCCTGAAAGGGCCTTCAATCCTTTTGCCTTTGCTTCTCCCTTGGAAAGAAAGCTTGACGTGGAAGGTGTTTCTGACCTCTCTGCTCTCATCGTGCATCAATCAGGCAGGAGGGAAGAAAACCTCTACAAAGCCTAGGGTTGGGACTGGGTAAGTGGCATGTGCCATAGGGCATGGCCCATTTGTCATGTCTGCAGCACAGCAGCAGCAGGTGGGGAGGGTTCTGAGAAGCTTTTGGGGAGGTACTCAGCTCCTGAGGCCCTTGTTGCTTCCAGAGAAGGAGCTGGAAGCAGGATTTCTGAACACATATGGAAGAACTCTTAATTTGTGTACCACTGAAACCCAGAACCCAACTCACTACAGGCACCAGGGGACCAATAACCTTAAATAATGTGCCTTTTTATTGGCATGAGGCTGCAGATGACAGTGTAAAAGAGCAGAGAATTTGCTTATGAGCAAAAACCTCCTTAACTCTCAAGAATGGCACTAAAACAACCTGCCTGCCTGTAAATACAATCTGCCAATGGAGACAGCTGTGGAGGTTTAATTCCAGGCAAGGAGTTGCAGAAGGCCTCAGGGCTAACACCCAAACAGCTGAACCTCCTCAGAAATGAGGGTGTGAGGAGAGCTGGGATGGGGTGTGCATGCAGGAGAGGCTCTCAGTAGAGCCTGGTGTAACTATCAACCTCCAACTTGCTTTCCAGACTGGGGCAAATTGGGATTTTGGATGGTTTTCCATGCCAGAAGATCAAATAGCAAGGTCAGTGCCTTTCTTGCTTCACCATTGACTTGAGGGGTGAGTTGTGTCTCTTCTGGACCTCAGTTCCCCTATAAAATAGAGCTAATAGTGACTAATTTCCTGAAGGAAGCTTCATGAATGTTTACTTTTCAGAGGACCTTGAGGCTTTTTACAATCTATTATGAATTAATTATTATTAATTAAGTTAAAGCAGCCTGAGTAACCTGACTAAAGCAGTTCTGACAAAGCAGCTGGATGTTAAGAGAGCAATCTGCTTTATGAACTCCCTTTCCCACTTAGCAATTTTAAGCATTTAGTTCCGCTTTCTAATTGCTAATATCCATTCTTCAGTTACCCACTGGTTTTGTTTCAGATGGCAAAGATGAAAAAGCACCGTTGGTTTATGATGATGTGATGTTACTTCTTGTAACTGTTGCCTCTTGGGTTGTGTTTTGATGGGTTTGCATTCTTGGAGACTCGTCCTGGGCTTCAGCTGGGCTTTTGCCTCTTGGCACTGAGGACAGGTTGTCAGAGGGACCTTTCAGAGTCAAAAATCAGCCGAAACATCCAATTGCTGAAGGGACAACACTTAATAAACAGCCTTAAAATGACATAGCCATGATCTTGAGCCAGCTCTGGGCTGCCTCCAGCACCTTGTGCAGGCCTTTATGGTGCTCTGCACAACAAGTGTGGCGAGGTCAGGCCCAGCCGCACCGTGTGCCAATGGCTTTGCTCAAAATCAGAGCTCGGGCTGGGCTTGAAAAGGGTTTTTTCACCTCAAAACAGCCCTTCTGGTGTTAACGGCCCCGGCTGGGCACGCAGAGAAGCAGCAGCCTAGGCCCTGCCTGAGCGCTCGGCCTCTTCTGTTGCTAAGCAACCGAGGCGGCGGCGGGTGGGTGGGGCAGCAACCAGTATTTAAGATGGCGCCCGAGCGGCTTCAGCACCTTCCTGTTCGCTCACTCTCCCGCCTACGCGTCAGGGAGGGGAGCGGAGAGGCCACGCCCTCAATAGACATGGCGCCGGGTTGGCTTCAAACCGCTCAGCAAGTGGAGCCAATGAGAAGCCGGGAGGGTGGGGAGCCCGCAAGGGATTGGCTGGCAGAGGGGATTCAAACCCTAGCGCGGAGCGGTTGAGCTGATCTTTAGGGCCCGAGCTGTTGCCGGGCTGAAGGCTCAGGTAAGTCCTGAGGGACGGTGCCGAGGCGAACCGGTGGGACTCAGTACCGGCTCCTGCACACGCCAAGGGGGTCTCGGTACCGAGGCCTTGCCTAGGCAGCTGATTCAGGCCTTCCTGGCGCAGTTGGGCGGTGCCCCGGGCGGGCTTGGCGCCTGTTGCCTCAGAGGCCTGTTCGCTGGCGGCCTTCTGGGCCGGGGTCGTGCCTCGGGGGGAGGCTGTGAGCGCTCGGAAGCTCCCTTTGCCCACCCAGGCCTTTGCCGTCGCGTTGGGCTGGGGGCTAGAGATCTTGGTGCTGGTCGTTAAGGCACAAACCTGTAGAAGGGCCTCTTGCCGTCAGTTAAGCGTGGTACAAGGCTTGTGAGGAGCAGCTGAGGGAACTGGGCTTGGTTAGGCTGGAAAAGAGGAGGCTTAGGGGGGACCTTCTGGCTCTCTGCAGCTCCCTGAGAGGAGGCTGGAGCCAGGGGAGGGCTTGGGCTCTTCTCCAAAAGAACAAGTGAGAGGATAAGAGGAAACAGTCTCAAGTTGCCCCAGGGGAGGTTCAGGTTGGCCATGAGGAGCAATTTCCTCCTGGCAAGGGGTGTCCAGGCCTGGCCCAGGCTGCCCAGGGCAGTGGTGGAGTCGCCACCCCTGGAGGGGTTTCCAAGCCCTGGAGCTGTGGTGCTGAGGGCCATGGTTTAGTGGTGACCCGGCAGTGCTAGTTAATGGTTGGATTTGATCTGAAAGACCTCTTCCAACCAAAACAATTCTATGATTCTACAAGGAGCAGAGGAGGCAGAGCTTGAGGCAGAGCTTTTCCACACCTCGTAGTCCCTGTGATAGCAAAGTCCTGTGAGCTGGGTGGGTAGAGTCTGTCTGTAACTGCCAATCGAGTACTTCAAAGCTTTCTGCCGTGGCCTCCTCAGCACTGAGCCGATGTGTTGTATTCCCTCCTGGCACCTTTTCTCACTAGCTCTGCACCTGCTCCTGGTGCTCATTCATTAGTCGAGGTTGCCCTGGGTGCCCCAGCAACCTCTTGTATTAACGAAGTAATTTCTGGCTTGCTGAGCTGGAGACTTTCCTCTTCATTGCTTCTGTTTGTGCCATTGTTGCTGCTGTTGGAGGCCAATGTGCTGACTCTCTGAATTTTAACAGCTATTTGCAGGAGGAGCTGTAACTTCACATGCAGCTAAATTTAAAACTGTGTTAAAATTCCCCACAACCTTGCCCTTATTTTTAGCTTACAAAGCTCTGAAAACTTGCAGCTTTTCAGTGGCCTACATAGTACCCAGTTACTCATTGACAGGCCACGAGCTGTGCTCTGCAGCCTTCCAGAAGGAGGAGGGTTTGGGATGCCTCCTCTTGCCTTTGATTCTGAGCCTCTGTAGTGTCCAGGAGAACACTTGAAGCAAAGAAGGTGGCAGCTGTACTGCTCTGCTGCCTGGAAGCTGAAGGGGTGGGGATCTTTATTCCCTGTTCTGCTGTGTGTAAGCTGGAGGGGTGAGGATCTTTCTCCCCTGTTCTGCTGTGTGTAAGCTGGAGGGGTGAGGTTCTTCATCCCTGTTCTGCTGCCTGTAAGCTGGAGATCTTTATCCCCTCTTCTGCTGGCTGTAAGCTGGAGGGGTGAGGATCTTTCTCCCCTGTTCTGCTGCCTGTAAGCTGGAGGGGTGAGGATCTTTCTCCCCTCTTCTGCTGCCTGTAAAGTAGAGGGTTGGGGATCTTTCTCCCCTGTTCTGCTGTGTGTAAGCTGGAGGGGTGAGGATCTTTATCCCCTCTTCTGCTGGCTGTAACCTGGAGGGATGAGGTTCTTCATCCCTGTTCTGCTGCCTGTAAGCTGAAGATCTTTATCCCCTATTCTGCTGGCTGTAAGCTGGAGGGGTGAGGATCTTTATCCCTGTTCTGCTGCCTGTAAGCTGGAGGGGTGGGGATCTTTCTCCCCTCTTCTGCTGGCTGTAAGCTGGAGGGGTGGGGATCTTTATCCCCTCTTCTGCTGGCTGTAACCTGAAGGGGTGGGGATCTTTATCCCCTGTTCTGCTGCCTGTAAGCTGGAGGGGTGAGGTTCTTCATCCCTGTTCTGCTGCCTGTAAGCTGAAGGGGTGAGGTTCTTCATCCCTGTTCTGCTGCCTGTAAGCTGGAGATCTTTATCCCTTTTTCTGCTGGCTGTAAGCTGGAGGGGTGAGGATCTTCATCCCTGTTCTGCTGCCTGTAAGCTGGAGGGGTGGGGATCTTTCTCCCCTCTTCTGCTGGCTGTAAGCTGGAGGGGTGGGGATCTTTATCCCCTCTTCTGCTGGCTGTAACCTGAAGGGGTGGGGATCTTTATCCCCTGTTCTGCTGCCTGTAAGCTGAAGGGGTGAGGTTCTTCATCCCTGTTCTGCTGCCTGTAAGCTGGAGATCTTTATCCCCTGTTCTGCTGTGTGTAAGCTGGAGGGGTGGGGATCTTTCTCCCCTGTTCTGCTGCCTGTAAGCTGGAGGGGTGAGGATCTTTACCCCCCTCACTGTGCACCTCTCCCTAAACCAACTCTCAATTCATTTCTCTTCGTGCAGCTGCTAAACCTGGCCTTAAAAAGGAATAAGAAATCAGCCATTCTGAAGCTGATTCTCTTTTTCTTTGGGCTGCTGAGAGGTTCTCTGTTGGGAGGTGGGAAGAAAAAGGGGGTTGGGCTGGTTGAGTTAGCTCTGGTTTCTTGGCAGGGAGATGGAGCCTGGGCTGCAGAGCTTACGGAGTCTCTACGACCACCTCGTGCGCCAGGCGGAAGCCTTGAGCGAAGGGAATGAAGAGCGTAAGTTCTCCTTCTGAAGGGCTCCAAACATCCTAACACAGCTTGGAAAGCTGCTGTGGGAGAGTCTGATGGTGTGCTGGGAAGTAGCTGTGCTCCAGGCAGTCAGGTTTTTGAGGTTGGTTTGTTGTTGAGGATGTCAAGTCACAGGTTGAAGTTGCAGGGAGGGTCACGCTCTGCTTGTGGCTACGTGACTGCATCCATGGGAGCTCTCAGCTGTGCTCTTGCTGCAAGAGGGATGAGGGGATTTGGGCATCTCTCCTGGAGGGAAAGGCTGAGGGAGCTGGGGCTGCTTAGCCTGGAGAGGAGAAGGCTGAGGGGAGATCTGATCAATGCTTAGCAATACTTCATGGGTGGGGGGGCAGGAGGTTGGGGCCAGGCTTTGGTCAGTGTTGCCCAGGGACAGGACAAGAGGGAAGAGGCACAGACTGGGACAGAGGAAGTTCCAGCTCAACAGCAGGAGAACTTCTGGCCTTGGAGGGTGGTGGAGGCCTGGCCCAGGCTGCCCAGAGAGGTGCTGGAGTCTCCATCTCTGGAGACATTCCAACCCCCCCCGACACCATCCTGTGCCACCTGCTGTAGGTGACCCTGCTGGATGATCTCCAGAGGTCCCTGCCAGCCTCTAACATAATCCTATGATTCTTCTGGTTAATACTGATATAAAGGCCTTGGTCTGAAGATCTTCAAGGTGTCATGAATGTCACTAGTGTTTGCCAAAACTGCTCCATACCTCATTCTAGAACAGGTGATATCAAGAGGTTCCTGCTGCTGCCTCTCTGCTTGCCTGTGTAATTCAAGATCTGCATGTCTTCTCTCTCCAGAGTTTATTCAGTTAGCAAAGAACTTTGAAGAGTACAGAGTGAAAATCCAGAAGATAGAGCATGAGCTGGGCAGGTACAGGGATCTCCTCATGAAGACTGAGGCTGAACGTGGTGCCTTGGAGGTGAAGCTGAAACATGCTCGAAATCAGGTGGATGTGGAGATCAAACGGAGGCAGAAAGCTGAAACTGACTGTGAGAAGCTGGTGAGTAATTCCTTTCTGACTAGTTAGCTCTTTGGAGTGTGGAGACAAGGTGATTAACTTGCATTGATCTATGGCAAATGAGGGCTGGCACTCAGGATAACATTGTTTTCCCCCCACCCTGGGGAAGGAAAGAGCAAAGGCAACAGCAGCAGCATTGCCTCAGCTCCTTGGAGTCACCTTCTGCTGAGGCCTGGGGGAAAGGCAAGTTGAGCTGCCTGGCAGAGCAGGGGCTCTGCAGCCATTTGGAGTCTGACACATGTTCTGAGAGGATGTCTGTGGTTCACAGAGTAATTAACCAGAGTTTATCCTGTGTCTCTGCCCTGCCAGGAGAGGCAAATGCAGCTGATCAGAGAGTTGCTGATGTGTGATTCCACTGGGAGCATCCAGCTGAGTGAGGAACAGAAGTCTGCCCTTGCCTTTCTCAACAGGCCAAGGCCTTCTCTGGGGGCTTCAGGCAACAAAAGGTGAGCAAACCACAAGTGGCAGATCCCAATCCAACCTCTCTGCCTTTTCCTTTCTCTTCTGCTTTGAAATGCAGCTCTTCTGAGTCAGTCAGCTTGTTCTGGAGCCCTGGCTGACTGAGAGCCAACCTGATACAAGCTGCTTTTGTGTCTTCTTTCTTTCTTTTTTGCCTGGGTTGGGTTCTAAAGCTTCTGATTTTGGGTTTACCCTGGTTTTTTTTTTAGGCTATCTACAATAGATGAATCTGCCTCAATCCTGTCAGACATCAGCTTTGACAAGTCTGATGAGTCACTGGTAATGTAACTCCCAAGTTCCTTAGCACCTGAGGGGTAGGGGTTAGTCTCTAGAAACCTCTTGTGTTTAGCTGACTTGGGTTTGCATTTGGCTAAGACTCAAGGAAAGGCTTGAGCAGGGACTGGATGCTATTTCCACTGAGCTAACCAGTGTTTGTATTTCCCCCCCAGGACTGGGATTCCTCTGTGGTGAAAGCTGTCAGGATGAAAAGGAGAGAGAAGAGGGTATGTTCCATTCTTCCCTTTCAGACAGAGGCCATTGTTAGCCTTAGCTGACACAATGTCACCATCTGTCACCTCCCAGCCCCTTAGAATGATGTCTGAGCTATTAAACACCACCAGGCTTCAGCTGGATGTGCTGCTGATGTGATTCAAACCTGCTGTGGGGATGGGAGATTGCAAATTCATGCTGGTGGTGGTGTTGTTGGCAGTGCCTGGAGGGGAGCTCTCTGCCTAGCTTGTTCTGTGATGGCCTAGGGTGTGCAAGAAAGCACTTGAAGGTTATTAACAGCTCCCAGATTAGGGGAAAATCCTGTAGGAAGTTAATAGCTTTTCCCTTCTGGAAAGGAGCTGCTGCTTGTTCTGCTCTGCTGTGGGTGTGCAGCAGGCTCAGGTGGGGAAGGAGAGCCTCCAATCCTTAGTAACAGAGGAGGGGAAGAGTCTGGGTTGGACTGAAACAGTGGAACACCAGGCTAAACTGCTTCATGGATGTTCTTTCTCTCTCTCCCCCAGAGATCCTCCAGGCAGTTCACTGAAGGCCCAGCAGTTCCTCAGAAGAAAACTTGCTCAGTTGCCTCCACAGCAGAGCAGGTAGGGTGCTTCCAGCTGCCTTGGGCTGCATTTCAAGGGCTTGGTTATCCCAAAGCTCCCAAACTAGAGAAGCTGATGTCCTCTCAGTGTTGCTCTCACTAACTGCCTGCTTCTTCCTCCCAGGGGAATGAATCCATAGTAGCTCAGACCACTCTGATGGTCCCTAATGATGGGGGCCCAATTGAAGCTATCTCTACTATCCAGACCATGCCTTATACTCCAAGAAAACACAGGAAGAGTGGTAGGTGTCATGTCTCTTTTTGCCCTGCTCCTGAAGCAACCTCTTAGTAGGCCAGAGGCTAGCCAAAAATGTTAGCTACCTCCTTCCAGGACCTCCCAGCTGCCTCTGGAGAGATGGACTTGCTTTCAAAGGTGATTCCATTCAGTCAGTGCTGTTTCTTTTCTGTCCTCAGGCCCTTTGCAGCCTTGGAGCAGTGAGTCCAGCATAGGCAGCAAGCAGCTGGAAGTCAAATCAGAGCCTGAGAGCTGTGGCACCCCTCAGAGCACAGGGGGAGGAGGAGGGAGGCTGCATGTCTTCGTTTCCAAAACGGTAGGGTCAGAGGGAAGGAGGAGCTGGGGAGGGGAAAAACCATCTCCTTCCATCAGGAGAGGTGTGTGTGACACTGAGCTGTGGGTGAGAGGCTGCCAGCCTCTGTGTCTCAGGTCAGTAGTAGGTGTCCAGGTTCCCTGCCCTGGCTCAGGGAACAACAGGATAACCATGGAGGAGAACATGAGGTCTTGCTGAGTTCAGAGAGCCACAGAATGGCTCAGGTTGGAAGAAACCTTCAAGATCAGCTAGTTCCAACCTCCCCCTGCCATGGGCTGGGCTGCCAACCACTAGCCCAGCTTGCCCAGAGCCACATCCAGCCTGGCCTTGAACCCTGCCAGGGATGAGGCAGCCACAACCTCTCTGGGCAACCTGTGCCAGTGTCTCAGCACCCTCTGGGTGAAGGATTTCTTCCTGAGCAGCTGTTGAGTGACTTCCCCTTCTGTCCCCTCTGCATCCTTAGGTTATCAAGCCAGAATCCTGTGTTCCATGTGGCAAGAGAGTCAAATTTGGGAAGCTGTGTTTGAAGTGCAAAGACTGCAGGGTGGTGGCTCACCCGGAGTGCCAGGAGCGCTGCCCCCTGCCCTGCATCCCCACCCTGCCCAGCACCCCTGTCCGGATTGGGGAGGTCAGCCTGGGGGTGACTTTGGGGAGAGGCAGAGCCTGCTGGGGCTCCCTACAGCTCTGCCTTCCACACAGGAGCTTCTGGAGCTCAGGGCTGCTGAGGGAAAGGCAGCAGCAAGCTCTCTTGTGTCGGGCGCTGAGCAGGGGGGTGATGTGGGGAGAGGGGGGGGTTGAG
>VWZX01003848.1:53374-64930 GCA_013399015.1 Galbula dea
CTGCCCCAAGGGCTAAGGGATCTGGCATCCTTCACTGCTGGGGTGCAGGATCAGTTCCTGGGCTGTGGCTCAGGGGGCTGGAGGAGGGAGGAGAACAAGTTTTGGTCCCTAGGAGGTGTCACAACCAGTGGTGGCCTGGTTGTCTCTTCCTTGGGGTGGGGGCTGGAGGGTGAAATCCTCTCCTGCCACGTTTGCACCCTAGCTCTGAGCCCTGGGGGCTGCTGCTCCCCTTCTCCCAGCCCCCAGGCTGGGTGAATGGTTCCATCTGGACATGAAACTCTTCCTCTTGGAACTGAGGATGCCAGAGCCCTGGCCCAGGCTGCTGAGGGAGCTTCTGGAGTCTCAAGCCTTGGAGATACCCAAAACCCATCTGGATGTGGTGCAGAGGACTGACCAAGGTGACCTTCAGAGGTCTCCTTGCCTTGAAGCTGCTGCCAGACCCTCACAGACTGGGGCTGGGGGCTGGGGAAATGAGAGAGGAAATGCAGTGGGCAGAGGAGCAGGATCTGAACTCCCCCCTGGAGCCCTTCTCCCTGCTGGAAAGGAGTTGGTTAGCACCAGGGCTAAGGTGAGAGGAGGCTGCTGGGCTCCAAGGTGGAAAGGGGATACCAAAGAAAGGTCAAAGGCCCTGCAGGGCTGCTCAGGATCTTGACCCTGGAGCTTGTTGGGTTGCTTTTGCCCTGGATCTGTCCTCACCTGCTTGAAACTCTCTTGTGTTTTGTTTAGTTTGTTTACCTGCCCCAGCAACTGCCTGGCAACAAAGGTTGGCTCTTGGCTGAGTGATGTTTCCAGCAGCTGAATGTGCATGGTTTTGTGTCCTTGAGCTCAGCACCATGCTGTTGCCTGGGATAAACCTAATGTGCTTCCTGCTGGAGCAGGTTGGTGTTGTCAGAGAGAGGGGTTAAGGAGTGCAGGATGGTCCCAGGGCTCTGTTTCCTTGCAGTGAAGGAGTGTTTGGGCAGGTGATAGAAAGCAGAGGTTGGGCAGGTGATAGAAACCAATCTTGGAGGTTACAGGGAGGGGAGAAAACCCAGGAGATAAATAGATAGATAAATAGATCTGGATGGGATGGGGAATTGCAGCTCCCTGAGGGAAGATTTGAGTCTAGGGAGTAGTAGGAGGGAAAAAATAGCCCCAGGGAGACCCTAAACTGAGGAGGAAGATGAGCTTAGAGCTCTCATCCAACCTAAAGGCTTCTGCTCAGCCTCAGCATCATCTTCCTCCCAGCAAGGAAGAAGAAGAAGAAACCTCCTCAGGATCACTTGTCCCTCAGGATGCTGCTGAGTCACTGCAGCAAGGCAAAGGCTCTGGGGAGGCAACTCACAAGAGGAAGGGGGAGGAGATGCTTTGCTCTGTCCTCCTTACAGCTTCTCCAGTGCCTGTGGAAGCCAGGATGGGGCTGGTGGTGATGGATAAGGTGCTGGGGCAGGAGCTGAGCTGTAGGCAGTGCTGGCAGAAAGGAGGAGAAATCCAGAGCTCCAATCCCTCAGGCTTTAGCAGTGGTTCTTGGCTCTTTCTCCTGCTAATATTAGGCCTGCTTTGAGGGGAGATTGCAGTTCTATGAAATGGCTATTAATATCCTCCAGAGCTTGGCTGGCAGTCAAAAATAACAGCAACTAAGAAAGCTCTGAAGCACTCAAGGCAAACAGGAAGCCCAGGCAAGGCTGGGTGCTGGGAAAGATAACCAAGGGGGGGAAGGAAAAGCAAAAGAGCTGCAGCAAGATGCAGGGAAGAGAGAAAAAAACACAACAACAAAACCCAACACCAAACCAAAAAAGCTTTGGAGATGGCTTGGAAAGAGTTCTGGGCTCCAGAGCTGGGACAGCAGCTACCAGGGGTTGAGTTCTCAGAGCTGATGGAGAGGAAATCCTGGTTTATTGGCCCAGACCTTGCCCAAGGTTGGGAAAACATTTGCTTTGCCCTAAAGTTCCTCTGCTGAGAGGGTTTGTTTGGAGGCAGCTTGGTCCTCTAACCCCACTCCATGCCTTGGGGAACAAGTCCATGTTTTCTCCTGTCCTGGCTGGGAGCTGCTCAGCCTGCTGCTGTTCCTGGGCAGGACTGAGGGGCAGCCTCTGGAGAAGGATGCTGAGGCACTGAGCATGGCTAGAGAAGGGCAAGGAGGCTGCTGGAGACCCTGCTGAAGGGTCTGGAGCACAAGGGTTGTGAGGAGCAGCTGAGGGAACTGAACTAGGCTGGAGAAGAGGAGGCTCAGGGGAGAGCTTCTGGCTCTCTGCAGCTCCCTGAGAGGAGGCTGGAGCCAGGGGGGGCTTGGGCTCTTCTCCAAGAGAGGAAGAACCAGCCTCAAGCTGCACCAGGGGAGGCTCAGGTTGGCCATGAGGAACAGTTTCTTCCCCAGGAGGGATGTGAAGGTCTGGCCCAGAGCTGCCCAGGGCTGTAGTGGAGTCCCCATCCCTGGAGGGCTTCAAAACACATCTAGATGTGGCATTTAGTGGCCATGGTGGGGCTAGGTTGCTGGTTGGACTTGATGATCTGATCTGAAAGGTCTCTTCCAGCCTTCAGGATTCCTCCTGTCACAATCTAAGCAGAGATGGGGTCTGTAGGAATAAAGAGCCTTCAGAAGACCCAAGGAACTGCTTGGGGAACACAGAGAAGACTCTGAGTCCTTCATCAACCAGGAGGAGGAAGAACAACAATCCAGAGCCAGCCTGAAGGGGACTCTGAACCCCTTGAAGGGGCTCTGAACCCCCCAAAAAGGCTCTGCCCCATGAAGCAGGAAAGCCAGAGCCTGGACCTGCTGTTGTGCCAGCAGTGCCTGTGGGGTTGGGACATTCCAAGGAGCTTCAGTCCCTTGGCTTTAGCAAAGGCCAGAACTAACAATACCTGGAGGTGCAGCAGCAGGATTTCCCTGGCAAAGTTTGGGTCCTGGCTGGATCCTTTCAAAGCTTTCTCTTGGTTTTGGAGTGCAGGTGAGAGCTCTGGAAGGTGACAGGTATAGATGTGACACTTAGGGACATGGTTTAGTGGCTTGGTGGTGCTAGGTTGATGGCTGGAAGAAACCTTTTAAGATCATCAAGTCTAACTGGAATGATTTGATGAGTTTCAGGCTCCTTAACTAGGTCCTGGCACTTCCCAGCCCTGAGAAACCTCTGCTCCACCAAGATCACCTCCTCTGAACCCCACAAGTAGTGGCCCCAGGAGCCACCTTCAGCTGTTGCTGCCTGCCCTTGGGGGGTTAGCTCTGCACCCCCTGCTCTTGGAGGTGGCAAGAAGGGCTGCAGGGGGAGGAAGGACCTGTCTCAAGAGGGAACCCAACTCTCCACTCCAACAAGGCTTCTGCTACTCTTCCACTGCCAAGCTGCCTGCCCTAAACCAGCCCCTGGTCCTCTGGAGCTTCCTGACCTTGCTGAGCAGCAAATGTTTTGGGTTTATCACAGCATCAGAGCAGTTGGAAGACAGTTGAGTGTCTCTCTGAGGGCTGAGAGAAGGGAAGGGCTGCAGGGGAGGAAGGACCTGGCTCCTCTGGCTTCTGTGCTCCCAGCACCTTTTCAGATCACTTTGCCTCTGCTGCTCCAGGCTGCTGCCACTTGCCTGGGGTTGCCCATGCTCCTCAGAGAGGGACAGGAAGGTGGCAAGAGGAGAAGCTTTGCCACTGGGTCACCATCTGGTTCCTTCACAGCTTTGCTGGCTGCTCCACAACCCCCTGGCTCAGAGCTGCACTGCCAGAAGCCAGTGTCCTTCACCTCCTCAGCAGCTGGAGGTCAGGCAGAGGGTTGCAGCTCCTGTTCCTAGCCCCAGCTAGGTGACATTTCTTCCATGCAAGGGCTTAGCTGCTTCAACCATGCCTGTTTCCTCCTGCTCTCCATCCTAAGGGAGCTCCTTCCACCCTCCCACAGCCTTTGTTTGCCCCAGTGGCTGGCACCAGCAGATGGCAGAGGATCTCCATGGATCAGCTGCAGGACAGGAGGCTTCTCCACCACCATCCTGGAGAGGACACATCCTTCTCCAACAGCTGAGCTAGGAAAGGCTCAAGGAAGTGATCAGGCAGCAAGTTTAGCATGAAAAAAGGAATTATTTCTATTTTTTTCCCCCTACAAGTGGGAGAGCTGCATGGTGTGAATCCACCTCTGCCTCCCCAGAAACATTTCACCTCCTTGCTTGCCAGCTGCTTTTCCAGGTACAGCAGGAAACAGCTTCCCTGGTCATGCCCAAATGTCCTGAGGCTGGAAATGAGATCTGCTCAGGTGCCAGGGGCCCTAAACCTTCTGCTTGCCTGCTGCATGAGCCTCAGGGTGACATTGAACCACCAGAGGTGGGATGGTGCAGGGAGCTCTGACTGCAGAGGGCTTCACTCCAGACACTGCTGCTCCCTCAGGGGATGCTTGTGGAACTCTTGTCTTCTACAACCTGCTGGGCAAGCTTCTGGGGCACAGAGAGAGCAGAGAAAGGAGCTGTTAAGCTCCAGAACCAAAAGCTTGGGCTGAAAGAGCTCCCTGAAGTGCATCTCTTCCTCCTGAACTGACCTCTCTCTGAAAATAGGAGGATTTGACTGTTTAGGGCTGGGAGAGCCCAGGAGGCCACCAGAAGGGCTGGGAGAGCCCAGGAGGCCACCAGAAGGGCTTGGGGAGCCAAGGAGACCACCAGAAGGGCTGGGAGAGCCAAGAAAGCCACCAGAAGGGCTTGGGGAGCCCAGGAGGCCACCAGATGGGCTGGGAGAGCCAAGAAGGCCACCAGAAGGGCTTGGGGGGCCAAGGAGGTCACCAGAAGGGCTTGAGGAGCCCAGGAGACCACCAGAAGGGCTTGGGGAGCCCAGGAGGCCACCAAGAAGGGCTTAGGGAGCCAAGGAGGCCACCAGAAGGGCTTGAGGAGCCAAGGAGGCCACCAGAAGGGCTGGATGAGCCAAGGAGGCCACCAGAAGGGCTTGGGGAGCCCAGGAGACCACCAGAAGGGCTTGAGGAGCCAAGGAGGCCACCAGAAGGGCTGGGAGAGCCAAAGAGGCCACCAGAAGAGCTGGGAGAGCCAAGGAAGCCACCAGAAGGGCTTGGTCAACAGGAGCAAAATAATTCTAGGGGAGAGAAGAGAGATGATAGCAAAAAGGTTCAGTTAACTGCCCTCACAAAGAAAGCCCTGGCTCTCTGCTTGTCTCTGTGACCTCCTCAGCCTCTCCTGGTCCCAGGGTCTGTCTGCTGAGTGCTGGAAGACACCCTGATACCAACAGCCTCCCCTGGCTCCTCAGGGAGGGCTGCTTATCTCCAGGAGCAAAGCCTTCCCTTCTCTCAGCCCTCAGAGAGACACTCAACTGTCTTCCAACTGCTCTGATGCTGTGATAAACCCAAAACATTTGCTGCTCAGCAAGGTCAGGAAGCTCCAGAGGACCAGGGGCTGGTTTAGGGCAGGCAGCTTGGCAGTGGAAGAGTAGCAGAAGCCTTGTTGGAGTGGAGAGTTGGGTTCCCTCTTGAGACAGGTCCTTCCTCCCCCTGCAGCCCTTCTTGCCACCTCCAAGAGCAGGGGGTGCAGAGCTAACCCCCCAAGGGCAGGCAGTAACAGCTGAAGGTGGCTCCTGGGGCCACTCCTTGGGGTACTTGTGGGGTTCAGAGGAGGTGATCTTGGTGGAGAAGAGGTTTCTCAGGGCTAGGAAGGGCCAGGACCCAGCTGAGGCTGAGGATGGCTCAGCTGGGAGCAGAACAGGGGTCTGAGAAGGTGCCTGGTCTGATCTATAGAATGGATTGCTGTGGAGGGGGGAGAAGGAGATGGGGAGAGGAGAGCTGGCTGCCAGACCTCCAGAAGCAAGACCAGATCCTAGGCTTCTCAGAGGCCAAGGCATTGCAGGAATCTCAGCTCCTATCTGGTCCTAACTCTTCTGGATAGAGTGGAAAGACTCCAGCAGAGGTTGCCCAGAGAGGTGGTAGACATCCCCTACAGTCAGAGGAGCTGGTTAGAGGTGGAAGGGACCTTCCAAGGTCATCCAGTCCTGTGAGCAAGGACACCTATGACTAGATCAGGTTGCTCAGAGCCTTGGCCAATCATTCCTGGGATGATCCCAGGGATAGGACACCTCCCACCCTGCTCTAGTTCCCATCCCTGGAACCATCCCAGGTCAGGTTGGTTGGGACTGGGAGCAACCTGCTCCAGTTGGAGATATCCCTGCTGCCTGCAGGGGTCTAGGTGACCTTGAAAAGGTCCTTTCCAACCCCAACCAGCAGTGATCAGCTGGGGTAGGAACCCCAGGTTCAAGCCTCTTTTATCCCAAACCATGCTCCTGCTCTGGTGGCATCTAAGGGAGGAGACAGGGAGGTGAGAAGGCTGCAGCAGGAACATCCTGCAACTCTTCTTGAGCCATGGAAGAAGAAGAGGAGTTGACCACCCAAGAGGAAGCCTCTGTGGGTGGAGAGGTGAGCCCAAGGGACCAGCAGCTCTGAGGCTTTCTCAAGAGGTGAAGCTCAGAGCTGGTAATGCCAAGAAGGTTGAGAGATGTCAGTTGAAGTTCAAAGGGTGGTTGAGGAGATAAACATCACCTCTGACAGGAGTGGTGAAGAGGAGGAAAAACATCTCCAGATGGTGAGGAGAAGATGCACTCAACTTCATGAGGCATTTTCAGGTCAGCTGGGCAAGGTTAGATTCAGGCAGCAGGTTCTGAGGCACTGGAGCATGGCTAGAGAAGGGCAAGGAGGCTGCTGGAGACCCTGCTGAAGGGTCTGGAGCACAAGGGTTGTTGTGAGGAGCAGCTGAGGGAGCTGGGCTTGGTTAGGCTGGAGAAGAGGAGGCTCAGGGGAGAGCTTCTGGCTCTCTGCAGCTCCCTGAGAGGAGGTTGGAGCCAGGGGGGGCTTGGGCTCTTCTGCCAAGGAACAAGGGACAGGACAGTTGCTAATTCCTGATACCTGACCAAATCCTACCCCCCAAAAACCCCAAGCCCTGCATGTGCCCTAGGCTCTGAGGCTGCTCTGGAGGTTGCTGGCAGCAGAGGGTTAAGAGCTCAGGGCAACACATCTCAGGCTGCTGCATCTTGAAGCCTTGTTTTTGTCTCCATGTCCTCCCCACTCCCAATATGAAATACTTCCTTCCCCTTTGGCCTTTGGAGGCTGTGCTGAAAGCTGGAAGCCCCAAGGTTCTGTTTGGAGCAGGGGCCCTTTTCTATCACCAGCATCTGCTTATCTCCAGCTCAGAGGAAATTCTGCTTGGCTGCTTGCTGTGTTCCAGCTCCGGATGAAACAGCTCCTGAGTGCAGAGCAAGAGACTTGCAGAGCTTGGAGCTGCTGGGAAAGTCATCAGGGGCTTCTTGTTTCACACAGTCAGCACTTGTGGGGGCCAAAGTTAGGGCTGGGAGCAGCTGAGCACCATGAGACTCTTCAAAGCCTCTAGGGCAAGAGCTTTCAGGTCAGCAGGAGGGAGAGAGAAGCAGATCTCTGAGGGCATTGAGTCCAAGCACTGCACCATGGCCTCAGCACCACAGCTCCAGGGCTCTCAAACCCCTCCAGGGATGGGGATTCCACCACTGCCAGGTCACCACTGCACCATGGCCTCAGCACCACATCTCCAGGGCTTTCCAGCCCCTCCAGGGATGGGGACTCCATCCCTGCACCATGGCCTCAGCACCACAGCTCCAGGGCTCTTAAACCCCTCCAGGGATGGAGACTCCACCACTGCCAGGTCACCCCTGCACCATGGCCTCAGCACCACAGCTCCAGGGCTTCCCAACCCCTCCAGGGATGGGGACTCCACCCCTGCCCCATGGCCTCAGCACCACAGCTCCAGGGCTCTCAAACCCCTCCAGGGATGGGGACTCCACCACTGCACCATGGCCTCAGCACCACAGCTCCAGGGCTTTCCAACTCCTCCAGGGATGGGGACTCCACCACTGCCAGGTCACCCCTGCACCATGGCCTCAGCACCACAGCTCCTCTCTGCAAAAACTCCTCCAGGGATGGGGACTCCACCACTGCCAGGTCACCCCTGCACCATGGCCTCAGCACCACAGCTCCAGGGCTTCCCAACCCCTCCAGGGATGGGGACTCCACCCCTGCCCCATGGCCTCAGCACCACAGCTCCAGGGCTCTCAAACCCCTCCAGGGATGGGGACTCCACCCCTGCACCATGGCCTCAGCACCACAGCTCCAGGGCTCTCAAACCCCTCCAGGGATGGGGACTCCACCCCTGCACCATGGCCTCAGCACCACAGCTCCAGGGCTCTCAAACCCCTCCAGGGATGGGGACTCCACCCCTGCACCATGGCCTCAGCACCACAGCTCCAGGGCTCTCAAACCCCTCCAGGGATGGGGACTCCACCCCTGCACCATGGCCTCAGCACCACAGCTCCAGGGCTCTCAAACCCCTCCAGGGATGGGGACTCCACCCCTGCACCATGGCCTCAGCACCACAGCTCCAGGGCTCTCAAACCCCTCCAGGGATGGGGACTCCACCCCTGCACCATGGCCTCAGCACCACAGCTCCAGGGCTCTCAAACCCCTCCAGGGATGGGGACTCCACCCCTGCACCATGGCCTCAGCACCACAGCTCCAGGGCTTTCCAACCCCTCCAGGGATGGAGACTCCTCCACTGCCAGGTCACCCCTGCACCATGGCCTCAGCACCACAGCTCCAGGGCTCTCAAACTCCTCCAGGGATGGGGACTCCACCACTGCCAGGTCACCCCTGCACCATGGCCTCAGCACCACATCTCCAGGGCTTTCCAACTCCTCCAGGGATGGGGACTCCACCACTGCCCTGCCCAGCCTGGGCCAACATCTAACAAGTCCTCCTGCAAAGAAATTGTTCCTCAGATCCAACCTAAACCTCCCCTGGCATAACCTGGGGCCATTTCTTCTTGTCCTGGAGGAAATACATCTCCATCCCTTGGGTTGTGACTACAGGGGCTAGGTTTCTTCTCAAGTTCTCTTCCCAAGGTCAGGCTGCTCAGCCTGCTCCCTCCACTGCAGGAGGTTCTTCCCCAAGCAGCTTTGCCTCCCTCCCCCAGGTCTGATCTGCAGAAGACTAAGGACTCCAGTCACTAAACTGAGATCCTTCCCTTAGCCAGCCCACTCTTCCTTCAGCCCTTATCTGCCCTCACCTGTCTCCAGAAGGTTGCTTTCAAAGTCCCAGACACTTCCTTCCTCTGTTTGTCTTGGCCAGAAAGGGAAATGTCTCCTGGGGCAAAGGTTTCCAGCAGATTCCTGCCCAAGCTCTTTACTCTCTCTGGCCTCAGCAACCCAAACTGGAGATGTGCAGAGTCAGCCAGAGATCCTCTCCTTATTCTCCTCCTCCTGCCTGCAGACACACAGCACCCAGAGGGTGCCAGGAGGTGAGGCCAGTGGTGCCCAGGGGCAGGAGAAGAGGGAGCAGGTAGAGGAGCTCCAGGTTTGTGTCCCTGTTCCCCCCTTTCCAGGCTGGGATGGGTGAGGTGCAGCAAACAAGCCCTGAAGAGGTGGTGGCTGATGTTGAGAGGGGAAACATGAGCTCCTGAAGGGCAGATTTCAGCCTGGGAGTGATCCAAAGCAGGGATCCACTAGAACCTCCTGGAGACCTCTCCCAGACACCTTCCCTTCCTCTGCCTCCCTCACTCCTCCTGTTGTCTCCACATTCCTGCCACCACCCAGGGCTGCTCCTATCTTTTCTGGCTCTCATGGGCTGCCTGTGCCCATGGGGCAGCTCTCAGGGCTTGGAGGAAGCTGGAAGAACATCCAGGAAGCCCAGGGAGAGAAGCTCTCCTGTGGAGAGAGGACATGGTGGAGGACTGGAGGCTTCAGAGTAATGTCCCATTAGAAGCCACCCAGTGACCCTGCAGGCATGAAGCTTCCCCTGTGGGTGATGAAGGTGCTCAGAAGGGTTCCTGCTTTCACAGGAGGAGTTAGTTTGGAGGCAGTTTGTGATGGGATTGGCACAGTGAAGTCCTGGCCAGAGATGTGGGCAGCAGGCACAGCCTTTGTGAGCTCTGCCTGGACTGCAGCATCCTCTCCCTGGGACCCATGGGAAGAGGAGCCCAACAGTTCCTCTCATCCTAGAGGAATGAAAGGCATGGTAAGCCTGAGAGATGTCCTAAAGAGAGACACTGGCCTCCCTGTCTCACCCCAGACCTTTCCCTGCCTTGTGCTGGAGAGGAGAACTCCATGGGCTGAGCAGTTGGGTGGCAGCAGGTGCAGGAGAGGAGCCTCAGGTGGAGCTTGAAGCTCTCTGAGCCTCAGCAGGGAGGGGGTGAGCTAGCTCAGCCACAAACCTACCACCCAGGCAGCACTTGGCTTGGAAGCTCCTTCCTTTGCAGATGAACACCTTGATCTCAGCTCTCCCTTTCTCCTCCTCCTCACCCAAGCAGCCCTGTGTGGTCTGTGAGAGCAGCACACCTGACTCTAGGGTGCTTGGTGGTGCCAGCAGCTGCTGAAACCACAGCCTGAGTGAAGGCAAAGCTTCCTCCCAGTCTTCCTCAGCCCTGCACAACAACACCCAAACTGAAACAGGTTGCTCTCCCCCTCAGCTCCTCTGGCAAACAAGAAGCCAGGAGCCAAGGGGAGAGGGAAGAAGAAGTTGGAGATGCTCTGGGGTGACACCAGGGCCACAGCCAAGTGGAAGAGATGCTCTCCAGGTCAACACCCATCCTTGGGTTCACCTGGGTAGCTGCTACCCTGGCAGCTGTGTCCAAAGCAGGGCTCTACAGGAGCCACTTGCCCTTTTCTGCCTCAGTTTTGCCCTCAGAGGAGATGTTGAACTGAAGACCCAGGTGCAAGTGGCTGTTGCCAGAGCTGGTGGGTGCCAGAGTCAGGGGGAAAGAGTGGTGAGGAACCAAGAGATGAGTGATCAGCAGTGAGTCTCCTCCATGCCAGTAGCACATCTGCAAGCTCATCCCTCTCTGGGACCATGCTGGTTGGTGTCACAGCTTCAAAGTCATTCATTCTCCCTTGGACCATTAGGATCTGTCACAGCAAGAGGCTGTTGATGGCATCCCAAGAGACACAGAATCACAATGGCTAAGGTCAGAAGGTGCCACCAGAGGTCTTCTAGCCCAACCCCCCTGCTCCAGCTGTGTCCAGATTGGTTTGGAATCTCTCCCCAGGAGGAGACTCCACAACCTCTCTGCAAAGCCTGGGCCAGGGCTCTGCACCCTCACACCAAACAAGCTTCTCCTCCTGCTCAGCTGCAACCTCCTGGCTTCCAGTTGGTGCCCAGTGCCTTGTGTCCTATTGCTCAGCACCCCTGAGCAGAGCCTGGCTCCATCTCCTTGCCCCCCTCCCTTCAGACACTTCTCTACATGGATAAGGTTCCCCTCAGCCTCCTCTTCTCCAGGCTACCCAAGCTCAGCTCCCTCAGCAGGGAGATGCTCCAGCCCCTCAGCATCTCTGGAGCTCTCTGCAGGACTTGCTCCAGGAGCTCCATGTCTTTCTNGAAGGTGGGAGATGTTCTTCCCAGCTGCACACACTTCTACCCAAGCAACCCTACTCCTAGACAGCTTCAGCCAGGCCAAGTCCATGGAGCAGGGCTGGGGTTAATCACCTCAACATGGAGCTCAGCTGCCTCTGAACTGGGATTTACTGGGAGCCAAGCCAGTCAAGTTCCTCCTTCAGCCCTTGCCCTCAAGGGATCAGCCTTGCAGAGGAGGAGGAAGAGGAGGAGGAGG
>VWZX01003848.1:64977-82960 GCA_013399015.1 Galbula dea
CCTTGCCCCCCTCCCTTCAGACACTTCTCCACATGGATAAGGTTCCCCTCAGCCTCCTCTTCTCCAGGCTACCCAAGCTCAGCTCCCTCAGCAGGGAGATGCTCCAGCCCCTCAGCATCTCTGGAGCTCTCTGCAGGACTTGCTCCAGGAGCTCCATGTCTTTCTAGCCCTGAGGAGCCCAGAGCTGAACACACCACTCCAGGAGGGACCTGACCTCACCAGGGGCCATGGGTGGGATGATGAAGTAGGAAAGGGGCTGTGACATCTCTCCTCCATTTCCTGCAAGTTTGGAAGCCAAACTTCCCTGGGTGACTTCTCCTCCCTCCTCTTCACAGCTGCTTTTCATTTCCCCAGCCAGAGCTTTCCTGTTCTGCTGGCTCTTTCTTTATGAGAGAGAGATCTCTTTCTGAGGGTGGGGAGGGGGGGGGTGAGGAAGGTGGGAGATGTTCTTCCCAGCTGCACACACTTCTACCCAAGCAACCCTACTCCTAGACAGCTTCAGCCAGGCCAAGTCCATGGAGCAGGGCTGGGGTTAATCACCTCAACATGGAGCTCAGCTGCCTCTGAACTGGGATTTACTGGGAGCCAAGCCAGTCAAGTTCCTCCTTCAGCCCTTGCCCTCAAGGGATCAGCCTTGCAGAGGAGGAGGAAGAGGAGGAGGAGGTGGGGAAGTGAGTTGAGATGGGTTTGGGGCTTGTTGTTTTTCTGCCTAGCTGAAAGCTGAGGAGATGGGAAAGGATTCAGGCAGAGCTGCTGCTGGATGAGGTCTCCAGGGAGGTGCTGGTGGGATGTGGAGGAGCATCCTGAGCCACCAGCTCCATCCTTAGAAGCTTGGAGGCTGGCTGAGTTTCACCTGGTCCTTGGCTTTCCCTAAGGCTTGGGGTGGCTGAAGAGTTGCTCATGGAAGTTCCTCCTGAGGAACAGAGCAGCTCTGGGCTAGAGGTGTGAGGCTCTGTCAGTCTGGGTCCCCTACCCATTTCTGGGTCCCCAAATCTTCTTGGTGGGGGACATCTGGCCTGTTTGAACTGTGGACAGAGGCTGGCTCCAGCCTTGTCCTCTTTCCTGAGGGGTTTTAGCCTCCTTGGGGTCCCCTGTGTAGGTGCTGAGCAGGGACACCAAGCCCCCCTGGGGTCACCTGCCTTGGAGGGTTCCTCTCTTGGGATTGATGTGGAGATCCTGCAGAGCATCACTGGGGCTCTACTTGCTTTGAGGACTAATTATGAACAAGGAGGCTGAGCTGTGGCCACTTCAGAGCCCAAAGCAAGGGCCAAAGGGCATGGGAAGGAGGCAGAGAACATCCAGGCTTGTAGGTCTTGGACATCCCAACCCTGCTCCTTGGGAATGCTCTGCAGAGGAGGCCACAGATGTGGCCTTGCCACCTCCTCCCTGGGCCACCCAGCACCCTGGGATGTGCTCTCCCAAGTGTCCTTTCTTTCTCCTACCCCCTGGTCCTCCACAGCTCAGGGTATTTTTAGCTGCTCTGCCTTGCAGCCATAACTCTTCTCCTCCTGAAGAAACAAACCTGCTCCTTTCCTGCCTTCTATGGAGAGATGTGGCTCCAGGCAGGTCTCCTCCCCCTGCCTGCACACCCAGACTGCTTCTCCTCCAGCTTTGAAGCTGCTGGTGGCCTAAGGGCAAGCCTGGCAGTGCCCTTCCCTGCTCACCTTCCAGGCAGGGAGGTAGATCTTGGGTGAGGTGGCTGCTGGAAGCAAGGACCAAGCTGTCCTACTGATGGGGACCTTGAGACCTCTTTACTGGGCTGTTCTAGCAGCATCAGGAGGATGGCAATGAGGGGGAAACCTCCAGTGAAGGAGAACTGTGAGGGTTTGCCCATGCTGGGCTAGCCAGGGCTCTGGAGGTGACTCTCAGTGTTGGGTGTGCTCTGAGAGGAGACATCTCAGCCTGAGCTGGGAGCCTGAGCTGTAGGACAGAGGGACAAGCACAGGACAAGGCTCCTCCAGGGCTGGTTCACTCCAAGTCCCAAAGCAATCTGCTGGTTGCTTGCAGGTCTGTGCTCAGCATCTTCTGGGAGTGTCCTGGGACAGCATCCCAGCTGGTGGGAAGGCTGAGAGGATCACAGAATGGCCTGAGGTGGAAGGGAGCCACCAGGATCAGCCAGGACAACTCCTCTCCATGCCCAGGACAAGCCCAAAGTCACCCCAATGTGTCTCAGAGCATTGGCCAGATGCTGCTGGGGTTCTGTCAGCCCTTGGAGCAGTGACTGCATCCCTGGGGAGCCTGTTCCAGTGCTCCAGCACCCTCTGGGTGAAGAACCTTCTCCTGACACCCACCCTAACCCTCCCCTGGCACAGCTTCATGCCATCCCCTCAGCTCCTGGTCACCAGAGAGAAGAGATCAGCTCCTGCCCCTCCTTCACCTCTGCTGAGGCAGTTCTCAAGTGCAAGCAGGTCTCCTCTCAGTCTCCTCTTCCCCAGGCTGAACAGACCAAGTGATCTCAGCTCTTCCTCCCAGGGCTTCCCCTCCAGACCCTTCCCCATCTTCCTGGCCTCCTCTGGCTGCTCTCTAACAACCTGACAACCTTCTTGTGTTCTTCTGCCCCACCCCTATCTCCAGATTCCCCTGTGCCACCCTGCAGCTCCCCTGCCACCTCCTGAGGCCATTCCTTCTCCAGGGACATGCTGAGCTGCAGCAGGATGTGTCCCCCGGGCAGCTCTCTCACAGAGAAGATCTCCCTCTGAGGGAGCTGGGTGCACAGCCAGGGATTTGAGGAGCCCACTGGAAGGTGGAGATGTTTGGGGTTGTTTTGCCCCTGATAACCCTGAAGCAGTGCTGCTGGAAGATGCCAGTGCAGGTTAGAGCACTGGAGGCTTTGCAGCTGCAGGACTGCAGGAGCTCAGAGGAGCTCAGGGTGAGCTTTCCTGCAGAGGATGGATCACAGCATGGTTTCTGAAGGCCCCTGCTCACTGCTTGCTCCATCCTGGGGTCTCTTTGCTCCTCCCTCCAAGTCCACTGGGTGTCTCCTGCCATGGCATGAACCCAGCACCCACACTTGCAGGGGCTCACAGCCCCCAGGCATGCACCACCAAAGCTCTCTAGAGGTCTCTGGTTCCTTTTCCTCTCCTTGACTGCTCAGGTTCTTCTTTCAGGGCAGAATGAACCCTTCCAGGGGACACTAGCTGCTCCTGTGTCAGAGGAGCCACATGCCCCTCAAAGTCCTCAGACAAGAGTCCTTCCCACCAGCAGCTGTGGGAAATGTTCCTTCTGACTGCTGGGCTGCTGCTGGGCACCAAGTCCTTCTTCCTGAGTGTCTGTCTGTCTGGTGAGAGCCACCCAGAGAGGTGGGAGGAGATGTCCCATCCCTGGAACCATTCCAGCTCAGGTTGTCTGGGGCTCTGTGCAACCTGCTCTAGCTGCAGATGTCCCTGCTGGCTGCAGGGTTTGGCCTTAGATGACCTTGGAAGATCCCTTCCAACCCAAACCAGTCTTCAGACACCCTTCAGACACCCCTCCTACCATGAAACACCTTCAGGAACCTCCTTAGATCCACCACCAGGACCACTCCCAGGGCTCAAGCTGCTCTTCATGCTGATCCCTTTGGATTCTCCAGTTGGTAGAAGATGAACTGAGTTTCTCTGCCTTTGAAACACAAAGATTTTCATCTTTCACCTTCTTCTGCTCTCCTGGGAGCCTTGGGTTACTCTTCCTAATCAGGCAGGGGTTGCCTCCCTTCCTCAGCTGTGGAAATGTCTCTTTGTTAGAGCAGGCAGCAGCTCTTATCTCTGCCTGCCCTTCAGACAGCTCTCCTCTTGGCAGCTCCTCCTGTGTCCTCACACCTAACCTGCAGAGGAGGGAAACATCCAACTAGGTAAAAGTTGGCTAACTGATGAGGAAAACTTAGCCCAGACCTAGAGCAGGAGTCAGCCTCTTTGGGGGACACTCAGTTCTCCATGGCCAAACTCTTTCCTGAGCACATCTTCAGCATGGTCACCTCTTTTCCACCCAGAACTTTCCTCATGATCTTTGTTTTTTCCTTCTCTTCCCTGAGAAAGGAATCTGAAACATCCCAAGAACAGTTTCTTCCCCTTAAGGTTCCTCCAGGACAGGACACCCCAGGCTGGGACTCCTCACCTTGGGGAGAAGCTTTCTGCTGTCTGATGCTTCCCTGCCAGGACCTTGCTCTGCTGGGGCCATGGAGGTCAATTTGGTGTGAGGATAAGAAGGAATTTTCCTCCCTCAGCCTTCTGACAGCAAAACTTTTGCCTTTGAGAAGACTTCAGGGGTTTCCAGTCTCAAGGATTCATATCTAGCTGCTGGGGCAGGACTGGCAGCTCTTGGTTTGCCCACAGATGGGAGAAGGGGTCAGGGAGGTGCTGGAGGGTGGCCAGAGGAGGAGAAGGGAGGTGGGGAAGGGTCTAGAGCACAAGGGCTGTGAGGAGCAGCTGAGGGAACTGGGCTTGGTTAGGCTGGAGAAGAGGAGGCTCAGGGGAGACCTTCTGGCTCTCTGCAGCTCCTTGAGAGGAGGCTGGATCCAGGGGGGGCTTGGGCTCTGCTCCCAGTGCTAGGACAAGAGGAAAGAGCCTCAAGTTGCACCAGGGAAGGTTCAGGTTGGCCATGAGGAACAGTTTCTTCCCCAGAAGGGTTTTCAAGGCCCAGGCTTCCCAGGGCAGAGGTGGAGTCCCCATCCCTTGGGGGGTTGGAAAGCCCTGGAGATGTGGTGCTGAGAGCCATGGGTTAATGGCATGGAGGTGACTGGTTGATGATTGGACTTGGTGATCTTCTAGGTCTTTTCCAACCTCCATGATCCTGTGGCTCTCTGAAGAGTGCCCATGCTCCCTCTTTCCCACTGCCATTCCTCCAGTTGGCTTGCAAGGAGAATTTGTGCTTGGGTTGGAAACAGCCAGGACATGGTGACTGTGATTTTCTGGTGCAGGAGTGAGGCAGGGAGCCCAACCTCTTTCTCAGGAGAGTTTGTGTCCTCTGTGCACAAAGCAGAGCAGCTCTAGGGGAAGAGGTGGAGTCCATCCCTTTTGCAGGGCTCCTGGGAGGCTTCTCCTGGCTGCTGGAGATCTTCCTTCCCTCAGACAGGAGCAAAACCTGAAGCCAGACATGAGGCCAACTGCTGTTGTTGGAAGGGACACTTGGGGTGGCAATGGGTGAGGCAGGAAGAGCATTATCATCTTCTTCCTCCTGGAGATGAACCCTGAAGGTCCTTCAGAGACCAGGTCCTTCAGAAAGGTGAAGGATTCAAGCCTTGGAAATAGTTTGGGGCTGGGAATCCTAGGTGGAAGGAGCCACCTCCTGGAAAGACTAAGGCTTGCAAGCCCTGAAGGACAATCCCTCAGCCTCTCCCCAATCTCCTACTCTCCTTCTTACACTCATCTTCCTCAGGACTTCTCCTTGGACCAGGTTGTGCTCTCCACCATGAGACTGAGATGTTCAGAGCTGCCAGACTCTGGAGCTATGGCCCAAAATTGTCCAGCAGGTCTAGTGGAAGATGTTCCACTGCATCCCTCAGCGTGTTGGAGGTCCTAGTGGCCTTTTGCATGAACATCAGGGGCTTCTCCTCTTTATTTTCTCTTTTATTTACTAGATTTATTTACTTTGTCTCTCTTTTCTTGCCTGCTGGCAGCTGATGGCATGCTTGAAATCTGGGGAGCCAAATCCTGGGCAGCAAGGGTGACTCCAGGCTGCAAAGCAATGGAAGCAGGAGAGAGTGTGACTTGCTGCTCCAGGAACTCAGGACCTTGAAAGCCAAAAGCCTCTTGCCCCATGGTTCCACCTTGTGTCTCCTGACACTGGAACACACTGGATTTAACTGGATTTGGAAGTGATAAATTGCCTAAGAACAAATCATTTCCAGGAGCTAAAGCCAAGGGCAGTCAAAGGAGGAAAAAGATGCTGGGTTTGGTGGTGACTTAAGGAGGAACACTTTGTGTCTGGAGATCACCCAGCAGGGTCACCTAGAGCAGGATGGTGCCCAGGGGGGGTTGGAATGTCTCCAGAGATGGAGACTCCAGCACCTCTCTGGGCAGCCTGGGCCAGGGCTCCACCACCCTCCAAGGCAAGAAGTTCTCCTGCTGTTGAGCTGGAACTTCCTCTGTCCCAGTTCATCTCAGATGAAAGCTCCTTATCTTGGGACCAACCTGAGGAGCATCAGATGTGGAAATGCTGCTTTTCCACCCCCCAAAATCCCAAATCCTGTGTCAGAGAAGCTGTCCTTCAGCAGCTGAGGTCAGTCCCTAGCTGTGCCCTGGGATGGGGCTAGAAAATCCAATTCATTCCCTGACTTTTTCCCACCTGCTGCAGCAGATTTTGACTTGTCCTTGGTTTCCTAACAGCTCCATTCCCAGTCCCACCAGGAACTGGGAGCACTGGGTTTCATGCCACCCTGGTACAAGGTGTCAGCATTGCACAACAGGTTAACCCTCTCTGGGGAGGATGGAAGTGGAGGGGGGGAGGGAGAGGGAGGGAACCAAACCAACCCGAAAACAAAAAGCAGGAGCTGAAGGAAGGAATTCTCTGCCGGTGACACTTGCTCCAAGCCAACAAGCAGAAGTTTGCTGAGCTGAAGCCTCCGAGATGCTGCATTCCAGCTTGGTAACATTTCGGGAACACATTGCAAACCTTTGACTCATAGAAACTTGGAAGGCTTCGAGCCGGGGGAGGGGGAAGGAGAGAGAAAGAATCACATTCCCATTCCCATTCCCATTCCTGGGCAGGGCTTGGGGCTTGGATTGTTTTTAGTTGAGTTGCTTTTATTTTTGTTACCAAAAGCTGCAACTTTTCTCTCTTGAATGAAGGGAAACAAAAGCCCTGGAGGCTGAGGCTTTTACCCCCTGCATTGTGCTGGGGAGAGGAGCTGGAGCTGCCAAGGGAGGGGGGGACCCAGGGCAGTTCAACTCCTGGGGTGTTTTTTTCTGCCAGTTGTTGGGGTTTGGGGTTTTATTTATTGATTTCTTGATTTTTTTTTCTCTCTCTCTCCCTCTGTGTTCCCAGGACAGGGTTGGCTTTCTAGGTTTGATAAAGCATTTCCTTCCATTGTCATTCTAGCCAGCCTCTGAGCCCTTCTGGCAGTCCCTCCCCCTCAGCCATCCCCTCTCTTGCTCTCCTTCTCTTCCTGCACTTCAGACAATCTGGAGCTCTAAAGAAAGCAGCTGCCTCCCTTGAAGCGCATCTTGAAGGATGAGACCTCATCTCCAAGGGCTTTAATCCCTCTGGATGCAAGGACAAAGCCAGGGTGAGTCAAGTTGCTAGCGGCCGTCGGTCACCGCCCCCGCGGACACGCGGCTCTTCCCCGCTGGGTGCTAGCGCCGGCCCCGGCGGCTCGGTTCCTCACGGTCCTCTGCTTGGTCCCGGGCTTTGGAGCTGTGGCTTAGGGTCCTCAGGGTCCTCACCTTGCCCTCAGGCTGTGGAAGTATGGCTCAGGGTCTTCTCCTTGCTCTCAGGCTGTGGAAGTATGGCTCAGGGTCCTCACTTCCACAGCCTGAGACCAAGGAATGGCTCAGGGTCTTCTCCTTGCTCCTACGCTGTCTAAGTATGGCTCAGGGTCTTCTCCTTGCTCCCAAGCTGTGGAAGTATGGCTCAGGGTCTTCTCCTTTCTCTCAGGCTGTGGAAGTATGGCTCAGGGTCCTCACTTCCACAGCCTGAGATCAAGGAATGGCTCAGGGTCTTCTCCTTGCTCCTAGGCTGTCTAAGTATGGCTCAGGGTCTTCTCCTTGCTCCCAAGCTGTGGAAGTATGGCTCAGGGTCTTCTCCTTTCTCTCAGGCTGTGGAAGTATAGCTCAGGGTCCTCACCTTGCTCCCAGGCTGTGGAAGTATGGCTCAGGGTCCTCACTTCCACAGCCTGAGATCAAGGAATGGCTCAGGGTCTTCTCCTTGCTCCCAGGCTGTGGAAGTATGGCTCAGGGTCTTCTCCTTGCCCTCAGGCTGTGGAGGTATCATATGGCACAAGACCATGATGCTGTGAACATTCAAACTCTCAAATCCCAACCAGTGCTGCCTAAGGAAGCACTGACACTATCCCCATCCGAGGCTGTCCCCACCAAGAAGACTTTGCCACCCCAGCCCTGTGCTTGGGCTTGGGTCACTCAGTGCCTTCCCCTCCTTCTGAGGCTGGGCAAAACCTCCCAGCAAGGTGGGAGGAATCCTGGGCTCAAAGCAAAGCAGTTGAGATGCAACCAGGCATGACTGGGAGCAGGGCTGCAGGAGGGAGAGATCTTCCCTGCAGCTTTGGGGTGATGCTGGAAGAAGAGCTTGGAAAGGTTAGGAGACACTTCCACCAGCCAGGGACTCTTGGTTTTGGAGAAGTCATGCAGATCCTGCAGACCTTCCTGCCTGTGTCCATGGCTTTTCTGCTCTCAGTGCCTTCAAGAGCCTTGTGTGAATTTTCCAGCCTGTTTTACACAGGGAAGCAGGAGAGGAGCTGGAGCATGAGGTCACTTGGAACTGCTGTGTCCTAGGTGGGAAGCAGCTGGTGGGGCTTGCAGGGGTCCATGCTGGGGACAGCAGAAACCAGGCAGAGGGGCTCAGTGTGTGGTGGTAGAGTGTGATCTGGAGGCTGGTTCTGCCCAAATGGTCTGGTTAGGCTCTTCTGGGCACAAAAAAAGCAGGAGGCAAAGCAGAGAAGCTCAGCAGCAAGGAGGTGTGGGACCTGGGACCCTCAGTCTGATCCTCCCAGGAGACTTCACTGGTTCCCATGGGAGGCTGTGAGGGACACCAAGCCCTATCCCAAATATATCCTTAGGCTCTTCCCAAGGGCTTGGAGACTGCACACAAAAAAAGGACCTTGTAAACCTGCCCCAGCTCCTCCTCCAGAGCAGCTTCTCAGGGCACTTGGCTCCTTTCAGTGTCCTCCTGGCCCTTCCTTGCTGCTCCTTCTGGCAGGTCACTGCAGGCAGCTAAAACATCTTCATCTCCTGAAACCTTCTGGAGGTGTTGGAGCTCCCTGGGCTCTCACCAGGGTAGTCATCCCTCTCTTTGACCCCAGACTGGTTCTGCTTGCCACAGCTGGGGGGACAATGGGAACAAAAGAGCAGGGACCATGGCTCTGAAGGATGTCTGAGGTCCAAAGGTCCTTCCCTCCTTGGTGGTGGCTCCTCACACTTGCAGTGTGTTCCATGTTATTGAGGGGAGGTGGTGGGGAAGCTGCTGGTGCTGTGTGGTGCAGGTGGTGGGTGTGGGAACCTGCAGTCTGGTGGTGCTAGGTGGGCTTCAGCAAGTGGGAGATGCTCAGAAGAGACATTGCTGTGCTGTCATGTTCCTTGGGCTGGTGACCACCAGGGTTTGAAGGAGCAGAAGAGGGGAAATGGGTGAGGTGCTGCAGTAACTGCTGGTGGGACACATGATGGCCTTGGTGGGACATTATGGCCTTGGTGGGACTCATGGTGGCCTTGGTGGGACTCATGGTGGCCTTGGTGGGACACAGTGGCCTTGGTGGGACATGCAATGGTCTTGGTGGGACTCATGATGTCCTTGGTGGGACTCATGATGGCCTTGGTGGGACACATGATGGGCTTGGTGATGGCCTTGGTGGGACACATGATGGCCTTGGTGGGACATGATGGCCTTGGTGGGACACATGAAGTCCTTGGTGGGATGCAGTGGCCTTGGTGGGACATGCAATGGCCTTGGTGGGACTCATGATGGCCTTGGTTGGACTCATGATGGCCTTGGTGGGACATGAAGTCCTTGGTGGGACATGAAGTCTTTGGTGGGACACATGAAGTCCNATGCGGTGGCCTTGGTGGGAGATGCAATGGCGGTGGTGGGACATGCAATGGCCTTGGTGGGACTCATGATGGCCTTAGTTGGACTCATGATGGCCTTGGTGGGACATGAAGTCCTTGGTGGGACATGAAGTCTTTGGTGGGACACATGAAGTCCTTGGTGGGACACATGAAGTCCTTGGTGGGACATGCAATAGCCTTGGTGGGACTCATGATGGCCTTGGTTGGACTCATGATGGCCTTGGTGGGACATGAAGTCCTTGGTGGGACACATGAAGTCCTTGGTGGGATGCAGTGGCCTTGGTGGGACATGCAATGGCCTTGGTGGGACTCATGATGGCCTTGGTTGGACTCATGATGGCCTTGGTGGGACATGAAGTCCTTGGTGGAACACATGAAGTCCTTGGTGGGATGCAGTGGCCTTGGTGGGACTCATGATGGCTTTGGTTGGACTCATAATGGCTTTGGTTGGACTCATGATGGCCTTGGTGGGACATGATGGCCTTGGTGGGACACATGATGACCTTGGTGGGACATATGATGACCTTGGTGGGACACATGATGACCTTGGTGGGATGCAGTGGCCTTGGTGGGACATGGTGGTTATCTCCTGATCTCAAGTCTCATTGCCCTCCCCCTTGAGTTCCTCCTCTTCATCTCCAGCTACCTCTGGCCTCTGCTGTCTGCACTGAAATATCATTCACAGCAAACAGTGTCCTAGCCTAGGAGATGCCACAGGGCATCTGAGCTCCTTGGGATGGAGCATGGAGAAGGTTGGACCCTGAAAGTCTAACAGAGCTCCATGCTGCAGTGGTTGGTCCTCAGACAAGTTCTCCTCAAGAACTTATCTGGTTGAGGTTCCCAAATTTCCCCCTTCTGCCCTAGAAGAGGAAAGCAATTGTGGGCTGAGGACTATCAGGAAGGTCTCCAGGGGCTTTCTTGGTCTCCTTCATCCCATCTCTAGGCTTGTCAGGTGGATTTCATCCCAGAGAAGGTGGCTGAGCCCAGCTAAGCTGCTGAGTCTCTGCTCCCTTTGCAGGCAGAGAGGAGGAGGAAGCTCTGCTGGAGACTTCATCTCAGCTCTAACTGCTTCTCATCTGGACAACTTGAATCCTCCTGGTGGGGGCTTTAGGAGAAGAAGCTGGTGAATTCCATGTGGGAATTCAGAGAGAGGCAAGAGAGTTCAGATTCAGGTGGTGGAGCTGGACAGAAGGAAGGAGCTCAGGTGCTGAGTGTTGGATCTGTGCTAGGAAACCACCTTTGGACAGATTTGGCCACCACCCTGCCTAACTAGGAGGACATGTCCCACTTCTTTGTCCCAGTTCTGCCCTGAGAAGGACCAGAACTTGTCTAGAAAGACTCAGATGAGAGCTTGCAAGGTTCAAATGCCCACAGAGGTCAATCCCTTCAACACAGGAGCTCTGCATGCACACCATGTCCTGCTGCTTGGCCCTCATGGGGGATGTCTTGGTGACAACTCTTGGAGGCATGAAGACTGCTGCCACCTCTGATGTTAGACCCTGCCCCAGCCATGCCCTCTGCCAGCCCCAGGGTCATACCAGCAGGATAATGGGTGGACTGGGCAAAGGTGGGTGGGAGGAGGTGGGATGGGTGTGCTGCTCTGGAGACACTTGATGTAGCTTCTTGGTGGACTCTCAGAGATTTTGGCAATCACCATCCTAGCTTTGTGGTCCTTTGGTGATGGTGAGGTTGGGAGTTGTCACACAGGGAAGGGAAACTGGGACAAAGCACCTAAAAATGGCCACCTGGAACTGCTGGTGGCTGAGGTTGGTTAGGCTGAGGAAGAGGAGGCTCAGAGGAGACCTTCTGGCTCTCTGCAGCTCCCTGAGAGGAGGCTGGAGCCAGGAGGGGGGGCTTGGGCTCCTGTCCCAGTGCTAGGACAAGAGGAAAGAGCCTCAGGTTGCCCCAGGGGAGGTTCAGGTTGGCCATAAGGAACAATTTCTTCCCCAGAAGGACTGTCAAAGCCTGGCCAAGGCTTCCCAGGGCAGTGGTGGAGTCCCCATCCCTGGAGGGGTCTCAAAGCCCTGGAGCTGTGGTGCTGAGGCCATGGGTTAGTGGTGCCCTGGCAGTGCTGGTCAATGGTTGGACTCCATCCTCTTAGAGACCTCTTCCAACCCAAACTACTCCCTGGTTCTGGGCACAGGAGGTGTGAGGAGCTCAGCTGCCTCTCTGCCTCTCATCTATCCACCTTCTCCAAACCCAAGAGGTGAGGAACATCACTGGAAACCACCTCTTCCAATTCCTTGGGGTTGACTTCTCCTAGAGTGGCAACAGCCACCCAGAATCATGCCCAGGAGCTTTCCTCATCCCTCCTGCTGCCTGCAGGCAACATCCCTGGAAGGGGGGAAGAGGATGAGGACCCTGCTCAAGGTCTCTTATTTTTGGACACAGTTTCCCTCAGGTTGGAGCTAACCCAGGAGCTGTGGAGCTCTGGAAGCTTTGGGGCTCTTTGTTTGTTTAATGGAAGTGCTGTTTGTTTTTGATCAGGGGCAGCAGATAGGTTCTTCCTCTGCAGGCAGGAAGCAGTGATTTCCTGTTGGCTTCCAGGCCAACTCTCACTGCACAGGAAACCTCCCTCTGCTGAGTGCTCACTTTTGGAAGCTCTTTCATCTTGGGTTGTTTTCTCTCTCTCTCTTGTGTTTTATCTTTTCTCTCTCTCTTTTGTTTTTCCCCTCCCCCTTGCAAGTGCTGCTGCTTTTTGCTCTGCAGAAGGAGGACAGGGACCAGCAAGACCAGGGCACTGGGGAGGTCACAGTTCCAATCCTGGGCTCAGCTTTGGGTTCCTCACTCCCAGAAGGACATGGAGGTGCTGGAGTGTGGCCACAGAAGGAGAAGGAAAGGTCTAGAGCACAAGGGTTGTGAGGAGCAGCTGAGGGAGCTGTACTTGCTTAGGCTGGAGAAGAGGAGGCTCAGGGGAGACCTTCTGGCTCTCTGCAGCTCCCTGAGAGGAGGCTGGAGCCAGGGGGGGCTTGGGCTCTTCTCCCAGTGCTAGGACAAGAGGAAACAGCCACAGGTTGCCCTAGGGGAGGTTCAGGTTGGCCATGAGGAACAGTTTCTTCCCAGAAACAATTACCAAGCATTGGTTGCCCAGGGCAGTGGTGAAGAAACCCCCATCCCTGGAGGTGTTTCCAAGCCCTGGAGCTGTGGTGCTGAGGGCCATGGGGCAGTGGGGCCCTGGCAGTGGTGATGTCCCCATCCCTGGAGGGGTTGGAAAGCCCTGGAGCTGTGGTGCTGAGGGCCATGGGGCAGTGGTGCCCTGGCAGTGCTGGTTCATGGTTGGACTCCATGCTCTGAAAGGTCTTTTGTACCCAGACTGGTTCTGTGATTCTCTAGCATGTAGAAAGAGCCAAGCCCTGAGCTGATGCCCTCTGCATCCTGCTCCTTGAAAATGATTCCACTTAGGCTGACACCTTCTGGGGAGGTCCAAACCTCAGGGGGGACAGTGGTTGTGCTGTCCCCTCCCCACCACCACCACCACCACCACCAAGCCTCCTGCTACTGCCCAGGTTCTGGTTCTGAGTTGTCTGCCTATGTCTGTGTGACTTCAGGATCTCCCTCACCTTCTGATGGACCAAACTGAAGGCTGAATCCACATCTGCCAGCACCTAGCTCCTCTGCTGGTCTCCACCTGCTCTTCCCTTGATGGTTGCCTTCTGCTGATGGGTTGTTTGCTGAGGGACCCTGGCTCATCTCCTGCTGAGGAGGTCATGGAAATGCCTTAGCCAACATCCCAGCAGGACTCAACCCATGAGGAAGGAATTCAGAGCTGGATCCTGCTGTGGAAAGACCTTGAGGCAGGGGAATGCTTGGAGGAGGCAGCAGGTGAAGGTTTTGTTGCCACCTCCTCATGAAAGCTGTGCTCCATTGCTGGCCTCTGCCTCTGCCCAGCCTGGCTGCTGGTTCCCAGCTCCTCTGCAAGCTCAGGCAGCTCATTTCTCATCTTTGCCACCCCATCAGCCTTGGTCCTTCCTTGGTGACCTCTGAGAGTCCAAGCTGGTCTCATGGACCAGCAGAAGGGAGGCAGGGGTGGAGTTCAGGCAGATGTTTCCCACCTGCCTGTGTGTTTCTGGGGTGGAAAAGAGATGCTTAGGGCTTTTGGGGGTTTGGCATCTCAGGAATGAGGGCAGATCAGGATCTGACACTTGGGCACATCACCCCCCCATCAGAGCAGAGCTTCCTCAGCAGCTCCACACACACCAGGGCTGCTTTTCCTCAGCATCTTCATCCTGGTAGCTAGTTAAAGAGCTGAACCCAGCTAGGGCTTCACTGCAGCACAGTGCCTGGAGGTGATGCACTGTGCTGGGGGGTCAGCTGGTCCCAGCCATAGGAAGCCTGGACAGACAGATGGACAGCACTGCAGGAGAGCTTTCCCACTGCCCCATGGCAGCAGATACTTGGTGCCAGCACCACACAAACTCACTCTGTAATTACTCTGCTGTCATAAAGAGGCTTCCCTGCAGGGAGGGAATTGGGGATGGGAGGAAGAATTGGCTGGAGGAACAAAGCTGGGAGAGAAATGGCAGGGGAAGGGGGAGCAGAGCAGCTCACAGCCCCCTTCTCCCTCCCCCCCAGAGGTGAAGGGCAGGAGGGGATTAACCCTGCTAATTAAAAACCCCTTCTGTGGGAGAGGAGATGCTTGGGGGTTTGGAGCCAGCCTTGTGCAAGAGCAGCTGGCTGGGGCTGGTGAGGCTGCAGCAGGAGGAGATGCCAGAGGGATGCAGAGGGGGATGGGAGCTGGAGGAGGAGGAGGAGAAGGAGGAGGAGGAAGGACAAGGCAGGACAGTCTCTGTTCCAGCCTCCCTGCACCTCAGCCATGGCTTGTGCTCGGAGCTAGCCAAGTAAAACATCGCCTAGGCTGCACTCCTGCAGCCTCCAGCCCTCTGCCAACGTGTCCCCAAGCAGCTCAGCCTCCTCTCCTGCCTCCTTCCCCGAGACTTCTCCATTCCCCAGGCCCCTTCTGATCATTGCAGGTCGCTGACATCATTGCTGGTTGCCATGGCAAATGCAGGGTGTCCAAAACACGACCCTTTGGCCTCCTCCCATCTGCCTGTGTCAGGAAGGGAAGGGTTTGGAGCAGCAGAGACAGCCAGAGCAGGGAACTGCAGCCTCAGGACAAGGCATACAACCCACCCTGGTCCTTGGCTGCTTGGGGTGGGGAGAGGCTCCCCAGGGGCCTCTCTGATGGGGAAATGAGGACCTGGTTCTTGGGGTTGCAAAGCTCATTGATGTCTCCTGAGTTTTATTTCTGGGCTGCTGAGCTCTCTGCTTTGGTCTGATTTGGTCTTTGAGGGTTGGATAGATGATCCCCAGAGCTCCCTTCCAACCCCTTTGGTCTGCTTTGGTCTCTAGGGGTTGGATAGATGATCTCCAGAGGTCCCTTCCAACCCCTTTGGTCTGCTTTGGTCTTTGAGGGTTGGATAGATGATCCCCAGAGGTCCCTTCCAACCCCTTTGGCCTGCTTTGGTCTTTGAGGGTTGGATAGATGATCCCCAGAGGTCCCTTCCAACCCCTTTGGCCTGTTTTAGTCTTTAGGGGTTGGATAGATGATCTCCAGAGCTCCCTTCCAACCCCTTTGGTCTTTGAGGGTTGGATAGATGATCCCCAGGGGTCTCTTCCAACCCCTAAGATGCAGTGCCCCTAGGGGAGAGGCACCCTGAAGGGTTTAAGGTGGGAGAAGGTGGAAAGGCTGCAGCAGGCTGTGAGCAGAGGTGGAAAATGAGGGGAAAATTGTTCCCTAAGGGCTCCTGGAACAGTTAGAGGTGAGCAGAATCATCTCCCACCCCAGCTGCAGGTTCACACTGCCTTGGAGAGGCTGTGATGTGCAGGGAGAAGAGCAAAGGTGTTTGGGAGCCTTGGCTACAGAAATGTTCTTCAAGCCAGGAAAAAAAACCCTGTCCCAGAAGGGATGCTGAGCAAAAACCTCCCAGATAGTGTGGAGGCTTTGGGAAGGAAGCATCAGGTGTCATCCCATGGCAGGGATGGGTCAGTGCTGTTGAAGGGAGCCTTTGTTTGGGCAGGAATGAGAGCCAGGCTCTCTCTTTGCTCCTGCAGTGTTTGGGGGTGGAGGTGTTTCCCTCCAGGGAGGGTCAGAGAAAGCACAAGATGTCCTGCCCTGAGCACAGAGCCAGGCTGGATCTGCTCCCTCTCTGCAAGAAGGAGCATGGAAAGCTCTCATCAACATCTGAAGCAGCTGATGGCTTTGCTAGCTTGGTCTTAGAGGATCCTAGAACTGTCAGAGATGGAAGGGACCTCAAAGATCAGCTAGTTCCAACCCCCTGCCTGCCAGGGATGCCACCAACTAGATCAGGTTGCCCACAGCCCCAGCCAGCCTGGCCTTAAAAGCTTCCAGGGATGGATGAGGCTTTCACAGCCTCTCTAGGCAACCTGTGCCAGTGTCTCCCCACCCTGACAGTGAAGAACTTCCTCCTAATCCCCAACCTAAACCTCCCCTCCTCTAGCTTGCATCCATTCCCCCTAGTCCTGTCACTCCCTGACCTCCTAACCAGACCCTCCCCAGCTTTCCTGTAGCCCCCTTCAGACCCTGGAAGACCACCAGAAGGTCTCCTGGGAGCCTTCTCCACTCCAGACTGAACAACCCCAACTCTCTCAGCCTGTCACAGTCTTCACCTTCCCTTCCCCATCTTCACCCAGGCTTGGGCATGCATCACCCTGGGAGGCAAGAACTCTGCAAGAAGCTTGGGCTTGGACATCATTTGTCTTGCCCCTTGCCCTTCCTGCTCTCAGTTTGGCTGGGAGGTGACCACACTGCTCTCCTGCTGCCTGCAGAACATCTGAGCATCTCCAGGTGGAGACTCAGAAGAGCCTCAAGGTCTCTCACCCCTGTAGGTTGCTGCATCCCACTGCAGGGTGCTGCATCCCACTTTGGAGCAGCACTGGGGTGGATGGGTTGTTGGGGCACCACTGCCCTGGGCAGCCTGGCCCAATGCCTGACACCTCTTTCTGGGAAGAAATTCTTCCTAATTTCCAATCTGAGCCTCTCCTGGTGCAACCTGAGGTCATTTCCAGCTCAATTTCCCTCTCTGCCATATCCTCTTGGACCCAGTCCTCAAAAGAACAACTCTTCAGAGCAAGGTTCAACCCCACTCATTGGTGAAGAACATGCTGGAAAGGAGAAAAAAAACCCCAAACCCCAAAAGATTTGGAGCCTTTTGGATTGGGTTTCCTACTTGTTGTTGTTGTTGGTTTTGCATAGCCCATCTGGGGGCACAGTGCCAGGCCCAGAGGATGGAAAATGCCTCTGTGAGGCTTGTTTTGGTCTCACTTTGCTCTTGAGAGCTTGCCAAAGGCACAGTCAGCTTGTCCTGCTGAGGAGGAGCTGGCAGAGCCATGCTGCTGGTTGGTTGGGGCAAGTTCTGGAGGTGTTTCAGGGTGAAAAGAGACAAAAAAAAAAACCCAACAAAGCCCCAAAACCCCCAGTTAAAAATAGAGTCAGGTTTCAGTGAGGGAGGGTAGGGGGCAGGGAGGTGTTGATCAATGCCAGGGTTTCCCCCTCAGCCCCTGAAATGAGTCAGAGGAGAGATGGGCAGCATTTAGGCACATGTCCTACTTCAGAGGTGTTGGTGATGTTCTGAGGAAGGTGTTGGAGGTGCTGAGGGTGCCCTGGGAGCCACTGTCCTGGGGGGTGCTGTGTGACACCTGCTCCTGCCACATTTAGATCCTTCCCAGCATCCTGCTCTTGGCTTCTCTGGGAAGCAGCACTCTCTGCCCTCAATCACAGAATGGTTTGGCTTGGAAGGGACCTGAAAGATCATCTAGTTCCAACTCCCCTACCTCTTACTAAGCCTTGGGCCCAGGGGGGCAAGGAGGCCAAGAGCATCCTGGCTTGGAGCAGCACTGGGGTGGCAGCAGGGCTAGGGCAGGGATTGTCCTCCTGGGCTGGGCACTGGGGAGGCCACAGCTCCAATCCTGGGCTCAGATTTGGGCTCCTCACTCCCAGAAGGACATGGAGGGGCTGGAGTGTGGCCATCCCATGGGCATCACCCCTCTGGCTAGCATCTCCTGGGCTCCATCCCTTGGGCACCACCCCCTGGCTATCACCCCATGGTGCCCATCTCCTGGTCACCATCCCATGGGCATCTCCCCTCTGGCTACTACCCCATGGGTAACATCTCCTGGTCACCATCCCATGGACATCACCCCCTGGGTAACATCTCCTGGGCTCCATCCCATGGGCACCAACCCCTGGCTAGCATCTCCTGGGCTCCATCCCATGGGCATCACCCCCTGGCTAGCATCTCCTGGGCTCCATCCCATGG
>VWZX01003849.1:0-23416 GCA_013399015.1 Galbula dea
TCCAGGAAGGCTGCAGACCTCCCTGTAATGAGGGTCACCGCTGCATATTGGACCCTCTGTTCCCTTGAGGAGCGAGTCTCGAACAACCACAGCTCTTCTCTTCTTCTTTGTAGAAGAGGTTGCAATATGTCCAGGAAGCCTAACTGACTGCGACAATGCCTCTGATACAGGTTACCTGTCATCCAAATCCCCATCAGACCGGATGTCTTCCAGCAGGGCCTCATATCTATTTCTCAGAGGCACCTGGGGAAACGAGGCAGGCAAGAAAGGCACTTGCCTTCTGTTGCAGCCAGCAACTTTCCTCCAGCCACCTGTGTCATTTAGGCCTCTACCTTCCAACTTTGCTGAGCCTTCTGTTACAAGGGCCCCATTCCTACGGTGTATGGGGGACTGAGAAGGCAGGGGAGGTCGGGAGGTGCCTTTACTTGCCTCTCCCACCTCTCCGGGGAGGGACCTGCCTCCATTCTCCCCCATCACTTGGGTCATCCTTTTGCAGGCAGCAAGAGTGTGTAGGACCCCCTACTTCTCGTGCACCCCTCACCTGCTGCCCTTCTGTCAGGGATGATAGAGCCTGGCTCCACCATTCTATCTCCTTTTCATGTTCCCTTCTAGTCCTTAACCTCGTGATCTCCTCCTTCAGCTCAGCCACCATACTGAGCAGATCATTCACCTGTTCAGATCTGACACAGGTGTTATCTCTGCTACCCTCCATCGCAACTGCCAGGCTCTGACATTCTCCACAGCTAGAGACCTGGACACCAACATGTCTGCGTGGGGCCTCAGTCTGGGTGCCCACAGTTTTTCTAACAGCAGCCCTCAGCCATGTTGCAACCATTCCTAGAGATTTACAGGAGACTGACCTCACAGGCAGCAGCGACACGCCCTCATGACTCATCCTGCTGCTTAACCAACCATTTCCGGTGCGCAGACTTCGGAGCTCGTGAGCTCTTTAAGTACTGCCAGGTGAACTGCACACCTCCCCCAGCTGCTGCTGCCTCTCCCACAGGGAAGCAGAGCACGCAGTCCACAAATGTAACTTTTCAACAGAAAAACTCCCCTGAAGTTCCAAAACACAGGAAGCAGAAAGTCCATCAGTTGTTCTTGTTTTGAGTGTGATCACAGGGCAAGTCTAGGACAACGAAGGGATCAGGCCCATACAGTATGGGTTAGTGTGAGGCAGGTCCTGCTTGACCAATTTGATCTCCTTCTGTGATGAGGTGACCTGCATGATGAACGAAGGAAAGGCTGTAGATGTTGTCTGCTTGGACTTTAGTAAAGCCTTTGACAGTGTCTCCCAGAGCATTCTCCTGGAGAAGGTGGCAGCTCATGGCTTAGACAGGTGTACTTATTCTTCGCTGAGTGAGGAAACGGCTGGAGGGCTGAGCCCAGAGAGTAGAGGGAAGTGGAGTTAAATCCAGTGGCAGCTGGTCACGAGTTGTGTCCCCCAAGACTTGGTATTGGGGCCAGCTCTGTTCAATATCTTTTTCAGTAATCTGGATGAGGCAATTGAATGCACCCTCAGTAAGTTTGCAGACAGGACTAAGTAAGGAGGAAGTGTTACATAATCACAGAATATTTGGAGCTGGAAGGGACCCACAAGGATCATTGAATCCAGCTCCTGGCCTTGTGCAGTGATGCCGAAAATTATGCCCCAAAAGGCTCTATGGAACTGCTCAGAGACAAAGTTTTAGTCTTTAAGCAGCGAGGTATTTATTTTAGGCAACGTTGGGGAACCCCAAGCTCATGCTGGACAACAGGGTTCCGAAGCAGTCAGTGAAAATCAGACTATTTATACAATTTAGTGAGAGATTACAACATCTTTACATGCATACTCATATTATTGCAACACCTTATTATAATATTCATAGCAGGCAGAGTTAAGGTGGAGTTATAGGCGTGGTCTTCAATTTGGGGAGATTCTTGGTGGCACATCCTGTTACTTCATCTTTAAGGGTCGTGGTTTTGCTCTTCTTCCTCAGGCAAAGTTTTGAACTTTTCTTGATTCTGCTGACTACAATGTATATTTTGCAATAGTCTTTGGACTCCTGCCCCGTATCTCTCCTTGTTCCTTTCCTATCTCTATTCATGTAAGATTTATGTAAGATTTACATTAGTGTTTTAGCATCTTCAGTGCTCTTTATCTTTCTGTGTTCTTACTGTATGTTCTTTGTCTCAGTATGACAGTGTTCTTTGTCCAGATGTTATTGTTCCACTGGTCTTCCAATCCTGGTTCTTTAATTCTAGCTCAGAGTTGGCTTTCTGAGTTAACTCTTTGGGCCTTGCTCTGTTTCAGCAGAACACCCCAAGAATCATACTGTGTCCCTGAGAGTGTTGTCCAAACACATCTTGAACTCTGTGAGGCTTGGCACTATGACCACTTCCCTGGGAAGACTGTTTCAGAGCCTGACCACCCTCTGGTGAAAAATCTTTTTCTGATGTCTAACCTGAAACTCCCCTGACTCAACTTCATACCATTTCA
Source organism: Galbula dea (assembly GCA_013399015.1). Classification (NCBI taxonomy): domain Eukaryota; kingdom Metazoa; phylum Chordata; class Aves; order Piciformes; family Galbulidae; genus Galbula; species Galbula dea. The sequence continues at coordinate 2,480 of VWZX01003849.1, forward strand.
TCTAGTCCTGTCACTTTCCACAAGAGTGAAGAAAAGGTGCTTGCCCCTCTGGTTCCCCTCATGAGGATGCCTGAAGATGGCAGTGATGTCTCCCTTCAGTTTTCTCTTCTCCAGGCTAACCAAACCAAGTCATCTCAGCTGCTCCTCATAAGGATTCCCCTCCAGACCCTTCACCATCTTTGCAGACCTTCTCTACGTGCTCTCTAATAGCTTGATGTCTTTCTTATGTTGTAGTGCCCAAAACAGCACACAGTACTCAAGGCGAGGCCACACCAGCGCAGAGTAGAGTGAGACAATCACCCCCTTTGATGCACCCTCGGACACAGCTGGCCCTCCTGGCTGCCAGGGCACACTGATGACTCATACTCAATCTGCCATCTACCAGGAACCCCTGGGTCCCTTTTCTGCAGCGCTTCTCTCCAGCCTCTCATTTCCCAGTCTATACACATGACTGGGGTTGCCTCATCCCAAGTGCAGAATCTGGCAGTTGGCCTTCATGCCATTGGTGATTACCCAGTACTCGATAATTTGTTGAGCAGGGCATCACTGCTCTCGAGAGAGTTGACAGCTCCTCCCAGTTTTGCATTGTCTGCAAACTTACTTTATAGCCCTTCGAATCCTGCATACAGGTCATTTATGAAGATGTTGAAGAGCCCTGGGCCAAGGATGAAGCCCTGGGGACCATCACTAGTGGCCAGGCACCAGCCTGATGTAGCTCAATTCACAGCAACTCTACACCTGACCCATGACCCAGTTGCTCACCCATCGCTTGATGTGTTTATCCAGATGAACACTGGACATTTTGTCCAAGAGAATACTGTGAGACAGTATCAAATGATTTACTGAAATCCAGAAAGACTACATTGACTGACTTCGCTTGATCAACTGGGTGGGTTACCTTGTTATAAAGGGATGTAAGATTTGAGAAGGGCTTCCCCCTCATGAAGCCATAATGGCTGCAACCAATGATTGAATCTTTTCCATAATTTTACCAGGCACTGAAGCAAAACGGACAGGGCTGTAGTTACTAGGGTCCTTCTTCTTGCCCTTTTTGTAGATAGGTACAACATTAGCCACCTTCCAGTCAGCTAGGACCTGTCCAGATTTTCAAGACCACTCAAAAATCATTGAGAGAAGCCTTGCAATGATATCAGCCAGCTCTTCGAGGATTGCCCTGTTTGAGAGTAGGAAGACTACCAAAAGGGACCTGGATAGGCTGGATTGGTGTGCTATGAGCAATGGGATGAGGTTCAGCAAGTCTAAGTAGAGAGAAGCTCTTCACCACTGTAGAGAGAAAATTCGTGCAGCAGAGGTCAAATTGGAGTTGAAGCTGGCTGGTACTGTGGGGGACAGTAAAAAGAGCTTTTTAAAATTTTTTAATAGTAAAAGGAAGACCAGGAATGGCATTGGCCCGTTACTAGATGGAGATGGTCACCTCACAAGCAGCAACATTGACAAGGCAGAGAAGTTTAATGCTTTCTTTGCTTCTGTCTTTAACGTGGAGGATGGGTTCTAGAGCACCCAGAGACATACGCTAGTGACCTATGACTGTAGGTCTGTTTAACTTCTACCTGACCCTGAACTTATGCGGGACTAGCTTCTCCAGATAGATCCCTATAAGTCTATGGGGCTTCATGGGATCCATCCAAGGGTACTTAAAGAGCTGGTAGATGTCATCGAATCCTCTCTCAATGATTTTTCAATGCTTTTGGGAATCTGTGGAGGTGCGAACTCAACTGGAAGTGGGCAAACATTGTCCAGATATTCAGGAAGGGTAACAGGAATGACACTGGTAATTACAGACCTGTTAGACTTAGTTCTGTGCCTGGTAAAATTATAGAGAAGATTGTTCTGGGAGCTATGGAGAAGCATCTGAAAGAAAACACAGTCATTGGTCATAGCCAGCATGAGTTTATGAAAGGGCAGTCGTGCTTAACAAACTTGATTTCCTTGTATGGCAAGATTACTCATCTAGTCGACCAAGGGAGACCAATAGATGTTATCTTTTTGGACTTCAGTAAGGCTTTTGATACTGTCTTCCACAGTATTCTACTGGAGAAAATGTCAAGTATACAGGTTGATAAGAACAACAGGAGGTGGGTACACAACTGGCTGAGGGGTTAAGCTTAAAGGTTACATTGATGAGCTTACATTGGGCTGGCAACCAGTGACAAGAGAGGTTCCACAGGGATCCTCTTAAGGTCAGTACTGTTTAATATCTTTATAAATTACTTGGACGCAGAACTTGAAGGTTTAATAAACAAGTTTGCAGATGATACTAAGCTGGCAGGAGCTGCTGACTCCAATGAAGGCAGAGAGATCTGGATAGATTAGAGGACTGGGCAGTCAGAAACCACGTGAAGTTTAACAAGGGCAAGCACCTGGTTCTGCACTTGGGAAGGGACAACCCTGAATCAACCTACAGACTGGGGAATGAGAGACTAGAAAGCAGCACTGCAGAAAGGGGTCTAGGAGTTTTGGTTGATAATAAGTTAAATATGAGCCAGCAGTGTGCACTGGCGGCCAAAAGTGTCAACCAGGTCCTAGGGTGCATCAAGCATTCCATTGCTAGCCGATCGAGAGAGGTGGCAGTCCCACATTACTCAGCGGTGGTGCTGCCTCACCTGGAGTATTGTGTGCAGTTTTGAGGACCCCAATACAAGAGGGACATGAAGTTGTTAGAGAGCATCCAGAGGAAGGCCACAAAAATGGCGAAGGGTTTGGAGTAAAAGCCTTATGAGGAGCAGGTGCAAGCAGTTGGTCTGTTCAGCCTGGAGAAGAGGAGACTGAGGGGAGACCTTATTGTGGTTTCTAACTTCCTCACCAGAGAGGGAAGGGTAGGTGCTGATCTATTCTGTCTGGTAACCAGTGAAAGGACCCCCGGGAATGGCATGTGTGGTGTATTGAGGCAGGGACTCTGCTGTGAGATTGAACACCTTTTATTAGAACAAAACCAGGGTTTATATACTCTACCAAATAGCTGATGCAATCACAGAACAATCAAGCAGTTACACAAAGGCTACAGACTGGGTCCAGGCTGTATCTTTGCAGCCTAATTCTACTTCCTTATCTCTAAATGCCAGAGTTAAGTATTCACAGGTCACTCTGATGTTTCCTCCTGATACATTCTTGTGAATACCATACCATTCTTACTTTGAACTTACTTCTCCCATGGTCTCATGTTGATAAGCAGAATGTTATCTTTGTCCTAGAGTTTTCTCCTCGAGTAAGGGGGAGACAGGATCTGTCAGGGAAAGTTCAGTTTGTATGTTAGGAAGAGGTTCTTTGTCCAGAGAGTGGTGGAGCATTGGAACAGACTCCCCAGGGATGCAGTCATGGCACCAACTCTCTTGGAATTCAAGAAGCGCTTGGACAATACTCTTAGACACATGATGTGACTTTGGGGTTGTCCTGCACATAAATAGGATTTGGACTCGATGATCCTTGTGGGTCCCTTCCAACTCAGGATATTCTGTGATTCTGTGAAGTACTGGGTCCTACACTTCAGTCACAATGACACCATGCAATGCTACAGCCTTGGGGCAGAGTTGCTGGAAAGGTGCCTAGCAGAAGAGGACCTCGGGGTGCTGGTTGACAGCCAGCTGAACATTAGCCAGTAGTGTGCCTAGGTAGTCAAGAAGGCCAATAGCATCCTAGACTGTATCAGAAATAGTGTGGCCAGTATGACCAGAGAAGTGATCGTCTCCCTGTACTTGGCAGTGGTGAGGCTGCACCTTGAATACTATGTTCAGTTTTGGGCACCTCATTAAAAGAAAAAGATGGAGGCACTGGGGCATGTCCAGAGAAGGGCAATAAATTGGTGAAAGGTCTGGAGAATAAGTCTTATGAGGAGTGGCTGAGGGGAGACCTTTTCTCTCTGCAAGTACGTAAAAAGAGATTGTAGCGAGGTGGGAGTTGGTATCTCAGGTTACCAGTGAGAGGACAAGAGGAAATGGCCTCATGTTGCACTAGGAGAAGTTTAGATTGGGTATTAGGAAAAATTTCTTTACAGAAAGACTTATTAGGCATTGAAACAAACTCCCCAGGGAAGTGGTGGAGTGTGTCCTGAAGATGTTTAAAAAATATATGGATCTTGTACTTAGTAACATAGTTCAGTGGGTATGGTGCTGGTAGGTTGATGGTTGGACTTGATCATCTTAGAGGTCTTTTTCAATGTTAATGGTATTATGATTCTATTATTTTACTCTTGCCACACCAATGCAGATCAGACTCTTATGCTGGATTTATAGTCTTCTTAAGACTGTTTAATGTCAGTGCCTTGTATAGTAGCAATAATAACTTTCCTACTGCCATCAGTTCATTTTGAAATTGCTCAATCTAGATGAAAATACTGAATGAAGTGCTTTTAAATACTCTGAAAATCTAAACAGTGTGAAAACACTTTAATATTGCCAAGCTGAAATATATTGGAATTGTTTCCCTCCTTGTGCTATGCTATTTTTTCAAACAGACACAGTGACTTAGTAAGAGTTACGTTTTTCAAACATTACTTTTTTTTGTTATATGATGGGTTTGGTTTTGTTGTTTTAGGATAGTTTTTCAGCAGCATTTAAAGGACAGAATGATGATGTTTTCAACTGAAAATTGCAGATCTGAGAGACACAAAACTATTGATTGAATTTAAATTTTTAAATTTGTAATATTTTGCATGCATTCAGTTGCTAATGATGAAACTGTTTTCTGATTTGTACAGATAAACACAAGGACTGTTCTGGTGTAACTTTACATCTGACACATCAAAAGTAAGTCTCTTTAAAAATACTTATTTATTATAACAGAAATAGAGTTATGTTTATTGTGTTTTATACAAAAAAGGTAAAAGAACCCTGCACTTTTTTAATTTTTACAAGGCTCTTAAGTGCTTCACAGCTGTGGAAAAGGCAGAGGGGTTGGACTAGATGACCTTTTGAGGTCCCTTCCAACTCCTAACATTCTGTGACTTTTTTTCATCAGAAAAGAAGGCATGGAATCCCCTCCTTTAGATTCCTTTGAAAATATGTGAAATAAAAATAATACATGCTTCACCGTATTAAGAAATTTGAAACCATGTGTCATCTGTTAGCAAAAAAATTCATTTCAGCTAAGAAACTTGATGAAACAGTGCTATCACTACTGGGTTAATCTATCTTAAGAGCTTCATATTTAGAAATGTGGGTCAAGGATAACAATTATGTAGGTAATCGTTTTGTCCTATTTCACATACTTTTCAGAAGATGCTTTAAAAACTTTAGCTGAGTGTCAGAAAAAGGATAGAAATGGAAGTACTGTGTAACAGTTTCTTTCTCAGTAACCGAGTTTAAGATGTAATCCAACATTTAGAAATTAGTGGTGTTAAATGGTGTTACATATCATGCCACTTGCAGTCAGGTTTTACCAAAGACTTGCTTATCAGAGCTTGGCTTTTGAATTTTAGGCAGCCTTTGATTGCTGGAATGTATCTTATGATGTCTGTAAACACTGTAATACCACCAGGCGAGAAAGGTGAGTTGTAATTCTACAAAGTGATTATATAATTTCAGCATCTGATTTATTTTTACTACTTATTTCAGAATAAAATTTAGTAGAGGCTTGCTGAATAGACAAAATAATTGCTTAATGAGACAAATGTTGAAAAAAATTCTAATTTTGTATGTTGTATTTCCGATATTTATTTATTGACTACCTCAGTAAAGGTGGTCAATGTTGTAGAAAACAATGTTGTATGAAACAATAAGAGTATTTCTCTGATATATTTTCATATTAATATTTTAGTAAAAAAGACCTACCTATTTTCTTATTCCCCACCTCCCATGAAAAGAACAATAAATTTTTTTTTACTGTTCTTTATCTTCATTTGTTATTCATTCTGTATGTGATTTCCTAATAGTTCCATTTTAATATATAAATTTCCGTCAGTAAGGAACTGCTCTTTAAAAATTTTATTCTAATGTTCCTAGTTGGTTAAAACGTAAAAATGGAAAAACATTGTGAAGCAAAGTTTCCAAACAGTTTCTGTTCCTACTTGTTGGATTTTATATGAAAAACAACTATAGCATTACTATTATTTCTTCAAACGAGTATGGAATGTTCTGTTTTAAGGAAGTTGAATGCAGAATTTATATTTTCTTATGCTATACTGGAATTCTAAATTAGGTGTTCAGGAGCACTATTTGTCCCATTTACAGTTAGCTGCCTAAATAGGATAAGGTGGTCAAATGCTCACCTATCTCCAACTATTGTGTGAATTGAGCAACTTGAAACATATTTTACTCATCAGTATGAAAACATATACAATGAATCCTCCTTCCCCCCAAAATATTTCATCAATGCAGAGATTTACTTTGCAAATTGGAAAGATAAAAGAAAGGAGAATAGAACCACTTCTGTGCCTGTGGTAACTGCCTTTTATGTTCAATTGAATTTATAGTTCTCAAGTAAAGCAAGAGTTTTGGTGTAAAAGGAAAAATGCAGCCAGTGCCCATATATCTCTCACAGAGGCATCAGCAGAGGAATTTCTCCATAGGCTCTTCCTTAGCTAGTTAAACATAAGTACTATTCTGAAGACATTGTCTGTATAGCACTTCTCTGCCAAAGACTGCATCTAACCTGAAATCTTTAAGACTCAGCCTAGAACTATAAGACCTGAATGAAGCCTTCACTATAAATTGTATCTACTTAGAATTATATCAGTTTATTTTTAATTTTCTTCTGAATAGACTGTTTACCAAAGCTATATTTATTTTAAGTTTCCCTCAGCATAGTCTGTAAGCAAGTGTATTACTTCCTTATACAAGCAGTAGTGTATGCTGGAAAAAATACTACTGAGTTTCATTTTGTAAGTACATCATCACAGAAAGTAATTTTCAAGTGATTTGTACTATATTTTACTAGGCTTTCTGTACAGATGTCTTGAGATAGACACTGCAGAAACATAAGGTATTATCCACTATCTTTTTAAATTATCCATTGTCCATCGTAGGTATACCTTCTGTAAACCACACTGAGTACAGCTGTGTATCTTTTCTCTGTTTAATAAATAATGTGTTTTCCTTTGTTTATTGCTGTTGTATTTTAACAGTGGTTGATGCAGATATTGCCTGCCATTACAAAAGGTTTCCAATGCACCTTTTTGCCTACAGAGTTCATACACACAGACTAGGTAAGAATTGTGTTGCAACATAGGAATAGCAAATACTTAGCAGAAAAATGTTGACACTGCGGTATTTTGTTAGAAGTATGTCTCATATTCACATTCATATTGGTGTGTTATAGGTAAAGTTGTGAGTGGATACAGAGTGAGAAATGGTCAATGGACATTGATTGGTAGACAGACCCCGCAGCTACCACAGGTTGGGCTTTTTTTCCTAACTGTAAATTTTAATCATCTTTATTTAAAACTGAGAAGCTGAATTGGCAGACATGTATCCAAAAATTTGCATTACGATGTTTGCACTGGTAAGCACTGTTTTGCCACTGGAATTGCATGCTGCCAAGTATTATCATGATTAGATTATGATGTGAAAACCATGCTGAAATTACTTTATAGATATGTAGCAATATCCTTCTTGTGTGCATGTTTGTTGACTTAAATAATGAGATGTTTTCACTGATTATGGTGAATCATTGTCTCTTTCAGGCATTCTATCCAGTAGAACATCCTATAGATGTTAGCTGTGATGATATCCTAGCAGCTAGATGTGTGTTCAGTGGTGAAGGCAGAACTACAGAGACTCATATAGGGTAAGTTTTCTCTAATTGCTCCATTTCCTAACCAATGTTTACCAAGGTATTGGTTATGTCTAGAAATACATTTGCTTCAGCTCTTCTTCCAAGATAATTCTAAAAAAATATTAAATTCCACCAGAATGGTCTGTTCTGCTCTCTAGTCTGCTAAAGATGTACCTCTATATAATGGTGACTTTAGTTACTTGACCATTTTGATGAAGTGTTGAGAACATTTGTCAGGTGAACCTATCATGACAAATAACTTAGATGCTGGGCTGTTCTGCGTTTAGAGAAGGATTCAGAATATCAATTCTAAAAATGCATTTTCTAATAAATTCAAAATATTTACTGTTAAAAAAAAATAAAGTGTAACCATTTCTCATTGTTTCAGAAAGAAAAATCCTGAGAGCTTATAAAATTTTGCTGAATTTTAAACTACAGTAAAATCCAATCCTAAAAATTCAGAAAAATATACTAGCTACCTTTTTTCAGTATAAAAATAAACTGTCTTTTATGAAAGACAATAAAAGCAGTCCAAAAGAAATATAATTGTCTCCGTTTATACTGCTAGAGACTGTGCTCATGAGCCTCCAACCCCTGAGTCCCCACATGATGTTAGGATAATGGAGGAGATTTCCTTTGTTGAAGAGGACTGGGTTAGGGAATAGCTAAGCCATCTGGACATCCATAAATCCGTGGGACATGATGGGATGTACCCACTGGTGTTGAGGGAACTGGCAGAAGTCATTCCCATCTTTGGGAAGTCCTGGAGAACGGGAGAGGTGCCTGGGAATTGGAGGAAGGCAAATGTCACTCCAGTCTTCCAAAAGGGCAAGAAGGAGGAGCCGGGTAACTATAGGCCGGTCAGCCTCACCTCCATCCCTGGAAAGGTGATGGAACACTTTATCCTTGACTCTGACTCTGGGCATATCAAGGATAAGGGGGTCATTGGGAGCAGTCAGCATGGGTTTACCAAGGTGGAGTCATATTTGACCAACCTTATAGCCTTTGATGAGGACATTACGGGGTGCATAAGATGATGGTAAAGTGGTGGATGTGGTTTATCTTGATTTCAGTAATCTGTCTCCCACAGCTTCCTTGCAGCTAAATTGAGGAAGTGTGGTCTGGCTGATGGGGTGGTGAGGTGGATTGTGAACTGGTTGAAGGACAGAAGCCAGAGAGTTGTGGTGAATGTTACGGAGTGTAGTTGGAGGCCTGTGTCTAGTGCAGTCTCTCAGGGGTCAGTACTGGGACTAGTACTCTTCAATCTATTCATTAACGACCTGGATGAGGGAACAGAGTGCACTGTCAGCAGGTTTGCTGATGACACTAAACTGGGTGGAGTGGCTGACACACCGGAGGGTTGTGCTGCCATTCAGCGTGACTTAACAGAAGCTGGAGAGTTGGACAGGGAGAAATTGAATGAAATTCAGCAAGGCCAAGTGTTGAGTCTTGCACCTGGGAAAGACCAGCCCCATGTACGAGTATAGGCTGGGGACTGACCTGTTGGAGAGCAGTGAAGGGGAAAAGGACCTGGGGGTCCTGGTAGATGGAAGAATGACCATGAGCCAACAGTGTGCTCTTGTGGCCAGGAGGGCCAATAGGAATCTGGGGTGTATTAGAAGGGATGTGGTTAGCAGGTCAAAAGGGGTTCTTCTCCCCCTTTATTCTACCCTAGTGAGGCCGCATGTGGAGCACTGTGTCCAGTTCTGGGCCTCTCAGTTTCAGAACGATAGGGAAGTGCTGGAAGGAGTGCAGTACAGAGCTACCAAGATGATGAAGAGGCTGGAACACCTTCCTAATGAGGAAAGACTGAAGGAGCTGGGTCTCTTTAGCTTGCAGAGGAGGAGACTAAGGGGTGGCCTCATCTGTGCTTTTAAGTATGTGAAGGGTGGGTGTCAGGAGGATGGGGTCAGGCTCTTCTCAGTGAAACCAAGTGACGAGGAAAGGAGCAATGGTTGTACGCTGAAGCATAGGAGTTTCTGTGTGAATCAGGTCCCACGGATTTATAAATGTCCAGATTGCTTAGCACAGTCTCTAACAGTATAGACAGAGACAAAGAAGGCATTCAGTAACACCACCTTCTTTGGATCTTCTGTCACCAAGGCACCCACCTCATTCAGCAGGGGGCCTATATTGCCCCCTACGTTGTTTTTTGGACAATGTACTTGAAGAAGCCCTTGCTATTGTGCTTGACCTCCCTTGCAACATTTAATTCTAGAGAGGCCTTAACTTTCCTAGTTACCTCCCTACAACCTCTGACAACAGTCTTGTACTCTTCCCATGTGGCCAGCCCCTCCTTCTATGCCCTGTAGACTCTCTTCTTCCACTTCAGTTTGCCCAGCAATTCGTTACTTAACCAAGCAGGTCTCCCGAATTCTACCATCTCATAGTCACTGCAGCCAAGGTTTCCCTCAACCTCTACCTTTTCAACCAGACCCTCCTTGTTAGTGAGTATCAGGTCCAGCAGCACTCCCCTCCTAGTGGGCTCATCCACCATTTACATCTAGAAATTATCATCAATGCACTGGAGGAACCACCTGGACTGGAAATGGCTGGCTTAGTAGGCCTTCCACCAAATATCTGGGTAGTTAAAATCACGCATAAGAACCAGGGCCTGTGATTGCGAGGCCACTGTCAGCTGCCTGGAGAAAGCCTCATCTGCTTCCTCATCCTGATCAGGTGGCCTGTAAGAAACACCCACAACAGTATCACCAATGCTCACCTGCCCCTTAATTCACACCCATAAACCCTTAACTCGCCCCTCATCCACCCTTGGACAGAACTCAATACATTCCAGTTGCTTTCTCATGTAAAGAGCAACTCCCCCACCATGCCTTGAAGACCTGTCTTTCCTGAAAAGGACATAGCCATCCATGACCACATTCCAGTCATGAGAGCTGTCCCACCATGTCTCTCTAATTGCCACCAGATCATAACCCCTTGAGCGCACATGGATTTCTAACTCCTACTGTGTATTCCCCATGTTGCCTGCATTGGTATACTGGCATTTCTGGGAATGTGCTGAACATGCGAATTCTACCCTAATGGGGTGGGAGGCCTTCCAGTCTGTATTAGTACTAGCACTAGAACACTGGCCCACTGGTGCAGTCCTGGAAACAACGCCACCCCCTTCGAAACTAGTTTAAAGCCCAATGGATGAGCTCTGCTAGTTCTTGACCTAGAATCCTTTTTCCCCTCCAAGATAAGGCTTTCCCATCTGTCGTTTGCCCTGGTATCTTGTAATACCCGGCATTATCAAAGAACCCAAAGCCCTGCCTGTAGCACCAGTCTCGCAGACAGGTATTTATGGACTGAACTCTTCTACACCATTCCATATCATGGTCAGGTACTGGAAATAGGAAAGAGAAAGTAATTTGTGCCCCAGACCCTTTTACCAACTGTCCCAAGGCCTTGAAATCTCTTTTCATTTCCCTCAGACTACAGGATGCAGCTTCCTCTCCACCTGTCTGAAAGATCAGTAATGGATAAAACTCCGATGACTGCATTGTTGCTCATGGTTCAATAAATGAATGCTGCAGGATGCTGCTTGAAATGTCAGCAGTGACCTCTTTTGCCATCAGCTAATGGGCCATACCCATATCTTTTTATGAATGTGGCCTGACTGGCCAACTGTGAAAACTAGTTAAAAATTATTTTAAACCCCTTTATTTTATAAGTCCTATCTTATTCCATTGTCGGGCTTATAACTATAAATAAAAGATACCAGCCTATAGGGTAGAGTAAAAACAGAGAAGCAGATCACAGCTGCAAAGAGTCTCTATATTATCTACTTCATAAAGCAGTATTTTTCAGAAAAAATTGCTCATACCAGCTGTTTTTTCTGGCAGAAGAGCCTCTTCTCTTTCAAGTTCATGCATAGCAATTATCAAAGAACTGTTATTTTTTAATTATTCCTTTTGCAGTGGAGGTTTTCTTACAGAAGCTTTTGATGGAGTTATTCTCAAGAAGCCGGTACTGTCTTCTCTTGAAGAGATATTTACAGTGTCTTAATATGTAAAAAAAGTAAGGTTTGCTGCTTTAGAACCAGTGTGATTGGTCAATAAGTAGGTTCACTTGAAAATGAAGGGAAAAAACTCATTAAAGATAAGAGCTGAAATGAAGCATGGACATTATTTGCAACAATTTTAAATTAATTTGTGCCAGATTGACAGAAAATTATATGAATAGTGACATAATAAATGATTCAGTTCTGTCGTATTTCATCAGAACATGTGCATAGTTACTGAAAGCCTGGGATGTGATATCTGAGATACCTTGAGGTCTTGTACAAACTGTTATTCTTTAGTATAAACTGAGAGAAACTTCTGAGATTCACTGCAATGAAGCTATTCAATGTTTTAGTGTGGGATTTCTAAACATTTTATTGCAACTTTTTAATAGTCCTTTAAACAAGTTAGATGAATCATAGCTATATTCATGTCAGTTTTTCCTAACTGCCATATCTTTTCTGTATTTTGTAGGGGAACAGCCAATGATGAAATGTGTAACTTCTATATTATGTACTATATGGAAGCCAAGCATGCTGTCTCTTACATGACCTGCACACAGAATGCAAACCCTGAGATGTTCAGAGATATACCACAGGAGGCAAATATTCCCATTCCAGTCAAGTCTTATATGCCAAAGATGACTCATGGACATCAAGAAGGTGGAAAAAAAACATTTTAATCAATTTTATTCATGTCTTTTTATGCTCACTGATGTGTTTATCTGTGTTGCTTTGATACACTAAATTTGGTTTTGATGGAAATGTCTGCCATAGTCCTTTGTCCATTTCTTGCTATTGTTATGCTATTGTTGTCTTTCAATTTACAACATATTTATATACCTACTTTAGCTACATACCCAAAATATTGACCTCTTTTCTATGCCAAATATCAGTACTTTATATTAGCAGCTTCTTAATATTTGCTTTATCTTCTATCTGTTTCCTGTAAAGTTGAATCATAACATTTTCATAGTTTCCTGGATACCACTGCCTTGTTATGGAAGAAGTCAGATGTTTATATTGAACACTAGTGGGCATATAAGTTTCAGCAGCAGTATTATCCAGAAGTACTCTGACTGATATGTCTGTGTAGCAAAGTACAAATCTTAATTTTTTACTCCAGTTGTTTTACTGCTGCATTGTTTCTTATAACTACTGTAGATAGATGAAAGTACCAAATGTTTATTTTAGAAGCCTTTTTCTTCCCCAGTACGAAGATACTAAATTCTATTCACACACAGAGCTTAACATCATATCCTAAATCCATTTTTCAGAAACCAAGGATACTTACAGAAGTTCTTTGTTGCAGCAGGCCAAAAAAGAAGAGAAAGAGCTTTTGGATCAGGGTATGTACTTTTTTATTTCTGTGTTAAGTATCTCGCTAATGTATAATACTCACAAATTAAATCCTGATTTTTGAGGAGTTATGAAGTTTTCAATCTGTTTGTCTTTAACTGATGCACTTTGCAATGTTCTATGGTAATATATTTGATGACGTTACTGAATGCTGTATAATAAATAATAAAAAAATACCTGATCTCTAGTCTTGTAGATAGAATTTATTAGTGCATTTTAATCTCATTAGATTTTCCTGTTCTTAGTCTGCTAAATAAGATTTTAGTTTAAGTGCAATCCTAAAGAATGGATACAAAGAAGTAGTGTTACTGTGTGTAACTGATCTGTATTCTATGTTTAACTATCTGCTATTAGCTATTCACCTATTTCTCAGTTTGCTTTACTATGCATGTATGAGGGAATAACGTATTTTTATGCTTCAATATTGTTTGTACATGCAGTGGCTTGAGTGCACCTGATGTTTTAATACTGAGTTGACTACATTTATGGATATGTGCCTATACACATAACTCATGGAAAAATATGTGCAGTGCATAGTTGCAGAAAAAATCCATGGCTTTCACAAAGCTTCTAGAAATATACTGAATGTTATTTATGTTTCAAAGATATATTAAAATAAGACTGTACTTTAAATTTCTTGTGGATCATAGGCTAGCAGATAAATTCTGGATAAGTGTCAAGTTTTTTCTTGATACCGAGGTAGAAGTATCTTGTCCGCTAGAGTTTCATACAGTGTTTTAATTGAACAGTGTTGAGGTTAAAGGACTAAATAAATTAAAGGCAAATTTCCTTTAGATAAGGCCATTGTTTAGGATTTTGGTAACATCTCCCAAGGGGGTTAGACATTCTATGTAGTCTGCCATTTTGCAGGTTTAACTCAACTAATTAAATTACAGTTGCATAACAACAAGCTTCTAGAGTGTAAGAGTGTCTTGACTGAAAGTACCTTGAACTACTAGAGATAATATTTACAATTCCATATCTGAAACTTCTTAGTCAATCCAATATGGATTTTTTTAAGAAACAAATATGATTGTAATTTTTTAAGACTATTCCAAAGCAGAGTGAGATAGCAGGTTGCAAGTATTTTTCAAGACTTATGTTGACAAGCTGCTTGACCCTTATGTTACTAATAAGTGCATTAGCATTTGGCTGAGAATCTTATTTTCTGTGTGTTTCACTGAAATTGTTAATGTTTCAGACAAAATGTTGAAACAAGATCCTGTTTCTAAAATATTTTCAATCTGTCTTTGAAATGTGTTTCAAAGCCATATTTTTGCATTGCAGTCTCCTTCGCTGAGACCACTTTTTAGTATACATCCTCATCTAACATGTTTCTGTGGAAACATAGTATGTTGTTTTGTCCATTTGAAATTAGTTGGCTACATGATTTGTCATATGAGAACACAGCAGTTTCCATGACAGAATTTTGTTTCATGTTCTTAACTGTTAGTTTAAGATAAATTCTCTCATAATTTTCAGGAGCCTAGCTTCAATTTTACACTGATGATACAGCTCAAACTTCAGTTAAATTTTATGTGTGTAAGCAAAAAAAGCAAAAGTTAAAATCAGATCAGGTTTGGTTGGTATTTTATATCCAAAGAGGGAAAGTTATGTGGCTATTTTAAGAAGTGATATTTGGTCCTACAAGCACCTGATCAGATACACTAGGAAAACCAGGAGCTGAAAATGTACCTAGAAAAGTTACACAGAAATTTGAGTCTGGCTTTGTGGGGCAATGCATTTTTATGTGTCAAGAGTTGAGGCTAGGCCGAGCACCAATCCAATGACAAGACGCTCTGTGTTACCCCCTCTTCCACCTCCATAGGAAGGGAAAGGGGATAAGAGAAAGAGAGAGACTTGTGGGTTGGAAAAGAAAACTAAAACTACTTTAATGATAATAATGATGATAAACAAAATATATAAAAATATACACAAGTATGTACAAAACACAATACCAAACCCAAACCCCCCTTTGATGGTAACTTTGTCACCACTGATACTGTGGCAGAAGGCCTCAGCAGCAGACAGGAGCCAGGCTCAGGGGCTGGATCCTGGTACTAGATGCGAGAACTTACGGATCAGGATTGAAGGCAGAGCAGACAGAGTTCTCCTTAGATGCTGACCATTGAAGCGCAGAAGAAGAAAGAGAAAAAAGCTTGAGCTAGCAAGGGGGAAGTGACCTGCAGTTTATGTATCAAATATTATGTATATGGGATGGAATACTTAGTTGGTCAGTTTAGGTTCACCTGTCAGCCTTTACCCTGCATCCCCCAAAGTGAGACACAAGATTCAGCAGTGACCTTGCTTTGCATGCCAATCCCTGGTAGTAAATCTAAACATTAGGTCTTATCACTGCTAGATGCAGGCAGTGTGTGCAAAAACATGTTTTTAGTTTCAGAAAGTGCAGTTTCTCAGAGGAGCTTTAACTGCAAAGTAAAATCACTGAACAGAATTAATTCTGTTCTAACCCAAACCAGGACATTGTGTAACTGTGTTGCCAATTCGTCCATGTCCTCAAGTAACTTTAGCGTTAGTCAATTACCAACCAAATTTGAGCAAGGTATTAATGGCAGGAAAAAATCTTCATTTTGGAGGGAGGGACCAGTGCAAAGAAGCAAATACATACTTTCACTGAGCTGAAGGTCATAACGTAAATTTTTCCCTTTATGGTCTGGCATGACATACTCTATATGATAAGCTTATCTACAAAACACAGATCCACCAAAACTTAGACTTCGATTGTTTCTTTTGCTGCTGAACTCTTGCTCAGTAAATTAAGATTTTGATTTAAGATAGTAATTCAATGTGTGTTTTTCCATAATTCTGTTTTATCTTGCATGTTTTTTTCTTGATGACTCTTTATCTTGTAGCAATTTCCCCCTCCCTAGTTTCAGGTAATTGAAGTAAACACTGTTTCTTTACTGAATTGTTATATTGCTCTGAACATTCTTACAAATCCAGAGGTGAAAGCATAAAAGCTAAATTTTTATGAGAGTACTATCTAAGCATTTGCCTCAAAAAAGGAAAGGAAAAAAGCCTGCTGTGTGAAAATATCTGCCTACTGAGTATATCACGGGATGGGCTGGGTATAGCTTTAGAAGATGTACTTCTTGCTGCACACTGGAAGTTTATTATATCAGCAGCTCCAGAAGTTACCATTGCTTTTATGTTAAATTTTCATCACCTTTACTCATCAGAAACACATTAATAAACAATGCACATATAATTAGTAAACATCACAAAATGAATCACCATTCAGCATGAAGACAGAGCTAAAATTAAATTAAATGTAGTGTTAAAATTAAACTGAACTTTCCATAATGCAGCTGACCTCATTATGTTCTTTCTGGAAGAGCAGTGTCACTAATGAAGATAAACTGTTACAGGAAGTTAATTATTGTAGGAAATGCAATTGATTTAGACATTTTTGCATGTTGGAGAGTTTCCTGGCCCTGCTGAAGGACAAAGTCCCTAGCAAAACAGATACTATTCATATTTAAATTTTTTCATCAATAGAAGTTTTATTAAATTGTATTCAACACCTACAGTTGTGAAAAACCCCTATTATCTGCTCAAAGCATTCACTGTCTGCCAGATGGAAGTGATGTTAAGGCACATACAAGAAGAAGAGGTGATACTGAGTAGTCAACATGGATTCACTAAGGGCAAGTTGTGCCTGACCAATCTGGTGGCCTTCTATGATGGAGCGATTGCAGCAGTTGATGAAGGGAGACCGACTGATGTTGTCTACTTGGATTTTTGTTAAGGCCTTCCATACGGTTCCTCATGACATCCTCATCTCAAAACTGGTGAGATGCGGATTTGATGAGTGGACTGTTCGATGGATAAGAAATTGGCTGGAAGGACGCTATCAGAGAGTCGTGGTTAATGGCTCCTTCTCCGGGTGGAGAGCAGTGACGAGCAGTGTCCCCCAGGGCTCCATCTTGGGACTTCAACTTGGCTCTTCAACATCTTCATTAATGACCTGGACATGGGTATCGAGTGCATCCTCAGCAAGTTTGCAGATGACACAAAGCTGAGTGGTGTGGTTGATACGCCAGAGGGGCGAGATGCCATCCAAAGGGATCTGGAGAAACTTGAAGAATGGGCCCGAGAGAATAAAATGGGGTTTAATAAATCTAAATGTAAGGTCCTGCACTTGGGTAGGAGTAATCCTGGCTATGAGTACAGACTGGGTGAGGAACNAAGGAGAGAGACTTTTTAGATTCTCAAACTGTGATAAGACAAGGGGAAATGGCTACAAGAGAGGAAATTTAGATTGGAGATTAGGAGGAATTTCTTTACCAGGAGGTTGATTAGGCACTGGAACAGGTTGCCGAGAAAGGTTGTGGATGCCCCATCCTTGGCAGTGTTCAAGGCCAGGCTGGATGTGGCCCTGGGCGACCTGGTCTAGTAATTGGCATCCCTGCCCATGGCGGGGGGGTTGGAACTAGATGATCTTTAAGGTCCCTTCCAACCTGAGCCATTCTATGATTCTATGTATCTTCTTTCCTGGTGGAATAAAGTTCTAAATGTTTTTCATTCTACTTGTTCAACACTTTCCTGGCTGTATTGTGTGGCATAATACAATATTGTTCAGGTTTGTTTTGGTATGCAACTGGAGAAGCAGCTTTACAGTTGAGAAACTCAGTTGCTGCTGTACCTGAAAGTTGCATAAACAAAATAACAAGGAAGGACTGTACAGGTGATGGTTAATCAGATATGAAATACTTAATTTTTTGACTTGTGACTCATGATTTTTATCTCATTTTGTGTGCATTTGATGTAATCATAAACTTTCTTCTGAAGCAGAAAGGGCAGGTTTTTTCCTAGTAAAGCAAATATAATTATGTTTAAATGGTTTTCAAAAAAATTTTAAAAAAATCAAGGCTGGCTTAAACTGAAAATTTACTTGCAGCATATAAACCAAAAATTAGATTTGAATTTTTTTCTTTTAAAAGGGCATGTGTGTACATATATATACATTAATTGCACATACGTGGGATAGAAAAGAGATGGAATTTTCATTTTGCTTCTGGTGTTAATGTTTCCTGTCATACTTACAGAAGTACATTTTTGCTTGTGTCTGGCTTAGGGAAATTAGAAGTTAGTATTGAAAAAGTAACTTTTTTTTTTTTTTCTCTGATAGAAGAATCTGAAGTTAGAGTCAAAAGTTGAGATGCTTCTGCTTTCAGTATTGGTCAGTTGTACTGCTAATATGGGGTTGGTTTTTTTTTCCCCTTTATCCCCTATTATTTCATAATTACCATGAAAATAAGTTATTCCAGGAGCTCAAATGGCAAAGTTCAATACAAGTGAACTTAAAATCTCTCTTTCTGAATGTCCCAGCTAGGCTCATCTGAGGTCATCTTTTCACAGCTGAGTAGTTTAACTGAAATCCCATTAAACCTCCTACCTTTAAAATAGTATTACAGCTTGAGTCCAGCATTCAGAATTTATCTTTTATAAAGCTGGGCTTTAAGTCTGCAGTCATAGAATTGCTATCCTGTTGGTAGATAGGTTGCATAGAAAAACACCTTACTGGATTTATATTTTGTTGTAGAGATTAGAATGTGTGTTGTGAGTGAAATAAAAAGCAAAATAAATAAAAGAATATGGCTTCATGGTCTAAAGCAATCTAATGTTCTCTGATTAAAGTACTGTCGTGGTCAGAGGCTTTTCCCAACCCCAATGCACGGCATAAAAGCGAGATTTCTAGATTGGAAGTTAAAAACTAAAAACTGCTTTAATAATAACAACAAATATAAATGAAAACAAATATAAACATATATAGGACCCAAAATACCGAACCGTCCCAATGCCAGCTCCCAGTCCCGAAAACAGCTTCACCTGTGCAGCCCAGCACGAGCGCACAGCACAGATACGCCGCTCCCCCTCAGTTCAAGCAGCTTCGCCTGGTCACCAGTTAGCACCGACAGCGTCCAGCAGCACCTAGGTCCCAGAAGAGAGAGAGAATCTCAGCACACCCTCCTCGTGGTTCCAGCACAGGCAAAAGTCCAGCAGAAACTCCCAAAATTCCCCTGGTTTCCCCCCTGGGGGCGGAGGGGGGAGCAGTGTCCTTAAGATTCAGGTTCTTAAAGGGACAGTCCAGCTCAGCAGGTAACCGAAATAATCATGCACATGGTAATGGAATACCTTTTAGAAAATACAGTCACTGAACAGAATTAATTCTATTCTAACCCAAACCATAACAAGTATTTTACTCTAGACTCTTACCAGAGTTGATGAACAGTTCCAAGTACCTGGGTGTCTTTGTGAGGTCTGATTTCCTGATCTATTTTCCTAGTTTTTGGCAATAGATAAAAAACCCCTGAAGCCTTGCTTATACACAGCTCCTAGTGAAACTGTCTGGAAATGTGGCTTGTAAGTAAGATGTGAAATATAATGCTAAGTACTCTGTAAAATCACATTTTTAGATGTTTCTAGGTGAACACCCAAATGAGTGGATGTTAAATGGCAGTACTGCCTATAATCTCTAGCAAAGTGGAAGTAGTTGTGGACCTTAATTTCATAGGATAGGCTGTGATAACGAATGAAGTAATTTATTGTTAAGTACATGTTTCATAAACAGAGATGATAGGAGAGAAAAGTTAAGAGTAATCTTTCTGTTCAATTAAAACATCTGTTCACAATCTCTTGCAGGGGGAATCTTTGGGTGAGATTATATATGTATATGTAACATATATATATTATATATATATATAGAGAGAGAGTGAGGGTCCATTGATTCTATGAGGAATTATCTTTGTAGTAAAAATTAACATCATAATCCACACAAATGGGAGCTGAATTAAGGTTACAAATAATTCTTCTAATTACTACCTGTTGGATGCCTAACCCATCTTTTAATTGTTTTCAGTTTTTAGATATTATCCTTTTTATGTGAGTGTGCACACACAAACAGATTAAAGTACTTTTGTGCAACGTATTTGTTACACTATTGGAAAGATTTTACTAGATTGTAGCTGAATCTGTGAGTTGAGAAATGAATTGTCTGTTCCATGTTGCATGTTTACTTGTGTGTTTCTGTGAAAAGCTTGTTACAATAAAAATGCACTGAACAAAGATTTTTGTTTCTGGAACAGAAATTTCTAATTGATTTAAATGAAGGAAGGAGGTGTAGCTCCTTCTCTTTCTGCCTCACAGCATCATAGTGTGTTAGGAGTTGGAAGGGACCTCGAAAGATCATCTAGTCCAACCTCCCTGCCACAATAGGATTCCCTAAGACCAGGTCACAAAGCTTCCCTGACTGGGAATTGAACCCGGGTTCTAGCAGTGAGAGCTCCGAATCCTAACCACTAGACCACCTCCTCTCCTCACCTCTCTTTTTTTAACTTCTTAAAAAAAACAAAAATGGAGGTGGAAATGTGAATAGAGGCTTACAATTTATTGCAGGATATGTGTTGAAAGGAAGAGGAAAGGAGAATCAGCATACAGGCTGGTCCTTGATTTTTCAAGTAATGAAGTAGTGTCTTTCTGTAATAGTATTATATGCAAACCTGTGGCAGCAAAGTCGACCAATAAGATTTAATGTATTTATATGCCAGCACATGTAGACATGAATTATGTTCCTCTTAAATAAGTTTNTCTCTAGCAAAGTGGAAGTAGTTGTGGACCTTAATTTCATAGGATAGGCTGTGATAACGAATGAAGTAATTTATTGTTAAGTACATGTTTCATAAACAGAGATGATAGGAGAGAAAAGTTAAGAGTAATCTTTCTGTTCAATTAAAACATCTGTTCACAATCTCTTGCAGGGGGAATCTTTGGG
This sequence comes from Galbula dea, assembly GCA_013399015.1. Lineage (NCBI taxonomy): Eukaryota > Metazoa > Chordata > Aves > Piciformes > Galbulidae > Galbula > Galbula dea. The sequence continues at coordinate 23,368 of VWZX01003849.1, forward strand.
TGAGATTATATATGTATATGTAACATATATATATTATATATATATATAG
>VWZX01003850.1:4114-21329 GCA_013399015.1 Galbula dea
CTCACCCTGTTTTTCCTTTTCTGATTAACATATTTGTAGAACCCTTTTTTATTTTTTTTTTTTTGCATCCCTTGCCGAGTTCAGCTCCATCTGTGCCTTGGGTGTCCTGATTCCATCCCTACATTTCCTTTCCATTTCTCTGTACTCTCCCAGGCCACTTGACCCTGCTTCCACTGCCTGTGCATTTCCTTCTTGCGCCACAGTTTTAGAAGCAGGTCCTTGTTCAGCCATGCCGGTCTCCTTCCTGCCCTGCTCGATTTCTTGCACAGAGGAATGGAAAGCTCTTGCGCTCTGAGAAGAGTACATTTAAAGAACTGCCAGCTCTGATGGGTTCCCATATCCCTAAGGACAGTTTCCCAGGGGACCTCACTCATTAAGTCCCTCAGCAGCTGGAAATTCACCTTCCTAAAGTTCAAAGTCCAGACTTTGCTCCGTGCCATGCCTATGTTTCTGGAGATTGTGAACTTCACTAGGGTATGATCACTGCAGCCTAGACTTCCTCCAATCTTGACATCTTTAATGAGTTCTTCCTTGTTGGTTAGCACCAGGTCCAGCAGTGCTTTGTCTCCGGTTGGTTCATCTAGAACCTGTACCAGAAAGTTGTCATCCACAAACTCCAGAAGTCTCCTAGACTGCCTACAGACTGCTGTATTGGTCTTCCAGCAGATATCTGGGTGGTTAAAGTCTCCCACCAAGACGAGGGCCGGTGAGCTTAAAGCTTCCTGCAGTTGAAGCAAAAAGGCCTCATCAACGTGCTCCAATTGATCAGGTGATCTGTAATAGACTCTAACTACAAGCTGATCTTTATTCTGATGTTTAAGTTTCATCCATAAGCTCTCAACCTGGTCGTGCCTGTTACTCAGAGCCAGTTCTTCATAGTCTATCCAGCTCTTAACATAGAGGGCAACACCCCCACCCCTCCTTCCTAACCTGTCCGTTCTGAATAGCCTGTAGCCCTCCAATACCGTACTCCAATAGTGCGAATCATCCCACCATGTTTCTGTGATAGCAATTAGGTCAAAGCTATCCAATTGGATCATGGCCTCCAGCTCATCCTGTTTGTTACCCATGCTGCGAGCGTTTGTATAAAGGCACTTCAGCTGGGCTTTCAGCCTTGTCACCTTCTGCAAGGATCCCACACCAATTCCATTGCAATCCACTGGTATTGGTCACCTAATTCCTAAAGTATCAGCATTCACATTGTCACAGTTATACAGAATCACATCCCCTCCCCCCGACACATCTAGTTTAAAGCCCTGCTGATGGGTCTAGACAGCTTACTCCCCAGAATGTTTTTACCCCACCTGGTCAGAAGCAACCCATCCCTTGTCATTATGCCTGGTCTGTCAAAGCTACATCCGAGATCATGGAACCCAAAGCCCTGAGCAAAGCACCAGCCTCTCAGCCACTTATTCACCCTGTCAATTTGACTTCTTCTCCTAGGGTCCCAGCCTCCTACAGGGAGGAGAGAGGAGAATATCTGAGAATACCTGAGCTCCCGATACTTTTAACATCTTTCCAAGGGATATAAAGTCCCTTTTGATGTCGTGGACTCTCCTTGTAGCCTCGCTTGATCCTATTTGGAAGACTAGAAGTGGATAATAATCTTCCCGTTTAACCAGGTGTGGCAATCTTTTCATAATATCACGAGTGCGAGCCCCCGGCAGACTACAAGCCTCTCTAGAAATGTTGTCTGGGGGACAAATGGGTGCTTCGTGCCTTTCAGTAAAGCATCGCCAACTACCAGCACCCTCCTGGGTTTTTTTGTACCTGAGGTTTTAATCCGTTTACTAGAATGGATACACCTGGGAGTTCTTCCCGACAGATCTTCCTCATGACTATCTTCTGCCTGGTTTTCTGGATACAGGGCCTCATATCTGTTCTTCAAGGGCATCTGGGGAAGTGATGGGGGTGGAGGAGGAACTTTTTTACCTTTTCGAACAGGGACCCGTCTCCATTCCCCCTCAATTACTTGATTTGGTCGGTCTTCCTGATGATAAGAGGAGCAAGGCTTTGCCGTGTGGTGCTGGACATCTTCTGAGGTCAAGAGGGCACAACTCCACCAGTCTATTTCCCTCTCACTATCCTTAATACTCCTAAGCCTCTCAACCTCTTTATTAAGCTCTGCCACCAAGCAAAGCATCTGGTCGCATCGTAGGCAGGTGTTCTTCACAGAGTCTTCCGGTACCACTGCCACGTTTAGACACTCTATGCAGCCATTGACCTGAACAGCTGCATCTTTCTTGGGGGATTCTGTCTGTAGCAGCACGCTCCAGGTAGTAGCAGCAATGGCTTTCACTCGTTTGGAAACCATTGCTGAGTCTAGTTAAGTTGTGTAGGGGGGTTAAACAAAACCAAAAACCAACCAACCAAAAAAAAAAACCGTAGAAAGCTGATAGGGTATCTGTGCCCCTCCTGCTTGCCCCGCCTGCGCGAACTGCCTCGCAAACTGCTTTGTCCCTCGTTCTTTGTCCCTCATTCCTGTTTGCCTGCTCCAGGTCGCTGGCGCTCCAGGACATAGCTTTTATACAACGAGGGCGTAGCCGACTGTAGTGCCGGTCCTACCTGCGATGGGTCAGAGCTCAGAGCTGCCGACTCCCGAAGGGGGCGGGGGTGGAGCTGGGCTGCAGCAACAGCACGCCCTGGGTTGCTTCTTCGCTTTAGCCTCTTCGGGCAAGCCTCCGTTTGGTCTCCTTCACGCGATTTCCCAGTCTCAAAGCCTCCAAGGGCTTCCTCGCAGAACCTCCTCTCAGATCCAAACGCGCAGGCGAATCCGCTGCAGGCTCAGACAGGCTGCAGGGTGTTTGCATTTCTATCATTTTGTTCCAGCCCAAGTGAATCCACTCTTCCTGTAAACAATGCAAGGGGAAAAGATGTGATCATATCCTGGTAAAAGTGAACATGTAAATTTAGGACTCCTTTTCTGGAGCAGCACATGATACCTTACAATATGCACAGGAGATGTCCTGCTTCAATGGTACTTGGACATGGTTTTGTGGCATGGTGGTGGTAGGTTGACGGTTGGACCTGATGATATTAGAAGTCTCTTCAAACCTTAATGATTCTGTGATTAAAGAAAATCTTTTTGTGGGGAGCATGACATTTTGCCAGAATATGGCCAAGTTGTGAGACCACTAAAAAAATGCTCTGTACATGCACAGAAGACTCCTTCTAGACTATGCAGCTTATTTCTTTAATTATTTTATCCTCACTGAGTCTGATGCAGGAGGAGAGGTTAAGAAGAACATTCCCTGAAACTGTAAGTGTAAGCAAAGATCTCAGGATGTTTGAAAACAGCATCCCAGAGAACATGTATCCAGTAGGACTGGAAACCCAAGTGGGAGGGACACCAGTTTACAAACCAGGAGATGAGGCTCAAAAGAATCCTGTGATTGGACTGACATGTAGAAAAGACTAATACGAAGCTAGGATATGAAAATTAGGTGGAGCTAGCTAAAAGACAACAGCTGGTAACCCAGAGACAGGAACAAGAAAGTAAAAAGAATGTGACAGTCTTCTAGGATGGGATAGGACTGAAGAGAGCTCATGTCCCATGAAAACCAGCCAGGGAAAGCATATCGAGAGGTTTCATTCCTGTTTACAATCAAACTGAATGTCAACACAGTGCTAAGCAAAAGGATTTTTGTTTTATTTTAATTTGTTACTTAAAGACCTTGGGCAATTTCATAAATGCATTAAAAGGACATTATTAAGGTTGGAAAAAACTACCATTAAGAAGTCAGAAAACGCCCTTGAGTATACAACAGTGACGTGGAATTACACCTCCTTTGTTTTGCCTTTTATTATGTCTTTATTTGACTTTATAACCCCAGAGACGCTTTTTAACAGACTGTCTGTGCATGCAAACATCCAGAGATGCTGACCTGTGCAGATTTTAAATGAGTGGACTGAGAAATATCCTTTTCCTGCCAATGGAGATGGCAACCAGGCTGCACCCAAAATTCTACCATTGGGCTCCAGCATGTCAGAGACAAAAAAAGAAAAAAAGCACAACAGGTAAAATATCTTCCACCATCCCAGCCCCTTTAGAGCTCCATCCCAAATCCAAGTAAGACTTTGTAAAAGACTGTAGCCCTTTCCCTAGGATTCACTTCAACTAGCTTTGGACTAGGTCATCAGTAATATTTTCACCCAGCCAGGTGGTATTCCTTTCACCAATGCAGATTTCACCCAGAGAATACCAGAAAACCATTGAATAGGCATTAAGCAGGCTGTACAGGGAAAAGGGCCCATGCTGTAAATGAAAACTTAAGAGACGTTTTCTTTGGGTATTTCACATCCCTGCTGAAGCTTTCATCTCATCACTGTGAGTGCAGTGCTCCCCATTTTTCTCTTGAAAGTCAGGAATAGGTTTACCACTATGGTCTTGACAGGCTTTATTTTCAGGGGAAATAGTAAATGATGGCTCCAGCTGAAGACCATACACAGCGAGCTGTAGGTGTACATTGCTGCTACTAGTTCTGGAATGTTGCTATTTAGGGGTCACTAAACACAAGCTTAGCTGCAATATGTGCATCATATACTGAAGTCGATGGGATGTAAGCCCGATTTCCAGGAGTATGGTGTATACCATACATGCAGTGCACTGTTTGGGTGAATAGGTGTTACCCACTTTCTTAGCCTGATAAAAATTTTTATGCTACAAAATCCTCTACTTGTACCCCTGGAGGAAGAGCCACCATAAAAGCACCTTTGTCATATTCGTGCCAGAAAATATCCTGCTGTGAGAGACGAAAAAGAAAGGATGTTATAGAAAAGTCAGGGTAGCAGCAAGAACAGACAGGGGGAGGGAACCATGAGCATGGCCCTACCAGGACCTGTAGGTAGGTCCATCTCCCATCTCAGCAGTGATCTGTGCCTCTGACAGCAGCTGCAGCAAGGTTACTTGCTGAGTACCCCATGCCCAGCCTCTTCCCCATTGGAGCACTTGGGCTGCTGGACCTCACTTGGCATCCCTCAATTTCATAAGTGCCTGTCCTAAATCCACTACTACTGGATGGATTCTGCTAGAGAACTTGGTCTGTGCCTGATGGATAACGGAGAAGGCACGCACATGTGTTCATCTCCTGCTTCTCTTCCACTTGGATTTTGTGGATGAAGAGAGATAATACATCTCATCCCAGCACAGCAGGTGCAAAATCTGGATGAAAAGGATGGTTGGAGGATATCTTTATCCTCTGTGTGCAGCAGAGGGGGAGCTGCCCCAGAGCAGCAAGGTAACAGCACATCAGTGGGCTGCACTGCTGTCTAGCCTGTGTATGCTGCTTCAGAGTGTGCTATGGATTTAGGTAGGAGGATAGGAATGATCCAGACCTGCAATTTTTAACCTGCAGTGGAAATATCCCCACAGAGAAAGAACAGCTTCTAAGGGGTTCATGGCAGGTTATTCAGTGGAGCAAGCCTTGTTGTCAATACAATTAAATCCCCTAGATAACATGCTGCACCACTACTGGAAAGTGTTTAGGGGACTGCAATTGGAAAAAATGTTGAAAACGCACCAATTTAGACTTATCAAGCAATAGCTCAGCTTCTCCAGCATAACTAAAGCTACCAAAGTGTGATGGAAGTGGACAGTGCCGAACTCACTGTAAACAAAAGTGTCCATCAGGACAGAAACTCCAATGAGCCACTCCTAGAGTCTGTAAAGACCTATTTTTCCTAGTGTCTTACAGCATCATACTGTGTTGGTGTCACTTCCTCTTCAGCAATAGCAGCCGTGGCCTCTTGGCTTTCTGGACATTTTGAATGAGAGGCACAAGAGCAATTTGACCCCTTAAGAAACTTGCATTCAATGAGTACAATTTTCTGGCCCCATCAGTGTGCCATTCCAGGGTCACTGGAAGAGGCACTCAGACACTGAGGCATTGGAGTGTGTCCAGAGAAGGGCAAAAAGGCTGCTGAAGGGTTTGGAGAGTAAATCCTATGAGAAGCAGCTGAGGGAACTTGGGCTGCTTAGTCTAAGGAAGAGGAGGCTCAGGGAAGACCTCATGTCTCTCTAGAACTACCTGAAAGGAGGTTGTAGCAAGGTGGGGGTTGGTCTCTTCTCCCAGGTTATCAGCGGTAGGCCAAGAGGCAATGGCCACAAGTTGCACCAGGAAAACCTCTTTCTGTAAGTGATGTGGTGGTGGTAGGCTGATGGTTGGACTTGATGATCTTAGAGGTCTCTTCCAACCTTAATGATTCTGTGATCAAATATCAACTGGCATAAAAATTAAGCAATGCTATCAGCCCCACCGATAAAGTCTCTCAGAGTCAGCAGAGTGTGAAAGGAGAAATTCAAAACACAACCCAGTACAAATGGAAGAAGCTTTAATGGCTTAGAAAAATAACAAGGTCCCTACTTGAGCACTTTTGGAGTCTGAGGAGATAATATATTGTGTTCTATCTTCTGCTGGCTGTATAACAGCTCTGAGAGAGAAAATTGATTTTTCATGCAAAATATTGAGCTGCTGTTAACTTTAAATTTAATTTATTATTTTTATACTCTGCACATAATTTGTTAGGGCTCTCCTATCTCTATAACATTGTTGGAAAAGGTAATATCAAGGAGTTTGCTAGAAATATTAATTTGCTATATTATAGGCATTTCTCTTATCATTGCTATTGTTTCCAGGACATAAAATGTAAGTGATGTGAGAACACGCGATTATTTGCAGGCTGGGAAAGCACTGTGCACTGCTAGGACACATTGGTCACACAGGTAGGTGGTATATACACAACATCTCCAGGCTAAGGATTGTCTCACAGCTTGTGTGGAAAATTGGGTTTGAGGACCTTTTTTTTAAAATTTTTTTTTAGTTGCTCATCTGTTTCCATCTCCTTTTCCCCCTGGATATAATGCTTCTCTCCTGCCTCCCTCCTCCTTTTTTGCCCTTGATTTATTCTAGAAACTCCAAAACGCAGAGTTGCATGAAACCAAATTTTTCAGGGTTTACATCTGTTTTGTTACAGGCTTTAAGAGGAGTTAATATATTAAACAAAAATGGATAAACCCCCCAAACTCTAAAGCTGGGGATCCTTCTCTTGTAACGTGGTTTGCAACGTGTGAATGAAATAAAAATGGTACAGGTGATAAAAAGCAACCTTCAACCACCTTTACTCCAGAAGAGATCTCCTCCAGGTTGTGGTGGAGCCCCTGAGGCACGGTTGTGTCCTCTTGCTGCAAATGAGCCTGAGGAGCTGGAGAGGGTTTGTTTCCTGAAGAGGTAACTAAACTCTGGTGTTGAGTGCCTGCTCTCAAGTGGAAGGAAGGATCAAGGGACAGAGCCTCTTCTGTGGGTGGTCTTTCCTGTGAGCCCTGCATGGTCACCTGATGTAGACCAAAAAGCTGAACTGAAAGGATTCTCAGGGAAACCCTGGGGACAACCTGTCTCTGGCTTTTTTTTTTTTTTTTAATAGGTGTCATGAAGCTTAAGCTTTATATCTGTTGAGGGGGAGGGAAGGTCTACTGCTCACCTGACTCCCTGGAGGGCTCCCTGAACAGGTAAAGAGTGCCACTTGGGGCAGGCTGTTCTGGACACCATAACACAATGCCACTCCAGAGGTGTTTGCAGTTTCCTTTTCAGCTGGATTCAACAGCTACATCTTTCAAACACAGATATGTCTTTGTATCCTTCTGGTCTCAGGGCACAGAGGGGTGCACAGTTGTCATCCGAGGTAGAAACTGTTGTGCTAAAGATACTTAGCTTACCTCCATCAGCCCACCTGTGCTGGTCACCACTGCCTGCTCTCCCTCCAGTCCTGTTGAGTTTGGGCTATGTTTCCTGGTAACAGTCCCCCAGAACTCTCTTTGCCTATCCATACGCTCACCAAATGGCAGTAATAATAATCTGCAGGCATAACTGAACTGTTACTCTTTGCCACTATTAATATGAAGTTTGGTGATCATTGAGAACACTCACCTTCACAGAACATACAGGAGCAAAGAGATATGCAGGTTTTCCTGATTGCCACCTCCTACTGCTTACCTGGGATTCTTCAAGTTGCTCAGGAAGCCATAGATCTTGGAAGAAGATGGTTACAAGCCGGTTACTGAGAATTTTAGCTGGCATTAGCTGGCTGGATGCATAACTGGGTTTGGTTTCTTTTTTTTTTTATGTGTGTGTTTGTTTTGTTTGGGAATTTTGGTGGTGGAAAATAGCTTGAAAATACAACCTCTAGATATCTAGAGCCAAGAAAACCCCAACTAGCTAATCTCTAGCATTTCTTATTTATTTATCAGACTATAGGAACCTCTAGGCAACTGCGGGTTGTGTGCACGGTGTCCATTTTAACCTTTGGAGTACAACTGGAAATGTTATTATGATCCACATCACTGGGTTCTCATAGTCTGCTCCTTTTCCTCCCTGAATTTAAGAAAATATATTTGCATAGAGATTTAAATCCTGATGGTTTCATCCATGTTTGAACACCAACTGAAATACCAGTTTCATCTACTTTAATTGCTGATCTGCTCTGTGAAGAGAAATACTTTTCTGAAGACTTTCGGAGTCTTAATGTTAGTTAAAGTATTCTTAAGTTGCACATGAGGGCTTGCAGAAGCATCAGCAGAGTGCAGTTCATATTTTCCAACAGATAATTTTAATTACAGCATGAGAGAGAATATTTCCCTCCAGTGTTTCTTAGTGCTTTGCACGCTGTTATTTTCATTATCCCTCATATTGCCTCACTCTCTTTCCAAGAAGCTACATGAGAGGCTTATTTCTTTTTTTTCTTTGCCTTCCCTCTAGGAATGCCACTTCTCAGGTATCAACATCTCTTCCAGCCACCACAACAAACAACAGCAGCTCTTTGATGCAGAAGCTGAAGAGAGAGTGCCTTGTATCAGTTCAGAAATCCAGTGGGCTTGGCTTGCTCCAAGTCCAAAGGGTGACTAAGGTCTTTTAGAGAGAGATAAATATTATTTTTTCCCCTTTTTTTTTTCAGATTAAACAAGCAGCAGTTCTTCTTTTAAATGATCTTGATCATGATGTGAGTAGGAAGGCACCTTCCATAGTTAGCATTGTGAGGGAGAAACCTGATAATTCATTTATTCCGTGATAATAACAGGGGTAGCTTTAAGGTTTTTACCATCTGTGCTCCTATGGGAAGGAGAAGCAAAGCCAATACAAATTTAACCTTCAGATTTATGCTTCTGTGATTCTCTATTGTGCCTCCAAAGTTCTTCAGAAAAAATCCTTAACTGTTTCAATACTGCACAAGAATTAAAAACACAGCTTCCAGATTTCACTTTTATATCTGCAGGATTTCATTTAGGTTTAGATTTTAATAACTATTAAAGGCAAGATATTTATTTAGTGAGTGTTAAATTCGATCACATATGTTTGTCTGTGTGACCAAAATATCCAAATCTAGCCCTTAAATTCTATATCTATCTTTAAATATACAAATAGAAAATGCCAGATCTCATTTATGCCTACTGCTTTTACAAGGACAAAACTCTTGAAGCGGTAGTGGAGACCTGAGACAAAAGGAAACTATAAACATAGTTATATGCCAAAATCGAGGATAAGAAAGGTGTATTAATTTGTAGATTAGTCTGGATTTACAGACAGATGACCTAGGAGAAACCAGGGATGTCTGAAAGTGGGCAGATGACCTATGAGGCAAGAGTCAGTTTATTAGACAAAGATCAAAAGGTAACTGCATCCAAAATGGGTCAGTGATTCTTACTCTTCCAGCCTTCAACTGGGAAGGGCTGAATTTTCTCAGTGCATTGTAAAATGATAAAAAAGGTTCAAGGTTAAAATTCCAATATAGCTGCAAAGCTGGGGGCAGGGTCTAGATAACAGAACTGTTTATTGGTGTGAGAGCCAGGGATGGAATTATTCAAAAAACTATGCACATTCCTTCTCTTTTAGATAGATCCCTATCAGACTGTGAAATGGCTTCACATGTATTTTACTGAGTACATGCTAATTACACTGCAAATGTTTAATCATTGGTGCTTTCTGGTGAGCTTGCTCCAGGAAGTAGTCTTTAGGGCCAAAATGTTCTTCTCACTCTGGATTGGCTAGAAAATGAAAAAATAAATACACCATCCGCTGATTTCCTGCAGAAGACTGACTTCAGAGTCCAGTCTAGCACTATAAAATGGACTTGGTAGAACAAGGTTTACAGGGGTGCGGGGAAGAGAGATTTTTTCTTATTGACCTACTTACTGATGGGTGCCATGGGATTCTCCTGCTATGCATGGTGGGGTATTAGAGTCTGTCCCACAGAGAAAAACAGCAATATAGGAACACCTGAGCTATGCTTCCCATGAGAACCCCTTGCAGCCTTTGCAAAACTCAGATGAGTCCTACCATAAATAATCGAAAGATAGCTATATTTGGTTTAATTGTGCCTGAAGAACAAAGGCACTTAAACAAGCTCAATGTGAAGCAGCTTGGCTCTGCCAGTGTTATGGTTGTCTCTGAGTGCCTTTGCATTGCATGGGCTCAGATGCTTGCTTTGGGCCTGACCAAGAAATTCCAGGCATCTCAGCAATGAGTTATCTGGCCTTTCTTCCTCTTAATGTTGTGACTGTGCGGTTTAATTTGCTGTGGGTAATGCTTTGACTTTATGCAGATGTTCCACTCCTTCATCACCGTAGACAGTGGAGAACTGATAGTAGATGCCTCTGGTTTTTCAAATGGCAGTCTTCAGGGTTTGGAGTGTGAAAAGTTGAAGTTTTTCACAAGAAAATGTTGAGGAAGCACTTACATTTGGTCTTGACAGACTTTCCTTTGAGAACCCCTGCTGTTTGTGGCTATCCATAGTCCTTCAACAACAGCTACTTGTTCTGGGAGGAGAGAGGTTGAACAGGTCTGCTCTCCCCCTGCCTGCTGTGCACATCCTGGTTGAGGAAGGAACGGTGCGACCATGGTCCTGACTCTTGGGCACCTCATTGTTTGCCAAGAGCCATGACAGAGCATCTTCTCCATAGACTGTGATAAAAGGAAGAAGAGCTCTTTCATCTAGGTAGGCTGCTGCTAGGGCACATCTCCATAAACACATTTACTAAGAGACATCTCAAGGAACTGAGGAGGAGCTGTGGTACTCACACCTTTCCCCATTAATTTCAACAGGAAAGTCACTAGGGAGAAGGGCTTCTCAACAAAATTGTGCCTTGCAAAATTTTTATATTAATTTCTATTTTGGATAAAAATGTTGAATTTATTTTTATGAGTTGCCTATCTAGGCAAATAATTGGGATCACGTCTCATGAAAATCCGTGAACTGTAGCTTAATTATCACCTACCTCTGGTAAAAGACAAGATAAGCTTAGCATTGAAATGGATGGAAAATAGGAGAGATTGCAAGCCTAATTCCACTATAATTTTTTCTAACTTGGCTGATTATTGTTCTTGAATTAAGAATTCTTAATCAGCTCCATGCCTGGTATCTTTGGTTTTGTCGTGTGGTCCATAGGGATTTGCAGGGAAAAAACCTAAAACAAGCAGTAATGCACATAGACAATTAAACAATGTTATGGCTGGGAGGAAGAATTCTCTTCCCAATCTTTATCTGTGGAGGGAAAGATTTGATCACTGTTTTTTGCTGTCTAAAAAAGAGGAACTCAGTAGTTTTGTCTGTGTATAAGTAGGATCATAAATATGCCCTTGAGTCTTCCTATTTCAAGGTTAAATACAAGCAGTTGTGCAGTCTTTTGTCATATAAATACCCTGATAGAGCTAGGAGAATAACCACAAAAAGGACAAATAGCTAATGTTCATAGGAAGGTTTTGTTAGTTTCTAAGCTACAATATAAACATTTTGATAAGGAAGGGTTAAGACTGCATCAGAAATTTTGAGCTTTATGAGTATTTATAATACTTGTGCTTAGAAAGATAGGACACCAGGAAACAATCACTGGAGTGCTCCTTTTCATGAAAATCCACCTGGTACCTAACAGTCCTCAGAAATAATTGTTTGGAGCACAAGAGCAAAAACAGCCAATAACTTAAAATACTCCATCAAGGTATAGGAATAAAAGTCTTCACTGAGGAGCTGAACCTTACCACATTAACACTGGATGACTTCGGCTGTAGCCCTCTTGTCAGGCTGTAGCCTGTGCTCTGCGTGTGACACTCTCCTTCTTCTCCCCTTGATGGGGCTCAGAGCAAAAATGATTGAAAGGAAAAATAATCCAAGGTCCCTTGGGAATTTGCAACACACATTTAAAAAACTCTTTGTTCTCTACTTTGTAGACTCAAGAAAGATAAACAGAAAGTAACAGTATCAGGAAAAAAATATTTGATTTTATTTGAATTTATTTTAGGGCTGAAATTATTGTCATCTGATGCATAACACCAACTGAAATTTTCTGAGACTGAATTGTACTCAAATTTGTCACTCAACAAGTAGTTTTGTGCCTGCCCAAGATATGCTGTTAAGTCCACCTAGCAAGTTCATGTACCTTTATCTACACCATTCTCAAAACAAACCGGTCTTCAGAGCATGGAAGACTGCCTCTGCTACTCTTTCTCTCTCTTCAGTAAACAGAAAGATATGCTGTAAGCTGTTCATCCTTCAGAAATCTTTCAAAGATAAGGAGTTGATCCTTCAGTCATGCAAACTCCTACACACCCAAGTAACTTAAAGAATGGTTATACCCCTTTTGTATGTGTTTGCTGGATCAGGCCCTAGACTTCATAGAAAACCACATGGTGCTGCTCAGTTCACCAGCTCTGCCTGTACTGATGGTAGGTAGATAGCAAGTTTGTTGTGTTGAGTTCCTGAACTGTTACCACCAGATCTGTGAGCTCAGTCATCAGCTCACTACAGTTATCTCACCAGGAGCAGGCAGGGCAAGCCACCTTTTGTCTGTTGAATTATCTGAAATCCCAAATTGGGAGTTTAGGCAGGCTATTCCCTTTTAAGCTGGGTTTCGGTTAGTTACATAGCTGCATGATCCTTTCTAGACCCTGCTGTTACATTAACTCCCAAACACAGTGAAGTAGCAGGATGAGATGACAACAGATGAGCACTGCGGTGTCACCCACCCAGGTTTGATTACAGTTAGAAGACCAAAAGGCAGATTCACAGTGAATTATTGAACCAGGGTAATGACTGCACCCACTGACAGTCATGCTGGCAATAGAAGCATAGCATAAATCTTTGGATCAAATGGTTTGTGTGTCGCAGTCTTGTATTTCCAATATGCAGGGTTGACCCTCATCACAGGGAGGTCTGTAGCCTTCCTGCAGCCCGAATTAGGGATATTACTACGGAACTTCCCAACATGGTGCAGTCATCAGAGTTTTATCCACTAGTTGATCTTCCAGACAGGAGGGGAGGAAGCCACATCCTATAGTATGAGGGGAATGAAGAGATATTTCAAGGCCTTGGGACAGTTGGTAAAAGAGTCAGGGGCGCAAGTTATTTTCTCTTCCCTACTTCCAGTACCTGATCATGATATGGGATGGAGTAGAAGAGTTCGGTCCATAAATACCTGGCTTCGAGACTGGTGCTACAGACAGGGCTTTGGGCTCTTTGATAATGGCTGGTATTACAGGGTACCAGGCCAGATGATAAGAGGTGGGAAAGGCTTATCTTCCAAGGGAAAAAGGATTCTAGGACAAGAACTAGCAGAGCTCATCCATCGGGCTTTAAACTACTTTCAAAGGGGGATGGGGTTGTTGCCAGGTGTGCACCTGTGGGGCAATGTTCTAGTGCTAGTACTGATACAGACCAGAAGGCCTCCCACACCCATAGGGTAAAATTGGCATGCTCAGCTCGCTCCCTGAAATGCCTGTATACCATTGCAGCATGGGCAAGAAACAGGAGGAGTTAGAAATCCATGTGCGGTCAAGGGGTTATGATCTGGTGGCAATTACAGAGACATGGTGGGACAGCTCTCATAACTGGAATGTGGTCATGGATGGCTATGTCCTTTTCAGGAAGGACAGATCTACAGGGCATGGTGGGGCAGTGTTGGAGGCGGGCTTCTGGGATACAAGGTATGACTCAATATGAGTTAGCAACTTGCTCCATTTATTGTTTGTTACATAGCTCAATATATACCATTTTGCCTTCATTACGCGTATAATATTGATCGATAATTGGTACACATTGTTATCACCATGTCTTTGTCAAATTGTGATTGTTTTACTTTGCTAAATCATGTGTTTGTTATTTTAGTCTTTGCTAGTCTGCTTCGCGGCTTCATTAGTCTACCATGTGATTTGCTAGTCTGCCATGCGGTTTCCTGAGTACTATTTCTATATTTTGTTTTCTGCTCGTCAAATGCTTTTTCAGCAGTTTGAAAGGTTAAGTATCTTATCAGCAAATATAAGGGCTAAAGGTCTCTGAAGGACTGAGTGCAGCCTTATGCTAAGTCTTCTCTGGTAACTCCAAGCCAGGATCGTGCAGACCCTCCAACAACCCATGTCCTCTTGATGCAAGCCATTCTCCAACAGGACAGTGGATGTGGTTTATCTTGATTTCAGTAAAGCGTTTGACACTGTCTCCCACAACATCCTTGCAGCTAAACTGAGGAAGTGTGGTCTGGATGATTGGGTAGTGAGGTGGATTGTGAACTGGTTGAAGGACAGAAGTCAGAGAGTTGTTGTCTATGGGATGGAGTCTAGTTGGAGGGCTGTGTCTAGTGGAGTCTCTCAGGGGTCAGTACTGGGACCAGTACTTTTCAGTCTATTCATTAGCAGCCTGGATGAGGGAACAGAGTGTGCTGTCAGGAAATTTGGTGATGACACTAAACTGGGTGGAGTGGCTGACACACCAGAGGATTGTGCTGCCATTCAGCAAGACTTAGACAGGCTGGAGGGCTGGGCAGGGAGAAATTTAATGAGATTCAATAAGGCCAAGTGTCGAGTCTTGCACCTGGGAAAGACCAACCCCATGTATGAGTATAGATTGGGGGCTGAGCTGTTGGAGAGCAGTGAAGGGGAAAGGGATCTGGGGGTCCTGGTGGATGGAAGGATGACCATTAGCCAGCAGTATGCTCTTGTGGCCAAGAGGGCTAATGGGATTCTGCGGTGTATTAGAAGGGGTGTGGTTAGTAGGTCAAGAGAGGTTCTTCTCCCCCTTTACTCTACCCTGGTGAGGCCATATCTGGAACATTGCGTCCGGTTCTGGGCCCCTCAGTTGAAGAAGGATAGAGAACTGCTGGAAAGAGTCCAGCACACAGTCACCAAGATGATGAAGGGGCTGGAACATCTTCTTTATGAGGAAAGGCTGAGGGAGCTGGGTCTCTTTAACTTGGAGAAGAGGGGAGTAAGGGGTGACCTCATCTATGCTTTTAAATATGTGAAGGGTGGGTGTCAGGAGGATGGGGTCAGGCCCTTCTCAGTGGACCCAGTGACAGGACAAGAGGCAATGGCTGTAAGGTGAAGCATAGAAGATTCCGTTTGACTACACATAGGAATTTTTTCACAGACTGCCCAGAGAGGCTGTGGAGTCTCCTTCTATGGAGATATTCAAAATCAGTCTGGACGCGCTTCTGTGTGAGCTGGTCTAGAGAATGCTGCTATGGCAGGGGGGTTGGACTAGATGATCTTTCGAGGTCCCTTCCAACTCCTAATATTCTGTGATTCTATGATTCCCTGGGAGAGCTGTGGAAAGAAATACAAAGGAAAGCAGCAAACTTTGAGTAAGGCAGTAGCCTCCTTGGTACTGGTTTGACAGAGGTATTTTTTGTCATCTTCTTGTCTGTTACTGTTTGTTGATCATCCAGAAGTCACTTTTTATCTTGGGGTGAGAATAGTTTAAAGCCTCGCAGCCAAGTCTGTTTCAAATTACGTGTCCTTACTAACACACTTTTTTCATTAAAGAAACCAGTAACTTTTTAATTGTTTTTCCAAATACATGCTTCCTAATGTTGTCTAGATACAAATTTCTGTTCTTGCTCCCTAACCCTCAAACATCTACTGCAAGGTGCTGGATTTTACTGGGCTCAAGTCCTCTAGCTGGGAAAAGCCCCTCAGTTTGAACTCAGGGATGTTAGCAGATCTCTTCTCCATTCTTATCCATGAGGTTAGGTGCAGATTCTGTTTGACAAGCCATAACTAATTTATTTGAGCTAAATTATGTGACAGCAGTTATATTAACAGTGCTCACAGCTTCGCGTCTCATATTGTTTTTTTCTCTGGTCTCCACTTATAATAGCTACTTCTTTTTTTTTTTTTAGATTTCTGTTTTACCCAGATGCTAAGGATTAAATCATGGCTCTTCAGTTACTAGTATAATTGGATTTTATACTATCTGGGCAGCCTTCATTTAAGAATCTCAAAGTGCTTTGAAAATGTTCCTAAATGAAGCTTCACAAATCTTAAGTGAGAGGGGTAAACATTGTTATTAGCATGGTTTTATAGGTAGGTGAATCATGGGACAGAGAGGTGTAGGCCATGGTAAGTGCTCTCCAGGAGATCACTGGTAGAGCATTCAAGGGCAGACTTGATCAATAGAAAGATATAATTTGGTATGGAAAACAGCTACTAGAAATTTTTTACCAAAAATATTAAAGCTGACATTTACTACAATAACCATTCTTGTCAGTCATCAGTCAAAGATGAAGAAGAAAAAAAACGATAGAGAAGAGCAAAGGTGTTTGACTGCTTACACTGAGGACAAGCAGAACAAATACACACATATATAAATGAAACTTTCCTCAAAGATTTCCAGCCATCCAGGTTCAGATGTTCAGGTATCCTCACATGTCTCTAACTATAGGAATTTTGTTTTGGTTAACAGTTTGGATGATCCAGGAAATTACAAGCCTGTCAGTCTGACTTCTGTGCCAGGAAAGCTGATGGAGTAGATCATCCTGAGTACGCTTCTGCGGCACTTGCAGAGCGGCTGGGGGATCAGGTTCAGTCAGCATGGCTTCACAAAAGGCAAGTCCTGTATGACTAACCTGATCTCCTTCTATGATGGGGTAACGCACTTATTAGATGAAGGAAGGGCTGTGGATGTTGTCTACTTTGACTTTAGCAAGGCATTTGACACAGTTTCCCACAGCATTCTCGTAGAGAAGCTGGCTGCTCATGGCTTCGATGAGCACACGCTTGGCTGGATAAAAAACTGGCTGGAGGGCCGAGTCCAGAAGTCTGTGCTCAATGGAGTCAAGTCCGGTTGGCGGCCAGTCACGAGCGGTGTCCCTCAGGGGTCAGTGCTGGGGCCTCTCCTGTTCAACATCTTTATTGATGACTTGGATGAGAGGATAGAGTGCACCCTTCGTAAGTTTGCAGATGAC
>VWZX01003850.1:21446-41063 GCA_013399015.1 Galbula dea
GAGAGGGTGCAGAGAAGGGCAACTAAGCTAGTCAGGGTCTGGAAAACAAGCCTTATGAAGAGAGGCTTAGGGAGCTGGGCTTGTTTAGCCTGGAGAAGAGGGGGATGAGGGGAGGCCTTATCGCTCTCTTCAGCTACTTAAAAGGTCATTCTAGGGAGGCGGGTGTTGGCCTCTTCTCCCTTGTGACTAGTGACAGGACTAGAGGGAATGGGCTTAAGTTGTGCCAGGGTAGGTTTAGATTAGATATTAGGAAGAATTTCTTTCCTGAAAGAGTGGTTAGATATTGGAATAGGCTGCCCAGGGAGGTGGTGGAGTCACCATCCCTGGAGGTTTTTAAGAAGAGGATAGATGTGTTTCTTCAGGGGATGATTTATGGATAAGAGTAGTGTAGGGCTATGGGTTAGACCAGATGATCTTGAGGGTCCTTTCCAACCATAATGATTCTGTGATTACCACCCAACTTAGCAAAACACCTGATTGTTTTTGAGATCTGTGACTCTCATCCTTTGGAGATTCAATAGATTTCACTCATGGCTTGCTTACGTGATTCTGAAAATCTCCATGTGAATTTTGGAATCATTTCTTTTTTTATTCAGGTTAGACTTAGTGTCATCTATGTCCTGCTTCCACTCCAATCTGATGTCAAGAACAAGTTCAAAGTAATGGTTCAGTTTTACTTTAAGGTCTGAGCCATTCTTCACTCTGTCTCTGCTTGTGTTTGGTTCAATGCCCTGGTTTTAACTCCATTTTCAATTTGTTTGCATTCTCATTTTCTTTTTTTTTTTTTTAAGTTTTAGAAAAGCTCAATGTAGGAAAGGTTACTTGAACTGTTTTTAAATTTTTTTTAGTTGTCTTTCCTGTTTTCCACATAGCATCTGCTTCATAAAGTGCCCAGCATGGGCTTATTGACTACCTGTTCCATTGATGTTGAGCACTCAGGGAGGAAACCATCGCTGTACCACCAGCAACATTTGCAAACACATTTAGAGCAGAAGCTTCTTCTGGGTTTGGATTTTACCCAGGACAAATGACCACACAGAAGTTTTCCAGTTGCAAACCTGTGCCTGACCTTCACTCCACGGCCAGCCAAACACTGGGATGTGGGCCAGCAGGAACTGTGGATCTATATGGAAGAAAAAGCTGCAGCCCTTTTGGCTCATGTTAGCGGCACATGCTTACCCTGTTTTCTTCAAGACAGATAGTTAACTCACCTGTGCATCAAATTGATAGTCTGATGGTCTTCAGCCAAGGGTTCAGATTCATTTTGATGCTCTTCATGAGCTATGCTGCAAGATCTGGAAGTAGAGATTATACTGAGCAGGTGGCCTCATCCTATCTTTTGTGAGAAACTTGTTCTTAAGCATGACACTATACCTGCTGTGGTCTGGGAAGAAGCAGGGCTTTATTAATTACACTTTAAGAGCATCTGAAAAATTAATAATTGCACTGCTAACACTGTTAATATATCTACTGTTGTAGAGTCCAGTTTGTAAAACTGATAATATATTTACTTGGTGCTGTGGTGGCCACTTAAAGTGGAAGCATTATTTTATTGTTTTACAGCTCTGCTTAAGTATTACAAAATGATTTATCATGCTCTGCTGAAGCCAGAATTCAGTGAGGTTATATGCACTTCAGGTGCTGATGGCACTTCCACGTTGAATTAGATCATCATTGGAGATTAGATCTGTCAGTCCTCAAGGTTTAGGGTGATGAGCTGATAATCTGTTTTACTCCTCATAAGCCAAGAGCCACCCCCAGAAGATAATTTTCCCTGCAGCATGCATAAATGTCTCAAGGGAGGGGCTCTGTTCTACCCCCAGATGAGGTGCTAGCATGTGCCACCTTCCTTTCACATCAGATACACTTCCCAATTGTCTAGTAGCCAGAGCTACCCTGTGGCTCTTGCTCCATGTGGGTTACTTGTCTTCTCTCTCCTGCCCAGACAATCTGGATTTTCTAATTGTCCTTCCTTTGTGTGTGTATGAACTTAGCGAGCATGAAAGGAGCTCTGCTGGCAAGTCTGGGAGGGAAGGCCTCTGTTTAACTAGAGAGCTGGAGCAGTGCGGATGGAGATGACTGTCACCCTCTGTCCTCATTTGGGTCAGAACAGAACTAATTCTGTTCAGTAATTTTACTTTTTAGCTAAAGTTACTCTGAGAAACTGCACTGTCTGAAACTAACAACATGTTTTTGCAAGACACTGCCCGGTTTCTAGCAGAGATAAAGCCATATGTTTAGATTTACTACCAGGGATTGGTATGGAAAACAAGGTCTATGCTGAATCTTGTGTCTCACATTGGGAGCTGCAGGGTAGAGGCTGTATCTTCAGGGATGAGAGGACAAACTGACTAGTTAAAGTATTCCATCCCATATACATCATATTTAATATAGAAACTGGGGGTCCTCTCCCCCTTGCTAGATTCTTCTTCTTTGTGAGATTATTCTCCCTCTTGGTGGTCTTCTTCTGCTCTTCAGTGGTTGGCATCTGAGGAAAGCTCTATCTGTTCTGCTCTTGATCCTGATCCCTAAGTTCCTGCATTCAGTACCAGGATCCAGCCCGATTCTCATCTGCTGCTGAGGCCTACTGCTGCAGTATCAGAGGTGACGTAGTTACCATCAAGGGGGGGGGGGTTGGGTTTGGTATTGGGTTTTGTACATATTTGTATATATTTTATTTATCATTATTATTATTAAAGTAGTTTTAGTTTTATTTTCCAATCCACAAGTATCTCTGTCTCTGTCTTATGCTCTTTCCCTTCCCATGGTGGGGGGAAGAGAGAGTAACAGGGAACATCTATCGTTGGGTTGTTGGTCAGCCCAGCCTCGACCCTCAACACCCTCAGATGATGCCCCATGGATGGGACTCTCTGACTTGAGTGTCTGCATATGAAGGAATAAAGGGGAAAAAAGCAGAGGTGACCTAGGCATTGTGGTGTCTTGTTAATGTTTTCTCACTGGACTGCGGTGAGGAAGTTGGGGCGAAGGATGGAGATGTCCTGGTGAAAAATACCCTGGTTTTGTAAAGTGGCTGCTCACTGGAGAAAAAATTTAAAAATGAGAGGCAACCTTAGCAGAGCAGAGGACACCATGACAATGTTTTTGATGTTCAGAAGAACTGTTTGATAGAGTGCACAAGTACATGCTCTTCTGCAGAACTTAATCTTGGTTCAGCAAAACTCTGGGGTGGTCATGTTCCAGTGAGAAATCCCCAGGTTTCAACACTTCTTGCTGTCAGCAAATATAGACATCATTTCTAGCACCCCTTCTCCTAAATTCTCTTCATGGATCCCCTAAATAGGCCCCATTTGCATGTAATTTCCTTTAATTTCCTCACTTCTGACAAACTCTAATGATTTCTACTCTTTTTAAGCCATTTTTGCTTGTTAGGTTTCCATACTTTCATTTCCTCTGTGAGCACCTCCCCCGAGGGACATCCTCTGGCTGCTAAAGAAGATAGTACCTCACCTACACTCTCCAAAGTCGACAGAGACTCTTGATCCAGGTGGAAATGAAAGGAGAAGGCAGCAATAAAGTTCATGATGAACAAAGTTAAATATTTTAAAAATCTGATGCAGAACAGTAGGGACAAAACAGAGCTGATGCAAAAGGCAGTTGTTCTTTTTACAAACAAGCCAGTACCTTAAACACTTGTTGTGTTGCTACTAAAGACAACAATCATTTCACCATTAATGTCCACAGAGGAAAGAGTTGGCTGTCTCTGTGAGAAAAAGCTCGTGATCACAAGTCATTTGAAAAGAGTAATTGAAATTACAGTAAAAATGTCACTATATTGGAGAAAGGAAAGGGAAAATCGAGGAGTTGGAAAAATAGTACTGAGTTTCAGTTATTAATGCCCAACTAAAATAATAACACCAAATTTTGGAAAATGTTTTGTATGTGGGAATATTGGTTAAAGTGAGTGTCTCATACTAGTAATTACAAGTGAGTAGTTCACCATATAGAGAATATGCCTACAAATAAACTCTGTTAGGATACTCAAGTCCTGCTCCCCTGACCAGAGAAACATGTAGAGCTTCTGCCATTTGGTTTCTTCTGGAAGGAAGACTGAGTAAGGGGACAAACAGCAACACCTTTGCTCCTCCTGAATAATTCTGTTTATAACAATAACCCTATATGTCATGAACAGAGCCATTGGGCTCAGTGGGAATCACTTGGAATGGAGGACGCTATTCTGGGTGAGTGAGATAATTGCAATCTGGACTGCAGAAAACAGCATCCGAGCCTCAAACGTGCCTCAGATCTGGCAAGGAGTAGCTTCCCAGGGAGTTTTATGGGAGTTTTGGGGATGTTTCAGGAGAGACGCTGTTGGAAGTTTTTAACAGCACACTATGGAAAAATGAGCTAACAGGATCAATGATCCAAGAAGAGATATGCTGCTTTACAAGAGAAGAGAGACAGAAGACACATCAGAACGGCGGCCAGCCTCTGTATTGAATGCTGTGACTATGATATTGTCAGAGTATGGTAATGACATTAAGAGCAGCTATCAAGGAAATTACACTCAGAAGTGTGGAATCCCTGAAAGGTCATTTGATTTTAAAGAATCAAGGGATTTGTTACGGGAGAGAAGGAAATATGTTTCCTGCTCTCAGTCTGAAACTGTCCTATGTTGTGATCAAATATGAAAATGATTTGGCAGGGTCAGCCAGAGATTTCACTGGGATGGTTTATTGAGAAGAAAATGGATATTCATAGTTTAGTTCTTTCATTCCTATTTTATTGGTTTTCATATCTTTTTCCTTTTCTTTTGGTCATGTGTTCTTGTCAACCTTTTTTCTAATGTATTCAAAGCCCAGCTGCACTTTGGATGTGCATTTTATAGTGGCAAAAATACCTCAGCTGGAAAAGGACAGATGTATTGCTACAGAGTGTTCCTACAAAGAAGTTCAAGGCATGACACAAGTACACAATGAAGTAATCACCACAAATATAAATAAAACCATGAAATACTTGTGTTTGCAGGAAGTGGATTTAGTACTGAGCTGACAGCAGTCCTCTATTTATCTCTGAACAGATTCAATGCTTAGCTGAAAAAGTGATGTATTATATACGCAACAGTACTAACAGCTATTTAGTTAGTATGAAAACAAGTTCTACACACATACAGAAATCCCAAGGTAACATTCAGTGCATTCATGTAATAGTCATTTTTGGGTCTTATGTGGACAGTTCTACCAGAGGCTTTTAGCTGTTAGAAGGGCAATCGGCCTACACAGCTAGGCAAGTGGCTTTTTCCAGAGACTACATAAAGCCAAGGAGAGTAGCTCGCATGCCTTTGACAGAAAAAAACACTTCTACAGAAAGCTTTCTTTGTACTCCTCACACTTTCATTCTGGACGATATTTCAGATGACTTGAAAAATTTGTCTTGCATCAAGCAGGCGGTGCAGTATAATTGAGATGTGGATGCCATGTCTACCGATGATGTCCAGTATGATTGTCATCTAGTGTATGATGGATAGTGATGGACAAGATCATCAGCTGTTGTTGCTGTGGGCAGCAGCATAGGTTTTCTTGAGTCAATATTGTTAGATGTATTTTATTTTGGCAATCGGTGAGGACAGATATGCTGCTCTCAAGTTCGAAAGCACATGCTAATGCCATAGAAAGGTAATGGCTTGGGGAACTCCATTCTTGGAATGAAAAGGGCAAGTCCTATCTGTTGAAAAATATGCCTTCTATTCAGATCTTTCATTCAATGCCTACATTTTGCCCTTAGACCAGGAACACAAGTACCTTGGCACTATCTGACCATGGTGGCACCCTACTGCCACCCCTGCAACAACTGCAGTTTTTCAACACCCGGTACTTTGACAGCTACTAAAGAGTCGCCTTTTGCCATTCTTGTCCAAAAAGATACTTTTGTTAAAAAAATGGCTTTGATTCTGAATCTGAGCTGGTCTTGTATTTCCAGTGAGGTCTTCAAAGACATGGGCAAGTGACTGCAGCACTACAAATAATTGTGTGTCAGCTGAGTCGCAGTCAGTGAGCACATGCTTAGCCCACTGCTGATATAGTTCTACTTGATTTAACTCTCTTCCCTAGTGGTGAAAGTAGATTCAGTAGCTGCTTGCTCACCTTTGGAAGGCATTTAGAAACCTAACTGTGGACACCAGAGTTCAGATTTGTGTGCCAGTAAAGTATATGACCAGTAATAAGTGAAAGGTTCTCTGTCATATGGATTTTATCTCACTTTATAGCGTATATCAATTACTAGCATGATTATATTTTTAAAACCCTCATAAACAATAATAGGCAGTAATTGCATGCCAACAAATAAAATTAGATTGCTTTCACTTGGCATAGATTGGACTGTACTAGGTACAAACAGGCAACTGTCATCTTCTACTGAAAAAAAGGAGGGCAGAGAAGCAGAAGAGAAACTGGATGTGAAGTGTTAGTTAATGGTATAGTATGTGTGTTGCAGTCACTTCTGGTTTTCTGCTTTTCCTTTGAGGGTAGTTCTGTAACTAGCTCGGGTTTAGCTTCAAACACAGTTCTCTTCAGACAGATATATCAGGTGAACCAGAGTAGTCCTATTCTCATTTTATCTAGATAAGGTGCAGGACACTAGTTAATTCTTTTTACTGCTGGGAGTTGCATACGGAAGACTGAAATCTGCATAAATGCTATACTTTTTGAATAAGTGAGTTCACTAAACCAGACCTATTTTTGTGCCCACATGTGAATTGGGTCTTCACATGTAAATTTGTTTGCCGGTTAAATAACCAATATGTAGTGATAAGCTACGTAAAAGTAAAGGTGAGTTTCCATGTGAAGGGACAAAGATTTTTATCCTGAATCTTTTCTGCTGGTGTAGAGGTTGCTGTCTAGATACACTGCATTCACTTTATTGTCTCTTCAGTCTCTTGGCTGGAATGTAGTCTCTGCTCATCTCTAGTTTTTCTAGACACCAGGTGGAAACGTGCTTCCAGTGCGGACACTGCATTGGAACAGGACAATTTCAGTGAGAGGACTGGGAACTAAGCCCAGAGCTCCTGCACTTCAGTTTAAAGTCTTCTTCAGAAACCTTTCCCACCTCTTTAGCCAACTCTTGGCTGAAGGTTGCATGCAGAGAGTAGTCCAAAGTAATGTCAAAAGTCTCTCTTGGATTGACAATGGTGAGGAAATCCTAGATTAAAGCAACTTCATTACTTTCAGTCTAGTCCCCTATGCTAGAGGAGACAGTGTGCAAGTGCAAGACTTTGGCAGAAGAGGACAAGAGGAGAGGACATATCAGTGGGAGCTCTTCTTCCCTTTCTTGCTGCAAGTCATAGGTCAGCTGCTTCCAAAGTGTACTTTGCACTTTGTTCCCTCTCACTTCATTTCCTTTCTCCACCATGGTGATTTGAGAAAGAGAGAGGAAAAAGGAAAAAAAACCCAAAACAACAATAACAAAAACAAACCCCCACTTTTGTGACATATAAATATTTGTCTCAAGTCATTGTCTTGCATGACTCACCATCAAAATAGTGCTGCAGTTACATTTGACATACCACACTGGGACAGCTTCTGAACTGCTACAACGTGCTATTTCTATCCCTAAGATTATGAAGGAATTAAAAAAGGAGATCTTTCGACACAGTTCAGCATAGTAACTCCAGTGTATTGTGCTGCTTTATACCACAGTCACTACTAAGTGGGTTATTTTATGTGATGCATTATCAAGTATTTAGAGAGTCATATATAAGTACCTTACATTCTTTGTGATGCAAATAGAAAAGGATGTATCCTGGGAAAATATTAGGGGTACAGCAGACACCATTAGTCCAAAGGTGTTCCTTTGTGCAGCTGTGCCATATAGCCCAGGTCAAGTTGTGGTCCTTGCCAATAACTGTAATTAGGGTCAAGCAATGGCATTGTAACAGCTCAAAGACCATTCCAGCAATGGTAGAACAACAGGTGCTGCATGCCAAGCAGCTGCTGGGAAGCACTACATAATTAAGAGCAAACCATAACACTGAATGTTTAGATCACACATTTCTTGTATGTCTTTCAAATTTCTCATGTCATCTGGCTAGCACACAGGGGAATTTCCATAGCCATGTATGTCCAGTTTGCTTAAAGATAGCTGCAGTCAGTCCACACTTGCTTGGGCTGAAGGAGACAGGGAATAGTAAAACTGGGTAATTATAGACTTTCTGCACTGATAGTAAAGTATGTGAAAAGGAGTTTTTTAATAAGTAATGAACACAGAGTTCATTATGGCAATATATAAACACTATGTGGGCAATTTAAAAAAAAGGTGACTACCAGCTGTGAAGGGTAACAAAAATCTCCCTTTGTGCTGTCTGACCCTACATCTAGCTGTAAAGTCACCATTTTTACTTTCACAGCAATCAAGCCTTGTCTTAAAAGCTTCCAGGGATGAGGAACAACCTCTCTGGGCAACCTGTTCCACTGCCTAACCACCCTCACAGTGAAGAACGTCTTCCTAATATCCAGCCTAAACCTACCCTCCTCTAGCTTACACCCATTTCCCCTGGTTCTGTCACGACCTGGCATCCTAAAAAGTCCCTCACCAGCTTTCTTGTAGGCCCCCTTCAGATACTGGAAGGCTACAATAAGGTCCCCTCGGAGCCTTCTCCTCTGCAGACTGAACAATCCCAACTCTCTCAATCTGTTCTCGTAGGAGAGGTGCTCCAGTCCTCTGATCATTCTCCTGGCCCTTCTCTGGACTCGCTCCAGCACCCCCTTATCCCTCTTGGAATAGGGGCTCCAGAACTGGACACAATATTCCAGGTGGGGTCTCACGAGTGGAGAGTAGAGGGGGAGAATCACTTCCCTCAACCTGCTGGCCACACTTCTCTTGATGCAGCCTAGGATGCGGTTGGCCTTCTGGGTTGCAAGTGCACACTGGCGGCTCATGGTGAGCATCTCATCCACCAGCACCCCCAAGTCTCTTTCCGCAGGGCTGTTTGGTGGTTTTGATTCAAAGATTCCCTCCACTATAAGTAACTTCCAGACAGAAGAAGGTACTGGATGCAGTGACCCTTTGGCATAGCATGGCTGGTTTTGTTAAACAGCTAATGTGTCTGGTAAGACTTTTGTGGCACTTGCTTGATGAGGAGCTCGCCATGGCCACAAGGCAAGATTGTTGCTTCTCTTTATCACTGGAAATCCATAGGAACCTGTATCTGTTGCTTCAATAAACTCCACTGTTTAAGTATCTAATCATAATAGTTTTCTCATTGAATGCAACCAAACCCTTTAACTGTGGCCATGCTAGTTCATGAGCATGATTAGACCGAAGGTGCAGTGCACTATTAGTGCATCCGGAATCCTGATATTTGGATATATTATACGTGACTGGACTGATAGTGGTAAATAGGACATCACTCAGAACCTAAGCCTAGCTCCACCCAGCCCCTCTAATAGCCGAGGAACAGCTGTGATGCAAGGGAGTTTATTTTCTGCCAAACTGCTCTTGTCAAAGCAACACACTCAGAAGAAGACCATTGTCTGAGGCTCTCAGATGACCAAATAGCAAGGTAATGTCTGTCTCAGAGTTGTCTGTAGACCTTTAATTGTTGATATGGGTGTGCTAGTGGAAGTTTTCCTTATTTCTATGCAGGAGATAAAAATAATGAGGTATGTTGGTGTAAATTACCTTAAGGCTACTCTAACTTCTATCACAGAAGAGTTGAGTACACCTGTGTAATAATGCTTTTCAAAAGAAATTGCATCCTAAAGTAGGTAGGCATACACAAAATCTGTGTGTAGAAATACTTTGAGTGGCTTGAGTGTGTGATGGATCTGAATCCTTATTATACCACATCAACTTTCTACTATTGTAGCAGCCAGAGGAGGGAATTGTCTTTCAATGAGGAGAGTTTGTCAGATTCAATTGCAGATGTTCCCTTCTCCCTTGGATGTGTAAGTCTAGACTGTGAAACAGCTCAATCCTGAAAGTCCCAAGTTATTTTGAAAATTTGGACATTCCTTAAATGCCCAAGTAGAAACTATTGGGTACTTTGGTCGTGGTATAGTCCAACAGAGAAAATCAACCAAGAAAGGAAATTCTCACCTAAAAAACTTTGAATGGGAAATAAGTGTGTGCAGAAGCACAGACCCTACAGTTCCCATTCTGGATTTATTGAGCATGGAGGCACAGTTTTAATTATGTTGTGCTGAATCAATAACTGTCTGAATATTTTTATTTTACTTATGCCAAAGACATTCTTTATCCATTGAGGTGCCTGGAGAATTAAAGTGCTGGCCAGATTAAGAGCTAGAGCTCAACTGGTGTTTCTTTTAATCAGTAGTGTTGATACCTGGAAAGGCTGCCAGGATAACAAGTGGCTGTGTGTTGCCCCTAATGCAGGATTTCTGTTAAAATGCTATTAGCTGATTTTCTTTGAAGGTTTAGTAGATCATAAACATGCTGTAGCACACAGCTGACTTGAGAAATTTTTGTTTAAAGGTTAGTCACAAAGCTATGCAATCCATTTAGCTACTGCATGCTGACAAACTAATCATATCCATAAGGCAATTAATAGCTTTCTGTAAATGCAAATGTGAAATGCTTCTATTTTTGTTGGTTGGCTTCTAATTACATATGTTAAACTGTCAGGATTAATAGACAGCTGAAAACCTTGATGATTCTGCAAAATGCATGTATATTTCTGGCTTAGAAGCTGCTCTAGAGGTCTAAGAATATGATCCCTTCTACATTTAGGTCCAGTCATGGCACAATGTCTTCTCCTGGCTCTGCATAGAATTAGGACATGCAAAGCAAAAGAAAATTAAAATTGTGTATAAAAATTACCTTAAAATTGTTTAAGCTAAAACACCACTGAAGCTTTTGCTGGGGTTCCGTGGTGTTGTCTGAGGGAGGAATTCTGTTTTCGATAGAGCTTACCCAGACAGAGGTTGCTTTGCCAATCTTTGCCAGACTGGACTCAGCCAGGCTTGCCTGAATTAGATTTCACTCTAGCCTGCAGAGGTGGACATGAAGGGCTTGAAGCTGTTTTCCATCACCTCCCTCTCGGTTTGTGGAACTGCTACAGGCCACGGGAATCCTTGAAATGAGTCAGAATTAGCTCAAATCAAAAATATTTAGTCTGTGGAGCAGTGATCTGAACCACATGAGAAGCCCTTCTTCCACCAGGCATGATGACTGGGTTTTGCTAAGGCTTTGTCTACTTGCATGGGCTCTTGCCACGCTCCCAGTGTCAGCTCCTCAAGTCTTCCAACATCCAGGATAACAACTGACTGGGAAAAACCAAGTCTCATTAATTTAGCTGAATTGCTGAGCCCTGGCAATATCAAGCAAGACTTTGCCTTTATGCCTCAGGTACTTGTGTGTAAAACTGGGATGATAAACACTGCCTCATATCACTGATGTGTTCAGTGGATGAACATGTTAAAATTGCAGTGACCCTCAGCTGATATAACAAATGGCTGATAGCCGATACAGCCATCTGAGAGAGACAAACAAGGTTTTTGTTGTATGTTGTTTTTTTGCTGGTTTATGTGTTTTTCCAAAGGTAAAACTTAACCTATAACTCCAAGTCTGCTCCCAATTCTGACATAAAATGAACCTGGTTCTTGCACACTACAGTTTTGTTTTGTTTTAAAATGTAACATGTCACGGCCAAGTCTTTCAAAATAAGAATATGTCCTCTTTTCACTTTTCTGTTTCTTGCTTGTTCTTTCTTTGGCTGAAAATTTGTAGGCAAAAAAAGAATAATTCGTTATGCTAATAACTTTCTTAACCTTGCTAGTTCAACCAAATCCCCTTGACTGCTAATGGTGATCTGATTATCCCACGAGCACAAGTATTACTGTCCATGCTGGCTTCTAAAAAGGTTGTTTGAAAACCACATTTTCAGTGCTTTCTAAATATTTGTTCTAAAGATATTTCTGAGTGCAGGGTTTGAGTGCTGTGGGAAATGTGCTCTGTAGTAAGCTGCCAGCACCCTACATATTCAGGTGTAGCCATATGTGTGTTTCTTCCACAGAAACAGCTTCCTGTGGCCATGAGGTGGCAGTGACCTGGAAGAGGAAGAAGGGAATAGCATAAAAAAATTCATTAGGACATTAAATCATAATAAAACCAGGGCAGGAACTGGAGGCAGAAGTCAGCTCTTTCTAATTCATTCTAGCAGAAACTTTTCTCTCTCTCTGTGTAATGTTGTACAGGTTCTGCTTTGTCTCTTTCCATGAGCTCATCAAAGTTGATGATGCAGCCCTGCTGGAGGAGAAGAAAGCTGTGGAGCTGAACTGAGCAAATCAGGCCATCCCTGTGGATGGAGAAATGGAGTCAAATGACCTCCAAAAAGCATGACTCACAATACAGTTGTACAAACTAACAGATCTCAGTGGTGATTAGTGCAAGGAACTCTTGGAACACCAGAAAAGGAAGGGAGAGAGGGAAGGGAGGAAGAAACAGCAACCTCTTTAATTCAAGTTTCATTTTGCTCTTCCAAAACACAGACCTGACATGCACAAGGGCAAATGTGCGCAACATTGAAATAGCAGCAGGAGGGAAGGGGAAGGTGAAGTTATGTTAGCAACTACTGCTGAGGTACTTTCACTGCTGGCAGTAAAAGCCACCTTTACTGGCAAATCAAATGTTTTGTTGAAATCAAAGATAGAAGGTGAAGTCCTGTTCCCTAACCCAGCAAATTGGAGCCCTGCCCTTGATGTTAAAGGTTTAAACACTGTGTTTGACTTATAGAATCATAGGAAGGTTAGAGCTGGAAGGGACTTTCAAAGGTCTTCTAGTCCAACCTCTCTGCTGTGAGCAGGGACATCTATAACTAGATCAGGTTGCTCAGAGCCCTGTCCAACCTGACCTGAATGGTTCCAGGGGTGGGACATGGACCACCTCTCTGGGCAACCTATTCCAGTGCTTCACAGCCATTGTGCAAAATTTCTTCCTTGTATACAGTCTCAATTGTAATCCTTTAGTTGAGAGCCATTGCCCTTCCTTCTATTACAACGGGTCTTCCTAAAAAGACTGCCTCCATCTTTCTTATAGGCTTATGATAGGCTGCAATAAGCTCTCCTTGGAGCTTTCTCTTCTCCAGGCTGAATAACCCCAACTCTCTCAGCCTTTCCTCATAGAAGAGGTGCTCCAGCCCTCTGATCATTTTTGTGGACCTACTCCAACAGGTTCATGTCCTTCTAATGCTGAGGTCTCCAGAGCTGGACACAGTACTCCAGGTGGAGTCTCACCAAAGAAGAGTAGAGGGGCAGAGTAAGATAGCAATTATTTGATGGAGACAAATATTCCCTCTTCCCAGGAGTACAGAATATTGCCATAACATCTGTTAACTTCTATTTTCTTAATGTATCATGGCTGGGCAAAAGGAGCACACTGTCATTTTGCAGAGTTGAAAAATGTGGTCTGTTAGCATGTGTGTGCCTGGAATAGCAGGAGATGGTCTGAGGCTGGCCAGGGCCACTGCTTGGCAGTAACTGATAGGTATTACAGTGTGGTGTGTTCCTGGCATCCTGTAATAAACAAATTTGGCAAATTCAATCCAGTTTAGGGCAAGGACTCTTGCAAAAAATCAACGCAAATTATAATAGTGGTTACACTAGGACTAAGATTTAGTTGGAATGGGTGCCTGCTACAAAACCCATGGTGCTGGAGAACTTAAATTATTGAAGTAGAACAGGTAGCTTAAGTGCTGGCTGAATGGAAAAAGAAGAATTTGCCTGCTGCATGGAAAGTCATAAGAGACACCACAGGTCCCCACCAGCCCCCTTCTTAGTCTTGCTTGGGGTGTCTAGCCTGCCAATTCTGCTGGTCCTGTTTGGATGCTATCAGCCAGTTCCCCTTCTCACCTGGGGTGAAATCATCAACCAACCCCAGTCTCAGAGTGGCAAATAACTCATGGACTGAAAGTTGGGTGATGTTTTTTGTATACCCAGAGAAGTAGCTCTTAACTTTTGAATGAGCGCGACCTCAGCTGAATTGGCACATGTCCTTGACTTTGCTGTTTTGGATGTATTTCTGTGTGTTCAGCTCTGGCTGCCGAAGCTGTCAAGCCCCTTGTTTTTCAGGTTAGAATCATAGAATCATAGAATGTTAGGGGTTGGAAGGGATCTAGAAAGATTATCTAGTTGAACCCTCCTGCCAGAGCAGGATCACCTAGATGAGGTCACACAGGAACATGTCCAGGTGGATTTTGAATGTCTTCATAGAGGAGACTCCACAACCTCCCTGGGCAGCCTGTTCCAGTGTTCTGTCATCCTCACAGTGCAAAAGCTTTTCCTTATGTTTACACAGAACTTCCTATGCTCCAACTTGCTCCCATTGCCTCTTTTCCTAACATTGGGCAACATTGAGAAGAGGCTGGTTCTGTCTTCCTGATACTCACCCTTCACATGTTTGTAGACATTGATGGGCGCCCCTCTCAGTCTCCTCCAGGCTAAAGAGACCCAGCTCTCTCATCCCGTCCTCGTAGGGTAGATGTTCCACTCCCTTAATAATCTTGGTGACCTGCACTGGACTCTCTCCACTAGTTCCCTGTCCTTCTTGAACTGGGGAGCCCATAACTGGACACAGTATTCCAGGTGGGGCCTCACCATCGCAGAGTAGAGGGGGAGGAGAACCTCCCTCGACCTGCTGGCCACACTTTTCTTAATGCATCCCAGGATACCATTGGCCTTCCTTGCCGCAGGGGCACACTGCTTGCTCATGGTCATCCTCTTGTCCACCAGGACCCTTAGGTCTGTTTCCCCAGAGCTGCTCCCTCACAGATCAGCCCCCAGCCTGTACTGATCCATGGGGTTGTTCTTCCCCAGATGCAGGACTTCACACTTGATCTTGTTAAATGGCATTAGCTTTCTCCCTGCCCAGCTCTCCATCCTGTCCAGGTCAAGCTGGATGGCAGCACAGCCTCCTGGTGTGTCAGGTACTCCTCCCAGATTTGTATCATCAGCAAGCTTCCTGAGGGTTCACTCTATCTCTTTGTCCAGGTCATTGATGAATATATTGAATAGCTTTGGACCCAGTACTGACCCTTAGGGGACACCACTAGTCACAGGCCTCCAGCTAAACTCTGCTCCACTGACCACAATTGGATTTGATGAGAAGGAATCCCATTGTAGGACTAAAGAAGGTTCTTCTAGTACAAGGAAAAGGCAATGTGCCTAGTGCAAATTTCTCTCTTTGTTAGACACTGAGTTTTCCCAAGCTTCCCATTTCTATGGCTTCCTAGTACAGATTTAAAGAAACAGTAAATAGACATGTATTTAACTGTTTTGTTACTGGGTTTTTGTTTTGCATAGCACAAGGTTAAAGGCTGAGGGTGGGATCTTTTGCTAAATTTAATCATAAACTTTGCAACACTCAATAGAAAAATGCAAAACAATTTTGACTGACAATTCTCATGAGTTAAGTGAAAAGAATGAGCTTCTATTTAGTGAACTGTCCCAATATATGAATATTGTCCAGACTTTCTCAAAGCTGTTGGAGAAGCTCTTCATAGCTGTTTGCACGCCTGTACAAATGGTCACCCAGTTTGGGTTTTATAGCTACGGTAATAGAAATATTTTTAAGATATGATAGAAACTTGGCTAGTTAGCAAAGAAAAAACCAGTTTATTCTAACCCTAGTAATAGTGAAGATGCCTTTCTTCTCCTTGTTATAAAGGAAGCATGTAAGTCTTAGGCAGAGATCAACCTGTGCTTGCCAAACACCACATGAACAGGGATATGTGTAGCTCAGTTTTCCAGTGCTGTGGTACTG
The DNA here is from genome assembly GCA_013399015.1 of Galbula dea. NCBI lineage: Eukaryota > Metazoa > Chordata > Aves > Piciformes > Galbulidae > Galbula > Galbula dea. Next base: position 37,176 of record VWZX01003850.1, read on the forward strand.
AGTTGGATATTAGCAGCTCTCCTCCATTTAACCTGAGCTCTCCTCTGGTTATACCAAGAATCTTAAAGCAGCAAGGTCTATTGAGCATTGTAGCGGTGTCCCTTGTCAGCTTTTTTTGTTATTCTCAGGAGCAGGCTCTTTCGAGCCCTCTCAGGAGCCACAGACTTTTAGATGAGGAACCTGGTAAAAGCCTATACTGGATTAAATTTGGAGGTGGTTTGAATGCAGCTGAGTCTATGGCAATGTGAGAGCTTGTTCCAGGTTTCCCTTTGAGTGCTGGGGTCTGGAAACTTGAATGGTAACTGTGGTTACTACTCCCAGTTAAAGCACTTGTGCATCAGCATCTGCTGCCAGCTCTTGTAACAATGTTAGATTTTTTTATTTAAATAACCATGAATCTGAAGTTAGAGTCAAAACTTGAACTCAAGTAACCCTGCACCTGAATTATTCTGCAGCTCTTCTTTGGGCTAACAAAATAATTTCTGTGTAGTAAGGACTCAGGAAGCATGTACCTTTTGTGTTGTTTGTGCTCTTGGTATAATTAGGTGACTGTGCTCTGACGGCTCATCCAGATGATTGGATCAGAGGTGGTAGCTGATAAATTGTGAGACATCAGTGGAGTTAAGTTAAACTGCTGGAGAGAAAGGAGCTCACAACCTCCTCCCTTGTTGGCAGATCAGAGAAGGATTTAACAGCTTGAGCAGAAACCTTTCCACTGAAAGAGAGGAACTGCAGTTACATTGATGCTCAGAGTAGAAAGCTAGAGGTCTCTCTTCTTAAATATCCAGTAAGCCTTAATGACTCCCCTTTTCATGCCCTAAAGACAGAGAAAAAAGCAAGTTTTGTATGTGAATACTCCTCTTATAACATTACTGTCATTCCAGGACATTATTCAAAACAGCCTGATTATTATTGCTTCTCAGAGCCCATGGAGGTGAATTATTAAGCCATATATTCTTGCTTTTTGCTACTGGCATTCAAGACACTTGGGTTACACTCATCAGCTATTTCTCTATTTCACCTAGAGCTCCATTTAGAGAGTAAAGCTCATCACACTCTTCATGAACAGACTTATGTTATGTGTTGCCATTACAGGAGTCAGAGATGACTGCTGAGAAAGCCTGGAGTTAAATCTGCTATATATTCTTAAAATAGTAGTTTTTTTGCTAATGCTTGCAATTTAAAAGAATCAGAATAGAGATCAAAGGGGCAGCTACACCATGAGTAGTCATGCATATGCTACTTTTAAACCTGTTAGCTTAGTTGTCAGAAGTGATCAGGAATGTAAGAATGGACCTCAGAATAAGATATAAAAGCCCAGTTAGACCTTAAGTGCATATTTGTACAATAAGCTTCTGATGGAGGGCATAAACATGTCCAGCATGACCATACAGGAAAGTTGGCTAGCAGCTCTCATAGCTGTTTAAACAACTTAAAATCTGACATGCATATGTGCTCAAGAAACACAGCTATCACAGTGGCTTTATTTAAATAGTGTAATTATATTATAAAGTTTTAAGTCAAGGCCTCTGGGGTGATGCTTTACTACCAAGCATAAAAGTCTGAAAATCCCATCTCAAGCCCCTACCTTGCACAGTAGGTTCAGGCACAGTGACAGCAGAGCTAGGCTATTTTTCCCAACATCCAGCTTACAATATGCAGGAGTTTTAACATTAAAAATATTACTTTGAATTTTATTTGGAAGTAAAGTTGTAGCCTGAGCTATTGGCAGATATGGGACTTTTCACCTTTGTTCTGAAACTCCTTTGAGAAGAGTGTGACAGGTGATGTTCATGTCCATTTGCTGTTGGGCATTAAAATTAAAATCACTTTCATTTGCAGTTGTTGTAAGCTTTTTTAATTGTAATTTTTTAACTTGTATGTAGTACTCTTCAACTAGAAACAAGAAAAATTTTAAAAGTACCTGAAGTTAAATGATTAGTTTAGACTGTGTGCTTTAAAAAAGTGCCTTTTTTTTGGTCTCACAAGTTTTAAGCTTTTGGAGCTTACCTTCCCAAACTTACCAATAACAGTATGGGAAGATCTTAGTTAGTTTAAGCTGGGAATCTTCCATAACAGCATGATTCCAGCATCTGGGACTATAACCACCAAAACGCACAAGTTGCCCCACAGAGAAAACGATTTATTGGAGTAAACTTCTAAGGGTGATGGAAAAGCCAATTCATGCTTTACCTTTAAGTCTTCTAGGTCACTCTTGAAGATGTTGTTGAATTTGGGAATAAAATTCTAAGGCCATCTTTCTTTTTTCCACCAAGAAGCCACCTTCTGCCCTCCAAGTCTGTCATTGCCATTTAGTGGAGTAGTGGTTGTAGCACCATATAAACAAGCACTGCTTTGCTTGGGAAGGGTTCAGGGATGATAGTGGCTGACCCAGCTTCAGTCCCATGTTGGAGTGAGGTAAGTGAGGAAAAACTGTGGTAGAAAACACGGAAAGCATGAACTGACTGGATAGATTAGCCCTCATGTAGCTGCCATGGAGCAAAAATGAGCAGAGTTTGCTTTAATTTATTGTGGTAATCTGTTTGTTAATAACATGGCATCTCTGGAAAGAGCATGAGTCTATAAACCCAAACAAACGGACTGACGAGATGAGAAAGCACTGGAAAATTGACAGCTCACAAATCATATTGTAACATTGATACTTTTAAGTTCTCAGTTGATTTCTAGTTTAAAAGTCAATGCTTTGATATGACATAAAGACAGAAAAGAGGCTGGCCATCTAAGAACAGATACCTTTCAAAGATCAGTTTCATGCTCTACAGCAAGGCGAAAATCACTGAAACAAACCAATACAAATCTCTCTTTACTTCTAAAATATATTGTTCATGTTGGTAACCTTCATTATAAATCACACAGAATCACAGACTATTAGGAGGTGGAAGGGACCTTGGAAGATCACTTAGTCCAACCCCCCTGCCACAGCAGCATTCCCTAGACCACCTCACACAGAAGCGCATCCAGACTGGTTTTGAATATCTCCAGAGAAGGAGACTCCACAACCTCTCTGGGCAGTCTGTGCCAGTGCTCTGGCACCTCAACTGGGAAAACATTTCTTTGTGTATTCACACGGAATCTCCTATGCTTCAGCTTACAGCCATTGCCTCTTCTCCTGTCACTGGGCTTCACTGAGAAGGGCCTGACCCCATTCTCTTGACACCCACCCTTCATGTATTTTAAAGCATAGAAGAGGTCACCCCTTAGCCTCCTTTTCTCCAAGCTAAAGAGACCCAGCTCCTTCAGCCTTTCCTCATCAGGAAGATGTTCCAGCCCCTTCATCATCTTTGTGGCTCTGTGCTGGACTCTTTCCAGCAGTTCCCTATCCTTCTTCAACTGAGGAGCCCAGAACTGGACACAATATTACAGATGCGGCCTCACAAGGGTAGAGAAAAGTGGAAGAAGAACCTCTCTTGACCGACTTGCCACACCCCTTCTAATACACCGCAGAATCCCATTAGCCCTCCTGGCCACAAGAGCACACTGCTGGCTAATGGTCATCCTTCCATCCACCAGGACTCCCAGATCCCTTTCCCCTTCACTGCTCTCCAACAGCTCAGCCCCCAATCTATACTCATACATGGGGTTGGTCTTTCCCAGGTGCGAGACTCGACACTTGGCTTTATTGAATCTCATTAAATTTCTCCCAGTCCAACTCTCCAGCCTGTCTAAGTCTCGCTGAATGGCAGCACAACCCTCCAGTGTGTCAGCCACTCCAACCAGCTTAGTATCATCAGCAAACTTGCTGAGAGCACACTCTGTTCCCTCATCCAGGTTGTTAATGAATAGACTGAAAAGTACTGGTCCCAGTACTGACCCCTGAGGGACTCCACTAGACACAGCCCTCCAACTAGACTCCATCCCATTGACCAC
>VWZX01003851.1:0-33927 GCA_013399015.1 Galbula dea
CTTAAGATGGGCAATATTGTTATCCCTCTCCCCCTTCTAGTCCCCCCCATCTAGTCTCAACTTGGAAAAGATTACGATATTTTGTTTACACAAGCCTAGCTTCTCCCCCAGCTCTTAGAAATCACAGCTATCCTCATGCTAATTCAGTTCATTCAGAACTGCCCCCAGAATTAAGGAGGGCAAGACAAGCTGTCCTGGAGGACAGTGGGACATCTATTCACTCCCCTGTACCTCGTAGAAAATGTTATCCAAGAAATGCAAGTGAAGCTTTAAATGTATCATTTTAAATCAGAAACTAAATGTACAAAGGTGTACATTTGTAGCCTGCATAAGTTGTGGTAGACTGTGCAGGGAAGACAAGCAGGAGCTAAATCATAGACAAAAAAAAAAAGCACACAAAAACCAAACCAAACCAAACACCACACCCAGAAACTTACAGAAACTTTCCTTTCAAAACCTTTAATTACTTGTTTCTGAAATTTCATGTTTATACTCCAGTATAAATTTCCATATTTATGTATTTCCATAACTAATCACACAGAATTAAAATATAAGTTTTCCATAAATATGTATGTGTCTGTGTGTATATCTCTCTCACTTCTTGGATGTAATATTTTGTAAAGAGTAACTTACTGTTTATTGAAGAAATATGGTTGTGTTCCTAATCTCTGGGAGAGAGCCTGACAACACTGATCTACATCTTCAAGCACCTATCAAAATACACAAGAGAGAAAAGATCCATACTGTCAGGAAGTACCAACACTGCAAAAAAACAACCTTCTTACTCAAGTTGAACTGACAGTCAGAACAAGGAACATACAATGTTGGAACATCAAAAGCTGTTGGAAGTCTGCCAAGACACAGTAGGCAGGTAGCTAAAGTGTTGCTTAATGCAGCATTTGATGTAAAGGCAGTCCTGATGAAGTACTTCCTGTAACATTTATAACTTAGCTTAATGAAAGGTACTAACTTATACCTCAAAACTGCCCTTTTTTTGTTTTTTTAAAAGACCTCTGACAAGGGAAGCTCATTCGTGCCAAGTGTGCCCATTGACAACCTATTTTCAGAACATCCTTTCTCCCACCCCATTGGGCTGCTCTTCATTTAAAATTAATTGCTGCTGAAGGCAAATATATGACTCCAGATAATGTTTTAAGTACAGAATGTATTTTTTCCCCAACATCTGTTTCAAGCAAGTGTTACTCTACAGAGCCTTTTTCAATTAAAAAAAACAAACAACAACAACAAAAGACACAAAAACACAGAGTAAAGAAATAGGCTTCACTTTTCATACCAACCTGTTCAAGAGTCTTTCCAGCCCATCCAATGGCTTTCATTTTTCGCCTTACCTCCCACTGCTTCTGATAGGACAAAATGCGGTTAAGAGGCCACGGGTAAGGGGAGCCATACCTTGGGTGAGTAATCTTTGTTTATAAACAGAAAGATACTGTGTTACCATATAAGAAAATACAGATACCTCTATGCATAAAAATAGCAAATATTCAAGCATTTCTACCAGAAAAGGAGCTGTGAAAGAGAAAGGGAGTTGTGTGATATGCTGTAATTATTTGTACAGAATTTACAGCATAGACATTTAAAACTATTACTACAGAAACATATGCAAACCCTGTACCTATTCTGCAGTCAAGGACCTCCAGTAATGACACAACTTCCCTAAAATGTATACGCAAGTGAAATTAAAGTGAAAATACTGTATCATTAATGGTACAAAACTCAATGTTTCATTTATGAGTAGGGACTTGCAATTGTAAGCAGAAGAGTTTTCTCATTAAATTTTAATTAAGATAAATGTTGCAGAACCACTCACCTCCTCTACTGTAACATCATCACACCACTGGAGATAGAGCTAGGAACAGAAACAACACTTACTGAAACTTCCTAATAATGGAGAATACAGAGACAATCATTCCTCACTAGTAGAATTTTCTTTGTTGCATTAGATTAAATTTCCATTTCATTCCTTCTGCTAGATCTCTGAAAGTAGAAAATTAAAACTAGAAGGCAAAAGCCCCATAGCTAGTCATTACTTCACCAGCAACAGGACCAAGCCAAGACCAAAGAAAGGCCCATTCCTATTGCCCACACTGCACACAACTCAGCGCACAGGTTACCAGCCCTCAGCTCCTCAGCCATCTGCTGCTTGCCAGTATTTCCAACACTGTTCTCATGCTAGGACTGCATTATGTTAACTGGCTATGGACATGAGCCACAGGCGATCTCAGCATCCCACTAGGTGTGTGAGCACACGTACAGTGGAAGGTGACAGCAAGGTGCCTGGCCAGCTGTGGGCTTGGCTAGGATCTCAGGAACCACTGGCATTTTCCACTTGGTTACTTCTACAGCTATGTGACATGTTTCAGTTGGGTGAGGGGAAACATACGTGTGGCTTGTGTCTACAGGAACATTTCAGCAAACAATCCCCGGAGTACAAAGAACTTACTCCTGCCTTCTTTCACCTCAAAAACTGACAACTTAATCTAAGAACATGCAATATTTCCAATATAGGGTAAAACCCTAAAGCTTTCTTGCCTATAGTCACTTATGTAAATGTGCAGTTGCTATGGTTTGCTGTACCTCTGCTGTCAAGAGCATATTATTGACTAATTCCATGTAGGCTTTCATCTCAGCTTTTTGGACTTCATCCAACCCATCACTGAGAGAATGACCCTAACGGGAAGAAAAAAAAAGACACATATGTAAGAAAGGATATTGAAATATTCAGCAATGCCCAAGCCAAGTACCTCTGAAGTCAATGAGCTTTATGCCCAAGCCAAGTACCTCTGAAGTCAATGAGCTTTGGCTCAGATCCTGATCTCTTACATAGTTCTATAACAAATTACACATGCAATTTTTACGTACAGTATCCTTGAGAATTAAAAAGAAATCATGGTAACGTAACACAGGTAATCTACAAGAAATTTAGATTATTATCAGTTACAGATGAACGCAGTTTGAGCACACAGTCTTCTGGTTAGCGTATCTCTGTAGCAAGAAGGAAACACAAATTTACATCTGTGATACAGTTTTAGCAACCGCTCAGCAAAAAGAGCATTTTTTTAAATACAGGGGAGGGTTGGGGTAGGGAGAAGCAAAGGCAAACTTGAACATTACATGACACTTTGGGATTTAAACTGGTCTGTTCTGGGTTTAAGAGCTCTGAGACCCACAGACAAGGCATGCAGAAAAGCAGTCTCAGAAACTGGCACTGGTATACAGCTATCCTGCACAGAATTTACACCCAGAATTTGAGTAAATGACGAAGAAAAATATTCCCACTTCAACAAACTGTTTCCAGGATATCTTTCTGTTAAAATGGCACCAGATTTCTACATCGTTCTAACAAATCAAGTGATGTTCCAGAAAAGCACACCAAATAGGCACAATGTGAAGCAGGATTAACAGGCTATTCACTAATTGATGAAAACAAGGTACTATTACCTTGGCTTTTACAAACTGGACTATGGGACCAAGCTCAGATACTACATGATTTCCCACGTGAATAAAGGGTACTTTGCCTGTAAAATGAGAAATGTATTTTAGTAAGGACTTTTATACCTGTAAAACATCATTTACAATTTTCAAAGCAATTAAATATTGCAGGTACACCTGAACATCAGTGTTTTTTTTCAAATTAGAACAGGTACAGCTCTAGCACGCATAGCTCACCAAGTGAACATTCGTAATAATAAACATCCTCCTGATCTTCCACCTCCTGAACCTCTCCTACATGCAATACCTGTAACTGTTACCAAGTGAGATCTATCAACTTGTATTTTAATAATGGATTTTGCTTTGCTGGAAAGACTTAATTCAATGTTTCTCTGAAGTAGAGCTGGGAAATCCCAACCCTTCCTTAGTTTTATGACACAACACATTCCCACCCTCACTTCTAACCCACTGGCAGGGAAAGCGCTGCTGAAATGATGACTAGAGATTTGGCACTGTGCCCAGGAAAGCAAGCAGGGGGAAGTACAAATGCACACTCAGCAACACAGGGTCTTGATTCTCCCTCCTCCAGTCCTTCAGATTTCCAGCAACTGGTCCAGCTGGCTCCTGTTGGCTGCCCCAGTCTTCACTCTCTAGTTGTGAGATGCCATTTTCAAGCCTTCATGGTCCTGGGGTCAGGAAGAGGTTCTCAGTATGAGACCCACAGTTTCATGATCTGGGGGGGCTGAGAGGGGGAAGGAGCTTCTTCATCATCATGGAATCAAAATGGGGTTAAAGCTTAATATTAGTAAGGCTCAACATTCAGCCTATGAAGCTGAACCCTGAGGGTACGCTATGGAGCAGGATTATAAACAGCCAGTCCTTAAAAGGAGGAAAACGACTGTGTTGCTAGCGGAATTTGTGAGGGTGTGAAGGGCTCCCAAGTCTGTATACACCACATTCTCTGCTTGATAACTTTTGTTATGCACAGAATTGAGCCAAACCTTTGATGCAGGCAGAAACGCAAGAGGAAGCCCTGTTACATGCAGCAAGCCATGAAGCATGACAGAAGTTGACTTATGCCACTTATCCGAGTTCTCAGCATGTGAAGTTGAGGACTCCCGCTCCAGTCCAACCTAATCAGGTTGCTTGTTCTGCAAATCATCATCCAAGTGCAACTGACAAACATTAACCTTATATTTAAGACTAAATCTTTTAGAATTATTTAACATCATTGAAATAATCCACAAAATGCAGATAAATACTGGATGGTTTTTATTAGTGAAAAGGCCAAAGGCAGTAAATCAGCCTGCCCAGTGCAGTTGGGCACAACACCCTTTTACCTTCCAGTGTCTGCTCTTGATAACCCAAAGAGCAAGACCAGCACCTGCCTGATTCTAAACACGTTATTAGCAATACATTCACTCTTTTCACTGAAACACAAAAACCTTACTGTTCAGCATGGCTTAAAGAGTGTTTCTGCAATCACCTCCCAGACAAGGTAACAAAAGATAATCTTTCTCTGGTGTTGTCACACCCCAGCAATGGGAAAATATAACAGCATTCACTGGAATATTCCCTGAATGTAGAATAAAGCCACTTTTTGGAAACACATATCTTTCTGCTTCAGGACACAACCACTCTCAGGCATTTGAACTGTCTAAAGGCTCTATAGAGGTGCTGCCTTCACAGGCATGGTTACACATTGTGCCAACATTACTTTGCATTTGACTGTTTTAATTGTTTGCAGTGGAGGAAGAGGAGGAGGGAAGGTAACCCACTCACAGTAGCACTGACCTACTGTTATCAGCAAGAGAAGGCATAGTTGCCATGGTATCAAAATGGAGGTATAACATAGTAATCTAAATGAAGGCCACACTTACCAGATGGGGACATGTACTCAGCATTTGCTCTGCAAACCACCCGGATTGGCAGATTGCACATTTGTAAAAAGGCCTGCAAACAAAGAGTCATATTTTAAAAGCATTCATAGACCAGTGACAAACAAATGTATTTTTCTCAAGACATTTGACTATGCTTTAGCTAGTTCCTAGCACACGTTTATGAGGCATAGCTCCCTGCACACTGCTTTTAGGAAGAAGGCTAGGTAAAAGAAAAACAAGGGTTTTTTACATTTCCTTAGACAACTGTTTATCATTCAGTCATTGACTGGAATCCTTCTAATACAGTTTCATCTACTTTTATTCTTTTTTTCAAGACAAGCAAAGAAGCAGTATCTAACAGACACAATTAGTGTTGTGGCTGTACAAAATTAAGTGACATTTTGCCCCTCCTGAAAATCACAGTACTTACTTTTCTGGCCAAAGGTGGCTAACCAAGTTCCTATCGTGTAACATAACAAACACATATAGCACCTTCCCACATTACTGACAATAGCTGCCAGAAGTTTTACTCTTTGACACTGTCAGAGCCCAAGTCCTCTTTGGGAAGAGGTATTTATTATCTTTAATCTATATGAATCATGGAGAACATAAGTGATTGATTTACTGTTTTTTCTGTCTGCAATCCTAGATTCAAAGCATTCTCAGGAGGATATTGATTTTTGTCAGCACCTACCATCACCACAAAATCCCCAGTGTGTTTCTGATGAAATACCAAAATATCAAGAAAAACACTTGCAATTTGGACAGAACAAAATTTGTCCAATTTTGGACAAATGAGGAATAAATCTCTAAAGTCTCCCACAACTCAGCTAAGTCCTACCACTCATTTTGGCTTTGCAATTAGACAGGTCACAATTCCAGATTCCAAAATTACACCCACCTATTCAGAGTGGCTTGCAGTGAAAAAAACCTATACCAAGAAGGCTACCACCGTGAAGAAAAAGCTGCTCTAACGTGGCATTTTCTAAATGAACCTCCTCCGAGGTCTTCAGACTGCAGGATACAGCAGTAAACTGCACTCTCACAGCTTCAAATGCTCAGACCCTAATCACAGACATCAAAGCAATCTTAATCTTGAGATTGCTCCGCTGCACTGAATGAGATTATAAGGCATGAACTACCACTGGCATCATCCCTCTTCCTAACTCTGTGGCTTTTCTAGTATTCATCAAACCAACAAAAATAAGCCAAACAGCCCTTCTTCTCTCTCCTGCACTCTTCAAGTCCTTTATTCCCAAACCTTATCCAATGCAGTATAGAAAAGACAAAAGCTTTGGTCCTTTTCCAACCAAATGCAAGATCCATACAGTCCATTATGACGTTTGGCTCTTGCAGGTTTAGATGGCCTAACTCAATTCCAATTTAAAGCATGCAGCTATGGTCACAAGCTGCTACTCAAGGCATTGATTACATCTGACAAGAGCCCACTTCAGAACTGTGCAGGGTCTGCAAAACCCATGGGTTTCTACATTGTTGGATTTCATCAGCCTAACTCTGACTTAAAGCACTGCTTGGAAGCCAATTACTACATGTACATATGCAGAGAGAGAGAGAGACAAGGAAAGGGTACTAGTCATGGTCAACATAAGCCAAATACTGCAAGTCCTGCACTATTTAGCAATAAACTGGTCTCTAGAGTGTTTCATCCCAACCAGTAACCAGTAACCCAGTAACCTCTGTTACTGTTTAACGGTGTAACTATGACCCAAAGAAAATACAAGGCACTGGCCACATTTGACACCACTGCACTTTCTAAGTGCACCCATCAGAGTCCGCCAACAATTGAGGCTCTTGCTGTCTTAGCATCCCAAACTCCACGCAAACAGTAAGAATACCAAAATTCTTGGGTTTAAGACTTGGAATTAAGACTAACTCTTAAATGGGAATTTAAGGCATTGGTCTGTCTCAGTCCTAGATCTCTTCCTTTGCCTACTGGCTCTGCAGGACCTAGCAATGGCCAGGCCATTCCAGCTACTGTTATATGCATTATGTCTTCTGCCCAAACTGAGGCTTCATATGCAACCTCTTTGGAAATACTTAAGAGACAAGAAAGCAGAGAATTTGCTTTAGATTAAATACATGCCCCTATACCATTGCTGGACACAATCTAATCCACCAAAAACATACACTCTAACTCAGTTGGTACACAGACTTTGTTCTTCTGAAAGCTCTACCAGCAGCTAACAACATCATCTCAACAGTACTGTGCTGCAGTGGAACTGATGGCATCAAACAACAGCTCCAAAGAATTTCGTCTTTGGGTAGGAGCAGTGCAGTGAAGTTCTACCACACTATTTAATCTCAAAAATATGTGAAGTTTCATTTGATTTGACTCTTTCACAGTAAGGCACTAAATTAACTCTTTAATTCTGCATTAAGTTACAGACGAATTTTTTAACTGTACTATTCTCACTGCAAGACCAGAAGAAAAAAAGTCTGAACTGCACTGGAGTTAAGGCAACACATGAATAACTGAAAGTCTTGTAAGCACAGAGACAAGGAAAGGAGGTGAATCAGAAAACTATTTTGACTTTTTCGTATCGTTGTGTCAAAAATGAGACATGCTGGTACAGAACACTTAGGTTACATGAGTTGCTTCAGAAAATTATTGCCTAATGCACATCATATTGTACATTGCCTCCTCCATAGTACAAGGTTTTTTACCAAAAACTGTGACAATGAGAAACAGTTCTCAGCAGACAGGCTAATCTGTAAATAAAATCTTTCCAGTGTGAAGAATTCAGCCATGCTTCCACCAAAAATCTAAATCTGACCTTTCTCTTTCCTCCTCAATAAACATCCACAGACCAAGGAATACCAACCTTAATTATATTTGGCAAGGAAATTCTACCTTAGTCTCTGGCCTAGTGCAAAGGGGATTGACAATACACTGCCAATGTCCCTTTTCTACACCTCATAAAGAGAGGTGGTTGAACTACAATTGAGCTCTGATGTGGGAACAAATATTAACTAAATAAAAATGCTCACTGCTCTGCATAATAAAGCAGAGATTCTACCAAGATTTTTAGATGTCAGTCAGTCTACTCTCAGTGAAATTAAAAAATTGTTTTAAAAATGTTTTTAAAAAGAAGACCCTAAAGTAAACACCAAAACAAAAACTTAAGAAAACTTCCTTAGAATAATCATCTTCAGTACTGCTGAATGTTTTGTAGATGGGAGACCAGGACTGAGCTCAAGAAACTGAAGAGTGACTCAAGATTAAAACTGGGCAAATCCATCTAGTTCTGCATTCATGCCAGCAGTCCTCCTGCAATGTTCAGAAACACTGACTGCTTGAGCTGCCTCTCCAGCAGCCTTACAAGGCCTGTTCCAGCAACCTGCTTCACTATCCATGTGCCAACACCTATTCCACTTCAGTCTTTGTCTATATTTAGGATTGGCTTTAAAATGAATGGTGAAATAGTAAAGAAATACAAAACCGAGAGAAAACAGAGCAGTGAAAAAGTTGAAGACAAAACCATTTAATACCATACAAAAACCTAAAAATTGAAAAAGAAAGAAAATTTAAAGATGCAATAGTGGTTTTAAAAATATAGAAGCACATGGAATTAAAAGGCCAGTATGTTCAGCTGTAATCTGTATCCAAAGCATGACATATTCAACTTTAAATGCTCCTTAAATGTTGTTCTGCAGGAAAATGAAGGGAAGCTGCACAATATGAGAGTTTAATTTATATTGGTCTACACTGCTGAACTAGTTGTAACATACAGACATACGCCAGTACCCATTTCTTGACTCAGCTTACTGGATAGCCTTCAAGCTCACTAAAAAATATATATCAACTGATAACAGGAGATAGCACTATCCCAACGTGTGACGGCTCAGGCTAAGAAATATGCTTTACCATTTGCTTTGCTATAAAAGTATTTTCATTAATGCAACTGAAAGGCTTTGGGAATTATTAGTATTAACATGACAAGTGTTTCTGACTTCTCCAGCACAGTGAATACATTTCATATTTATGGAAATTACGGTTTCTGTTAGAAAAAAAGAGATCTATAAGGATCGTGGCCAATGCATTCTTATAAATACCCAGTGCCAGAAAATCTCAACCTTTTTTTTCTGATTTATTCAACTACATAAATTGGATTTTAGACAATAACTGATGTTAGACAGTAAGTGACAAGAACGATTACCAAAATATTTGAAATTGGCACAGATCAAAGAAATCCTTCAGAGAGACTATAAGACAAAGCAGTATTTTTTTTATCTCATTTAACACTAACCCAGGGATCAATGGTGGATTTGTTCCCTTTTTGACCGTTCATGTAGATTGTCAAGAAACAGCACATTTGGTGTGCAGATGGTATTAGATCACCATGGCTTCCAACTCTATAAAAGATGCCATGGAACACTGATTATTCCAGCTCAGAGCATCTCATTTCCCTTTGGATACCTTACATATATAATTTGAAAGGGGCAGTAAACCCTTGCTTTCCTTGTGAAACCACCAGCAAATGGGAGTAAGCTCAGCTCTGCTCTGAGTGGATTTGGAGTGAAGGGCAAGAGATTGAAGGCTGAAACCACTCCAGTGCAGTTCTGCTGAGATTTATGAAGATATCAACACCCCTTCAAAGACATGGCATCAAACAAAACCTGAGCAATCTGAAAGATAAGCACCCAGGGTTATTCTAGTACATCAGATATCATTGTTAACATCATTAATTTGGCTGATCAACTTAAAAAGTGACTGAAAGGGGCCAACTAAATTCCAAATGACATATAAGCTAGTTAATCAAGCCCTTGTGAACATTCATATAAAATTGATAAGCAAGATAGTAACAAAACCCGAAACACGACACTTAACTGAACACAGCCTGTAATACCTTGCCAAGATGCTTGTCATTCCAAAGAATAGGATTAAATTTCCCACTCCTTTCTTTCTCCTCTGGAAAAAAAAAATGTACTAGCACAGGATGAACAGGGTGACTATGGTAGGCCACAACTTTGGTCTCCTCCAGCACCTAGGATTCCCACACAGTAAGACTACAGCAGTTGCAGTTCTTCAGAATAATAAAAAAAATAGTTCTTGTGTATACATTACTTCACCTAAAGTTTCCCAGTCCAAAGTGCTTGTAAGATGTTCACTGAAAATGTTTATTGATACTTGAAAGCTACCCTTCCAAACAAATTCTGACAAGGGAAAAGAGAACTGAATTCCTGATGGAAAGGATACACTTTTTATGGTTAACACCTATCCAAAATGTTAACTATTTGGATCAATTCATAAAGAGGAGGGATTAACAGGCATATCTCTCCTTGACCTTGTTAAAGAAGATCAACAGATGACTGCTCAATAGACCTTACACAAATAAATGAAACTTCATTCTAGCGTAAATATACAAAATTCACTAAAACTGAACAACACCAAACCAAAACTCTCAGGCTTCTAAAAGGAATGAGTAATTTCATGGCTCATACTAGTTAATGCAGCCGGAAGCAGGGCTAATGAAATCTTAGACTGGGAAGAACTGTGTTTATTCCCTTGGCATCAGCAGGAGTGCCTCCTTTATCCATATGTTTCACTGATTATTTGCATTTCTGTAATTTTAAAACCAGGCCCAATTTGTTGATTTGTTGTGCAGTATCAGCACTGGTCAATGACCAAAGCTAATACCTGGAAAACTGTCCAGTTTAGTAACTTATGTTCAGCATAATGTCTGCTATGAACACTTTTCTTTAAATTATTTCTGGAACAGAGAGTGTCCTTTCTTTGGATGGGTTATGTGAGAAACAGATAAAGGTATTAAAAAAATAAAGGTTTGGCTTAATAGGTTCTGCCAGCTTCTTTCCCACGTATGCTCTCTCTTCCCGGCAGGTTAACAGTCTCCCCTCTTGCACTTCCAGCCTCCCTACCTGTAGTGTCACCTACTCTTCCTGCACCTGGCAAGGGAAGGGAGAAATGTGAACAATGTATTTTTAGCAATGTTACCTCTTTTCTTCCAGACTGAAAGTGCTGAGTCTATAAAGTTGCTAGTGCCTCTGTGCACCTTGTTTTTAATGGAAGACCAGGGAGCAGATGAGGCACTCTGTTTTCAAAGCTGGCACAGAACAAGCCAGTTCATATATCTGCTGCAAGAGAATGAAGTATTAGCAGCTATTTGAAAAGGGCTGATAGGAAGCTTTGAGGTGAGTCTTGTTACAAAATTAATCATCAATCTTATGTCTATCATTCATTTCAATCATGGCAGGTGACACCTCCTGCCAAAATTATGGAGTACATTTAAAACAACAGCACTTCTTAAAGGACACAATCCAATTAAGGCTTGTTTTGTTTTCTTCTAGCCTGCCCAATTTCAAATTCAAAATGCAGGTAGTAAGTTGGATTTCAATTAACTAAAATAAATAAAAATTATAACAATCACCTTTGTGCTGCTTTAGCACTGTTCAGAAGCCCAGAGCCCAGAAACCACAGCCAGCCACAAGACAACTCACCCTACCCTTCCCTTGCTCCTCTTCTCACATGACTGACATTCTCATCTCCACTGCTGCTGCCACCCTCAAAACAATGCAAGAAAGGGATGCCATTGTGTCTTCCCATTATGACAATGATGGAAAACAACTGTGCATGAGATACAATGGGAAGGAATAAGAGAAGGGAGGAAGGAGTTTTGTATTTATTCCTACAGTTAATTGTTTTAGATTTTTACTCATGCTCTCCCTTCCTCTTTGCCCTCCCCATCTAAGGAAGGGCTGTTTGGACACTGTCAGTTGGAAACATAATATGCTTTGGGCAGTGGATCTCCCTGTCACAGCTCCATCACAATACTCTCCTTCTTCCCCTTCAGTCCCCTTTCAGAATAATACATATGAGCAAACACATATAGTCATTAAAAGTGAGTTACAACTTGATTTAAATCATATCCAGACTGCAGTTCCTAAGATCAGAGGCAAAAATGAAATTACTTATGCCAAGACTCAGAAAGTCCACAACTTATGTCCCCACAAGAGGAACACTATTTTCAGACGGCACACTCCAGGCTTCATTTGAAGAAGATATGTTCATGATTAGCTTTTAATTAAGAGTAAGCTATTCCAAGCCATCTCTTCTTCAGCAGGACCTCTAAAAGCACTCACACAATACTGTTGTGAAGAAAGAGTGAAAGGCATTTTCTGGTTTTGTTTTTGCATTATTTCATGAGCATACAAAGGACAATATGTGATGACAACTAAAGAGTTATTCTCTACTTTATTGCAGGAACACATTTTAAAATTAAAAACCATGAACAAATCTACAGAATAATTCAGTTTTCATATCAAACAGCTGCAGACCCTGTAACTGAAATAGTATGTCTAAGGTTATAAATGAAAACTGTTCAGTATCATTCTTTGAGTGACAGATTAAATTCTTAATCCAGTTATGGTAATGCCCACATTTGTAGTTTAACATAAATTAAGAGCTTAATTATATTTGTGACTATTTTAAACAAAATTACAAATTCCTTTGTACCTGCGAAGGTAATTTATAGCAAAGCCACGTTCATTCTCCAGAACAATCTATTTTACACTGCAGCACAACACTGCTCTAACGGTATAATGTAATTCTTGTTGTAGAATACAGAGAGAGTAGATTCACTGGTAGCACAGAGGTTTTGAAGATAAATGAAGATGCTATTCATTCAGGGGTAATTTCATCTTAGAACTATATGAAAGATGTTTCTCTCACAAACAGTACCTGTATGGCTTGGGATTTAAGAATGTTTTTAGCAACAACACAATACTGCTAGATTGATTATGTTGATACTGCATTTCTCATTATGAAGAAGTCCAGCTTTTATTCTCTTTAAAAAAAAAAAAGATTGTTAGATTTTCATTTCAGTACTAAGCCTTTGTTCAAGCCTCAGCAACAAGTTCAAATTTCTGCTAATGTTTTAGCTTGAGAAGAAACAAGCCACAATTGATATACACACACAAAAAAAATAAAACCACAAATCTGTCAAGGGCAATTAATCATGCATGATTTACACATTTATTTGATTACTCGTTGAAGTAAATAAGCAACTGGTCTGGGTAACACAATTTTAAATTGCCCAAACATCCTTCTGTCATTCAGGACTAAGAACAGACAATTCTAAATACACTTTCCTGGAATATATTAAGACCATTTACAAGGACATCAATTGCACAAGCAATTAATACATATCTTAACATAATGAGCTGCAAGCTCTATAACCTCAGAATAGCTATGGAAATTTCCACAACCCTGAACATTTTAGATAGCCTTTTAAGCAAGATTCTGAGAGTACGTGCATAAAGATTTCAGAAAAAACTGTAATAACAGAAGCAGTCTCAACATTCACATTCCTCCTCCCAACAAGTCGGAACAGTGGCTGCCATTTGAGGCAAGAGGCCTGGCAGAACACAGCTAGATTAACCCCCTCCCTCCTGCTCAGCCACACTACTTCTGCCCATGCACCAAAGAGGTTCTACCTCCACTGGGCATCTCCACTGGGAGATGGGGCCTGGACAGGCTCTCTGCTTCAGACTGAAATACACTCTCCTATGGCAATTCAGTTTTAATCCATTTAAAACTCCATTTTTCACTCCCTGAAGTTACAGAGCTGTTTTTGTTGTTGAAATATAGTTGTGCATTCACTTCTGGGGTTTGGTGGGGTTTTTTTTGCTATGATAACAGTG
This sequence comes from Galbula dea, assembly GCA_013399015.1. Lineage (NCBI taxonomy): Eukaryota > Metazoa > Chordata > Aves > Piciformes > Galbulidae > Galbula > Galbula dea. The sequence goes on from VWZX01003851.1 coordinate 14,010, forward strand.
ATAAACAGGAATGCTGTAAAATGGAAGTTGTACTATAAATAACTATAGAGAATGGTTTTAACCACAAGCCATGTTATCCAGGAGGTGTATATATTTTCATCAATTTTAATGGGAAGAGGGCTGAGCACCTCACAAGAAGAGCAAAGCCTTCATCGTACATACAACTTTCTCTTTCATGTAGCTGCATAACCATTACTGATTAGTATTTTCCCTTCATTCCCTTTATTTGTGGTGAAAATAAAACTATTTTCAATATCAAGATTATGCAGCCTAAGATTAAATAAGATTTACTTTCAAAAGCACTGTATAATACACTACTTCAAGTTAACAAATAAGGAATGGACAGACCAAGATACACCAGAAATAATGCACTAGCTCATTTGAAGTTATGTTGCATTTTCAGCAAATATAAAGAACCTGAATCCAGTAAAAGACCAATAAACTGTTAATTTAGTATGTTTCCAAGAACAATGGGCAAAAGAGGAATGAAAAAAACAACAAACAACAACAACAAACCCTACCAGAATCAGCAGAAATTAGGATTTTATTTTTGGTTGGTTGGTTTGGTTGGGTTTAACTATGGAAGGTACCATCACAGTTACTTAATTTCTAGAAGACTCTGTCCTCCCCCTCTTATCTGACATGTAGTCAGAAGTCCAGATTTTCCTTGCAAAATAAGGAGTTGTAAGTCCAATCATTAGGAAAACAGCAAGACTCAACCAACTTCCTATGTTCAGTCTTGCAGCCCTCACTACTCATTTATCCAAATAAAATGTCTGCAACAGCCTGTAACACCTACACTGAGAGTAACTTGCTCTGCTGTCTGCTTGACCTGCTCTGCTGACAAGAGGTACAAAAAATGCCATCTGTATTGCAAGGTCATCAATTTTATAACAGTCAACTTTTACTCTAATTACTTACTACAGCACTGGATTTTATCCATTTTATATGTAGCTATCTGCATATATGTCCTTTGAGAGCTATCCCAGAGCACCATTATGAAGAGGTGTTGCAAGGAGATTTTGAGAAAGCTCTGAAAGACCAGTTGCAGCACATTTAGAGTCTTGTTGTGCATCATATTCCTTAAAGATTTGAAGATGGCTGACTGCACACATTCAGAGAGATCCAAAATACTGAGATGTTTTCATCACATGGAAGTTCAACAAGCCATGAACAAGCTATGTATATCTGCTCTGGTGATATTCACGTGACCCAAATCAGTAACAGGGGAAAGAAATGGGAATAGTGGGGGGAAAAGTCCTAGGAACAAGCTCCTATTTCTCCTACTAACCCCCATTCCAATTTCTTCCTCAGGAAAAGAACACACGCACACACAAAAAAATAATTAAAAAACCCCCACCACCACAATGACAGCAAAAAGATATCCAGTGAAAAGATAAACAGGCTCTCATCAGAACAGAAAGCAAATTCTAAAACAGGAACTCAGCAATTTCCTTATGCAAAACACACCAATACAGTTAAAGCTTTCTGATCACTACACTAGTAATACATAACTACAGATCCTAGTATCATTTCAAAGTGGATCAAAGACAGCAAAGATTGCTATTCTTTTGCAGTCACAACCACATTACACAGATACTTCAAAACAGATATGATTGTCCAATACAAAATTGTTCTATAAAGTTTAAGATCAGATATCTACCAGAGCCATATTTATAGTCATGGCTACTATCAGCTGTCCAGCTACAGAACATTGAAGAAAAACAAGCATTTTTAATATATTATAGTGAATTTATCATCTAAGTGACATGCATAGGATAACACTGGGCTAGAAACAGTACAGTAAAATGATGTATTAGGAAAGGAAATTTCAGGGTTATGTTGTTTTTTTCTTTTTTTTTCTGTTTTAAATACAAGCCACACCTATAGGTATTGTTAGATGGTAAGAAAATACATGAGAACCACAAATGATACAGTTGCTGGAGTAAAAAGGAACACAAGAGTAAGTGAGCAACAAAACACACCACCCAAACAAATAAACACTACCCCATTTATTTGGTGCACCAGAGATGACTTCTCTTTCCAGCAAAGGATAAAAGTATCTTCTTGATGTGATAGAATTTACTCTCTTAGAAGTGTTTCCTAGATTGTCAGACTGGAAGGAAAAAAGGTTAGAGATCCTGGAAGTAGTTACCACGACCAAATGATCCTAACACTAATGGTAGTTAACAGTCTCCAAGTGTCCCACTTAAACTAAACAAGATGTGACCTTTTTGGATAGCCCTCAAAGACTGCGCACTCTATCTGCTCTGAGCTAGACCTCATACAAAAAGCAAGAAGCAGGGGAACAGTGCAACTCCCTATTACTAAAGCAGCAGCAAAGCTGCTTTGAAAAACGGGAATTGTACTGACATCCTGCTCACCACCACTTCTGACAACCAGGCCCTCTCTACTGAGGGAGAAAACATTCCTTAGAGATTTGTGGTTACAGAACCTAACCGTTTATGGAGTTTATGTGGACTTCACAGCCACAGAGGTGCTTTTAAGTCAGTAAGAGATGCAAGTTTGTCAAATGCATGGACTATTTCTCAAAATCACTTTGGATCTCAGCTCTGTATACATGATGAAATGGAGAAAATCTATCAGAGACATACAGATATTTGATGCCCACAGCATGAAGCAAATATGCCTCAAGTTTGGGGCAGTATTAGCACTGAGAATTAAATAACCAGCAAGTATCATGAAAGATATTGCAAGACAAACCAGCATACCAGGTGACAAAAGATGGGAACCATGCACAGTTTCCAGAGTAGGTAGACAAGCAGATATACAGTAAAAACATAGACCAATATAAATATGAGTACAAGCAGCAGCACTCTATGTACAACTCTCAAAACCCTCATGTCCTTCGGGCTCCGGTACTTCAATAACAATGTAAAGCACATCACATGAAGGAAATAAGTCATTGATGTTGACAGAAATAATTATTAAAATATCCATTTAGCTAAATACAGTTACTTTAGCTAGATAAAAAAATAAAATAAATAAAATGGAATTATAATCTTTACTTTAGAAAAGATGACATTTTACCTGAACAGCAAGGGAAGATGCATTATCAGAAAGCAAAATTTGTTCCTCTGTTGAAAGAATAAAACAAAAAACACAATTACAAAAAAACAGTGCCCATTTATCTACTGACCTGTAACTGTAAGCAATTCTGGGTTGCATTTCTTTTGCATAAAACAAGGATCACACACGTAATTATTATGCAGCTGGACTAGAAAACCTGTGATACGAATATTAAAAAAAAAGAAGAAAATACCAGGAATATTTCTCCTGCAAATGCAACTGCATTTATCATACACCACCACCAATGTAAAATAAAAATGCTCACCACTAAAAACCAAATGCTTGAGTTTTATGCCAATTACTCTTCTTCTAATCAAAGTTAAATAAAATCGCATCTTCATAACTCCTCTGGCTAAAAAGTAAAAGCATTCAGAAACCTATAAAAGCAGCTTGCAGTTAATATTGCACACTGTGTCTAGGTCTGTCACACAAAAGAAAGATAACAAGTTCACTGCAATAAAAATTCCATGCTTAGAAGACTAGGGCTGCTACCTATTAGTCTTCATTACTTTGCAGTCTTCTGACAACTGTAGCAGGCTGCTGAGCCCCAAATGGGGACCATAATGTGATCTGATGATATATGAAGAGCTGCTAAAGGGAGCCTGAACCATCCTAGCCTATACATTTTAACAGTTCCTTTTTACTGAGAGCCCACTTTACCACAAGACTTCAAAAATCTGCTGCCTCAGCTATCGGTGCAGTAAATCTGCCAACTATGCCTGCAACCACATAATTTTACACTGCCTACAGCAGCCAATATAATGAGTCAATAATAAACCAAGGACCTTATAGGCCATGAATAGCCAGTTTATATTGGCAGATTCAAGTGCAGCTAAAACCTCTGACCAGACAAACACAAAGAGGACTCTAACAGTTCCTATGCTTCCTTGCAGTTAATTATTTTAGTGCATTTTTAATGTGTTTTCTATAAATAAAGTCATTACTAATTGCAAAAAACAGTGTACCCACCCTTCAATTGCTGATACAATGCAGCATTTTCGGGCCAAGGCTCTGCGGCTGTGGAAAGAAGAAGAATTAATAAGGCAAGCCAAATAACAATGTGCTTGCAGATGCTAACTGAACATGAACATTACCTAGAGCAGGAACTCAAACTGCAAAGATGCTGATGCAACATTTAACCTGCCCTAAAAACACACCACTGTTGCTCTCTTCTCCTGTACTTCTCTCCTGTTCACAGAGGGACAACACAGAGCAGAAAACTATGTCCCAAAATTTAATGCTGTATGAAAAGCTAAAATTCAAGCTACATTACAGAATGGCCTTGTAAATCTCAAGCAACTAAAGCACCTATTTCCCCACCACAATAAAGGCATTATTGTGCACATTCCCATCACAGTTCTGGTCACTCTCAAGAACTATTTATAAGGTACTAAACAAAGAATTCAGGAAAGAACAGAACAAGACACAGACAGGTACAAACGTCCAAGCCAAGTGTGAAGAATGCTTTGTGGAAATGGAAAAGCTTTCTGCCTTTTAAAAGTTGTGTTCCCACTGGTCCTATATAATACCCACAAAGCCAGCTGTTCAGGCATGTCAAAAACCCACCCACCAGGATGACTAGGACTCCCTATTGCTTTAAATGATGTATTAGTCAACCCTAAAATGGGAATGTCAATATGCATTAAAAAAACCTGCATCATCAGTTGTTCAAAATAGTTGAACAGTTGTTTGGTTGGGGTTTTTTTTAAAAAAAAGGAAATAAAAGACAATCACATCTTCCAGTTGCAAACCATTACACTTTATCAATCACACACCACTTCAATCTATGGGAAAGCAAAAATAATAATCAGTACTGATTTACTGTTAATGGTAGCATTAAGATAACAGTCCATCACATTTGTTTTGTCTCCATTGCAGTCCTTGTTAATGTCTGATAAAAATCTATTTTTAAACACCAACTCCATCCTTGTGTTCTACCCAAACTAGTTATTTGTAAACAAAATTAATGCTCTAATCACACAATTTTTTTTAAAAGCAGTAACATCTATAAATAACTATATAGTTCAAACAGAAATATACCACTGGCTTCAGTAAGGTCATTCCTTCTGTCTTTCTCCTCAGAACTCAAAGGAAAAAAAACGCGCAATTTTTTAACTGTCATTCTTTTTAGATTCTTATGAAGTATTAACTTTTATGGAAGTCACACAGAACTGTAAAGCTTCTAACATTGCATACAGTTTTGCAAAGGTTACTGCCTCTAACAGTAAGGCACAGAGCCTACCAAACCTATACTAGTAGAGGCATGAGAAAGCAACTAATCATATTTAAGTGTCATGAAAAAATGTTTTCTGTTTTATTGTAGCAGCTATTGGTTTTACACCCCTCCATTACAGTTTTGCCCTGGAGTAAAAATTCTTGAGGTGGAAGTACATTTACTTCTTTAAATAAAAAGAGACTAAAATAATGTCAGTAGTACTACAGCCTGAACTGTTTAAAATAATTTATCCAACATACATTCTTAAGGTCCACTGAAGTCTTGCAGAAGCAAATGCAATGAGGAAATCTAGCAAACTTATCAGCGCTGGACTCTGAGATACTTCCAGAAGCAACTAAGTCATGAAGGTACACTGATCTTGTAAATATTCCAGACAACCAATGAAAACATCCTTTTCACATGCCCAGAATGGTACAAAGAACTTCAAATTGCAGGGGCCAACTTCTATAGAAAATTTTTGCCTGACCATCTTTGGACTGAAACATCAGATTTGTATCTAATTCTTGATTCTGGCCCAAATTGCAAGTGGCCTATTTTTACACAAGCACATGGTGGTAATATTTCAGGCCCACAAAAATTAAGTGAAATTTTCCAACAAAAAAGCTAGGTATATTTCAAGAAACTGAAGCACTAATTCCAGCATGATCTTTGCACTGAGCTACATGCAGCCATATATATATATATATTTTTTTTTATATTTATGCAAGGTTTTCATATATGTGTGTGTGTATCAGCTTCTTGGCACATATTCCAAAACTACACCACTGCTAAGGCATGCCATAACCATGCTATAAACTAAAACACAAGCAGAATATTTTTTATAACTTGTTTGCCCTCATCAGCTGAAATTTTCTTTCCATTCCAACCACATATGATCACAAAGATCTTCATAAACCATTATCTGCTGACCCTAACTTTGTTAGTCATGAGATGAAGTCCCACAGTCTTAGTATCATAGGAGCACATACTCAATTTGAGGGAAGGACACGGGTAGTTTAAAATCTTTGCATGCACTTATTCACAGTTTAGTTATGTACGAACATGTCTTTTGACATGTAAATGAAACAAGGACAAAAAGCCACATGAAAATCTCAGCCTTTGTTGTCAGTGCACCTTAAACTCGAAGCTTCAGCTGGTCTAAGAAAATTAACACATAATAGCCCCTGCACTTGGCAATTGCCAGTCTCCAGAGGAAGGTCACAGTTCTGACCATGTTTGGACAAGGTGGACACATACTCTCAAGCCCTGAACCAAAGCCTTCAGTTCTTTGTACACAGACCAGATAAAAGGTAATTGATTCTGCTATCACTGTACAGACTAGATTTTAAAACAATCAACCTCACATTAAGATTCATATATTATTGCTCATATGCTAGAAAAAATATTCTGCAGAATGCATTCAGAATTGCATGCAGCACATTATGCTCAATGATACCAGAGGTACATACACAAAGTATTTGCAATCCTCTGGAAATCAAAGAATCAAATATCCACTCACTATCTCTCTGACATCTTCTAAATTCAACTCTCTTTCTTCCAAGATGCTTAGAGAATGAAATAATTTTTCTGATGTAGGAAGAAGTTTAAATACATACTGCTACAGAAGAGGTCCAGGTTTGTTAGGAGCAAGCTGAATTCAAGTACCTGCTCCCAAACTGTCTTTGATAAGTTGTAAGGTGAAAACATGCAGCTAAGGGAGACCAGAACCCCGCTGGGGAAAGACAGGAGGAGGAATTGCTGAAGGGATGTCACATGCCTCCACAAGAGGAGAAAGTGTGTAGCATCTTTAATGTACTGCAATGACTCTTGCCTTATGAATGTAGGTGAAGACATAATTTGTAGAATAATAGGCACTAATATTACACGCTGCTTCAGTTCTGTCATATTTCCAATCCATCAAGTTGATTAATGCTATAATAACTCCTCACAAACTTATCATTTGTGCACTAATGAAGTCAAATCCAGTTTATCGTTTGGCAACTATAATCTTCTGGTCTGTAGATGTTCGCTTCCCTAACTAGGGCTACTGTGGCACTAGGTATATAAAGAGAAAATTAACAAATGTGATGTCAATTCATTTTCAGCAGCTTTCAACACAGAAATACATTTGTGTGTTAGATCCTATGCAACAGACATTTTTATCATTAGCTGCTCACAGGATGGAATAACTGCCTGGAAGTATGCCTTACATGAATAGCATCTCTACATACCTTGAGAATAAGGAACTATTTGGTTCTTCCTTCTGCCTCTGTAATCAGAGGTATTACTATTGTGTGGGTTTTGATGGATCTGTCTCTCAGGCTTGCAGTCTTCAGTAAAAGTTCTTTTCCCATCCTACTGAAACTTTTCCCATGCTTAATGAATTCAGGTATTTAGTCTTTCATGTGGATTGTCTGCTGTTTGTTCAAGACAAGCAAACCTCATAGTGTTATGTCTCTACTTCTCTACCTCACTGTTTGTTTTAATGCCAGTTATAGGGAAGAACCATCTGCAGGATGAGTCCTTCCTGTTAAATTTCTTTGAAATAAGCTTGAGTTCAAAAGTTACTGGGAAGTGAGGATTAAAGGGAGATGGACACAGAAAGCATCACTGCATAAGCCTTCTTATCCTAGGAGCTGAGAATTTGACAGATGCAGCACCACAAGAACCAGAGAAGTCAAACTACAAGTAACCACCTACATAAAATCTTCTTGGGTTTTGTGGATGACTGAAACACATAAAAATTTCACTAAGCTCAACATGCTTGTTAGTCAAAAATGTCTTACTTAGTAACAGCTTAGCATAGAAATTGCAGATTTCAAAGTATTAACCGGGTTCTTAGGTGTCAAATTAAGACTTAGAAGTAAATTCTGTGAAATGGAGTGTTGCATGTTCCCAGTGGAGTTTTAATTACTCAGGACTGTAACAATTCAAATAGATTCCTAGACTCCCCACCTGTCATGTCAGAGAATACCTTATAATTTCTGCTCTTACAAAAAAACACATTGAGTCATGACAGGCATGTCAAATTCTTTGCCACGAAAACGTATTGCATTAGGTGCATTTTTCAGATTTTGTGGTGAAATGTTTTACTTGAGTAACATTAAGGCCAGAGACAGATACTCAAATAGTGTTTTGATTTCAGTGTTTCCAGATGTTTCAGACTGTTATTTCAATAAGAAGACTTTATCCATCCAAATACTTTTGGGACAGCAAATGAGAAGAATGCATGTAAGTTGTAAGAAGAGATATTTAAGAGCACTGGATCCCACCACCAGCAGAGGATCAGCAGCTCACCCAAGGCCTACACAGATCTCAGTTCCAACTAATGCTCTCAAAATAGGACATACTATACTTGCACAGAGCGTAGTAGAGGTGATTTTTAGTACACAGAATGAGAGGCCGCAACAACATTACCCCAGTGAAGTCTGTGCAAGGGGAAGCACCCCATTCCCAAGAGGTTCTACAGCGTCAGCCCCACCAATTACTTGTCCAAGCTGTTCACTCTCTTTATGAGAATCCTGTGTTACTGCTGCCTAGATGGATGCAGGAAACACATTTTCACCCACCTTCCTCAATTAGTTTCATAATGATGAAAGAGACTTAATGAAATAAATTGCTTACAGTTATGCCTTTAATCTTGTTCCTTATAAAAAAAGACTGACTGTGAAAATGAGAAGACCCAAAATACTTTGTATGTTAAATTATGGAATATACTAAGCAACACTTTAGCCATTAGCAGTCGAGTATGAATAGTCAGTTTCAAACAGTGGGCTATGTGGTGTGGTTTGCCTTGCTACTTTGCCACTCATTTAGCACACTTCTTGCCAAGCTGCAGCATTCTTGAATATCAGCCACAGACAAATGCCACAGACCCGGCATCAAGTTGTTTCCTCCCGCATGGGAAATTAAGTTATCAACAGGATGAAAGTTTTTTGTAGGAAAACACTTGATATGAAATCAGGCTGTTCCTAGCTCTTAGCAATACCATAGAATCTTGATGTGGGAAGAACATTTTTAGAAGCCAATGTATATAAGAAATAATTTTCTGTTATATAACTAGTCTATGCCTAATAAGAATCAAGGCTAAAGACTTAACATAAAAATATTACTACCTTGTTGATTATTTCTTAAGTACTGAAACTATATACTCTACCCTGGTGATGCCACATCTGGAATATTGTGCCCAGTTCTGGGCCCCTCAGTTGAAGAAGGATAGGGAACTGCTTGAAAGAGTCCAGCACAGAGTCACAAAAATGGTTAAGGGGGTGGAACATCTTCCTTATGAGGAAAGGCTGAGGGAGCTGGGTCTCTTTAGCTTGGAGAAGAGGAGCCTGAGGGGTAACCTCATCTATGTTTTTAAATATGTGGAGGGTGGGTGTCAGGGGGATGGGGTCAGGCTCTTCTTAGTGAAGCCCAGTGACAAGACAAGGGACAATGGCTGTAAGCTGAAGCATAGGAGGTTTCTTTTTTCACAGTGAGGTTGCCAGAGCACTGGAACAAACTGCCCAGAGATGTTGCAGAGTCTCCTCCTCTGGAGACAGTCAAGACCCGTCTGGACACATTTCTGTGTGACCTAGTCTAGTGAATCCTGCTGTGGCAGGGGAGTTGGACTAGATGATCTTTCAAGGTCCCTTCCAGCTCCTAACATTCTGTGATTCTGTGATATATAGTTAGAATTAAATCATGAAAATTTCTGCCTTGAACTTCCTATAAACTAAAATTTACCAAATCCTCAGTATGTCAGCAATTTATCCGTTGATACCTTCTTTCTGCTTCTGTAAATAAAGTACACAGTCAACTAACAATCTCTTCCATACAATTCACTCTGTGCCTTTGCGCAGGTGAGGCTAAGACCTGGCCTGGGAACATCTGACCTTCTCAGACAGAAGCAATTTCCTGAACTGTTTATGGATAGTATAGAAATAAAGACTACTCCTCCTCTACAGTCACCAAATTTGCATGGATAAGTTTCCTTTCTGTTATATTCTTCTTAAAACACTTCGGAACCCATTTGGTTCACATGACACTAAAGGCCTGTTAAACAGCCAAGAGGAATGACATCCTCTATTAAAAACAAAAAAAAAAGGTTGGCATTAATTTGAATCACTGTATTGCAGTATTACAGCTGGAGAGATTAACTTAAACATTGACTCCACATAGTTTCCTTCACTCTCTCACCGCAGTATAGAAAGGACATTGAGGTACTAGAGAGGGTGCAGAGAAGGGCAACTAAGCTAATCAGGGGTCTGGAGAACAGGCCTTATGAGGAGAGGCTTAGGGAGCTGGGCTTGTTCAGCCTGAAGAACAGGAGGCTGAGGGGAAACCTTATCGCTCTCTTCAGCTACTTGAAAGGTCATTCTGGGGAGGCGGGTGTTGGCCTCTTCTCCCTTGTGACTAGTGACAGGACTAGAGGGAATGGGCTTAAGTTGTGCCAGGGTAGGTTTAGGTTAGATATTAGGAAGAATGTCTTTACTGAAAGAGTGGTTAGATATTGGAATAGGCTGCCCAGGGAGGTAGTGGAGTCACCATCCCTGGAGGTTTTTAAGAAGAGGATAGATGTGTTTCTTCAGGGGATGATTTAGGGATAAGAGTAGTGTAGGGCTATCGGTTAGACTAGATGATCTTGAGGGTCCTTTCCAACCATAATGATTCTGTGATTCTGTGAGATACCTCAAAACTGTTTTCTCACAAGTGTAAATACTTACATATGGGCACCGTCCACATCCAACAGCATTACCTACAGGTCTCCAAACATTATGCAGCAAACCCAAAGAAAACCACACAGAAAACCATTGCACAGCCTCTAGAAGGAAACAGGACTGTCACCCACTCAATATTAAGATGCATTTAAAAGAAGATCACTTCATTCTCTTTTCATAATACAAATTGGTCATATTTTCAAGTAGCAATACGCTGTTTAAAAAGAAAATGCCAAGCATTTCTGTGTTTCTATATCTTTGTTACAGGAAATAAGTGGATGGGTATATTTTGATTAATACAGCAAAGCTGAAGCCACATTCGAACCAAAGCAGTTAAAAATATACAACTCCTACATTAACGGTAATCAATGAAGGAAGTATAAGGAAGTTGTGAATTAGCTTCCTTAAGACCCACCAGTTCAACCCACTCACACTGAGTACAGATCAATTTCATGTAATTGGCCTGATCCTGTAAACTAACAGGGGCCAAGAAAAAATGAAAGCATCAGCAATTCCTTAGCTCTGCTGACAAAGGACCAAAAAGTGTTTCATAGTGCCTTGCCAAATGAAAACTGACTTTCACACAAGCTGCAAATACGCATTAAGTCATGTATCAAACACATCATTTGCTTAAATCCATCCCAGGCCTCCTTCAAAGAGATATTACAATTTGGATAAATCATGACTGCTCAGCAATTATTGATCAAGCAGACTGTCAACGTAAAGACTCAATCTCAGCAACAATTCTCAAACTTGAGTTTCCTGTGGCTGCACCACTAAGAGAGTCAGCATATGATACTACTGCAGCAGCCATTTAGAATGACACAATTTGCTTCTTCATCCTCCAAGCAAGCTATTAATTGCATGTATTTAAGCATTAGTCCAGTTCTGTTACTGTCTTTTAGTTGACTTTCCAGAGTGTACACATCTGCAGTTCAATCCTCTGGGGTGATCAGCACTCTCACTGCGGGGCGGCACACAGGAAGGAGATAGCTCAGTATATCTGCAATTGCAGAATCACACCCCCATCAAGAGAGGAAGCCAAAAAAATCTCAACAAAATTAAATCCATAAATAAAAGTTGTTCCTAAATCAACATCTGGATTTCTTCAGAAAAATCCAAGAATGTGCCATCTAAATGATCTCAAAAGATCTATTTATAAAATCCTGTCAAGCTGGAGCTATTTTACTTACTCCTGATATTCAGCATAAATGCTCTATCTCAAAGAAGCTCTGTAGTTCTTAATTTTAGCTTTTTACAGAACTCTAAATCAATCCCTTCCCTTTGTGCTACTTAAGTCTCTTGCCTCTCTTTGGTGCTGACTCAAGAAGTGAAGCTTCAAGCACAGGAGCTGAAGAATAGGACAGATAAGGTATGATACTCATGAATGTTTTAAGTGCCATACTGGACTGGGGCATTTCTTATCCATGTTATCTACATTATGTACTTAGAATCAGTTCTTTGAAAGCTCTCTTAGATTGAGATTCCCTCTTCCCTGTGGTAGTCTGAACTCCTTCTCCCTTAAGGATGTTCGGCAGGCAGTCTGAACACCACTTTGGCAAAGTGCCCAAGGGAACTCCCTCCTTCCTCATCCACAACACCCGTATTCTGATCCATAATAGGGATCCTATACATATGTCCCAACAGACAGGACCTCAATATCCCCATACCTGTTCCAAAAGCACACACACACACACACACACGCACACACAACTACTGCTTATCCAGCCTTGGCCCCTCTGGCCTTCCACTAAGGCTACCCTTCATTCTCTCTTTCCTGTCTTGCCCACACCCCTAAACACAGTACCAGGAAATACAAAATGGTAACAGAGACTGTCTGTGCTGAAGTCTTCCAGAGGGGCAAGAAGGGCCAAGATCTCTACAGAGATGAGAGCTCTGGAGCGCAGAAATGCAAACAGCACTGGTGCAGTCATCCAGCCAAATGCTGCTACTTGCTAGCAAGCAGGAAGATGTTGGTTTAGGGCTTACAGTTTTTAAGTCAGCCCAAAACAGAAAATTATATTTGCAATAGCATCTCTCAGGGACTTCTTCCTCACCGCTGCAAAACATTGCAGACTGCCAGCTTCAAAATGTGAAAATGTTAATTGTGTTCTCTTAATCATATCTTCAGTCTTCCCTGTTTCTCCTCCAAGGCATTCAGTGAACACACTCCAATGCAACCAGAGTTTCTATGATATGTCATTCAAATGCCAAATAAATAACTAAACAAACACACACACAGCACAAATGCAGCTGGACTTCGAAAAAGTTCTTGCTAGGCATGCAAGCATTACATTGGCTACAACTGCATTACACAACAGCTAGAAGGCAGAACTGCTAAAAATTCCCACCTCAGCATTTTTACTTTCCAATTCAGTAAGCACATTCCAGTTTTTTGGTTGGGCTTTTTCCCCCAGATGAAACTGGTATTAACTTTTCCTGCATTCTTTGCAGCGCCTTTGTAATTTTTTCCTTTGATGTTGCAAATCCTTCCTACGCATTTCATAGGTTTACTAAAAAATGTAACTTCTTCCAGTTTGTATTAAAATATCCATGTCATGTAACATCTACATCATCTTCTTAATAACTAAAGACCAGAATTTTAAAATAACAAGAGTAAAAATTTCAGAACCTGAGATCAAATTTCTCTCTGTCCTCCCCACGGCTTGCATGCACCTGCAGTTTCTCACTAACTTTCAAAAGAAAGAGCTGAAAATGCCCGGCAGCACAGCAATACATGATGCCTGTTCAACAAGAGCAAAGAAAGACAGCAACCACTCTCTTTCATTAATTCTTGTTTTTAGAAGGAAGTGGCTCATAGGTTCCAATTCTACAGGAAGAGGCCAAGTTAGTGCCTAGAGACAGTCAGAAAAGAGCATCCAAGGAACAGAGAGAAAAAAAGGAGTGAGAAAGAGAAAAAAAATGTGCTTCCCCTTCAAAGTTGTTCTATGACCTCTTGTGAGCTAAATAGTTAGGCTCTGAAACTGCACTCATATCCAAATCTTTCAACTGAAGAAAGTTCACCTGCAAATCAAACTGGACAACACCAAAATAATGTTACTTTTCATTTACTAACCATGTTAACATTATTTCTAGAGCAATCTCACTTCTGTCACGAGAAAAGAAGACACTACTTTGACAGAAAACATGGAACAATAACATGTTACATGATGATTACAGAAAGGCTGCTTAGTCTTAATGGAGCCAGAAACAACTATAGACACAGACTCTATTATAAAACTAATCATTTGGCTTCTTAAAAACAAGAAATAACATTTCAAAACAAAAACTGTACTGCACTATAATAATGCAAAAGTCATTTTTCCCTGACCTAAAAAAAAAAGATTAGATAGGCAATCCACTCAAAGGATTGGTTCAAATCAAGTCATAAAACATGTGTCTGAGCACAAATTGGCAATAGCAGTATAAAAGACTTGTTTAATGAAACTGAACTAGAGTTAAAGGGATTCTTTTTAGTAGATTGCAATAATAAAAAAAGGCACAAGTAAATGAACACTGTTAGATATAATCATACAGCCTGATGAACTTAGTATTTTCAAATCACTCTTACTACAAGCATCTCTGCAGTAGGCTTAAACAATCTGTGCTGCAGATAACCTATTATTAGGCAAGAATAACTATTTTTTTCAACTTACACATGCAGAAAATGTTACCATTTACCTATGCACATTTTGATACACAAAAAGCATACTCAGTTTAAATTTTATGTCTTTATGTACAGGAACAATCTAGGTGGTCAGGTTTCATTCCATGTGTATTTATTCTCAACCGAACTGCAGCTTGTCTCAATACATAAAACATGCACATCAGAGATTTACTTTTGCTCTGGCGTGTCCCATTGGAGGTAGACTCACTAAGAATGTAAAATACCTAAAGGCAGAAGGGCATCTGTTTTTCAAACTTCATTCATTTCCCTTCGTATTAAAACCAGTCTAAGACTCTTGGACATAAATCAACAGCAATAAACAGAAGTAATTTTTCAGAGATCAAAGGACAAACAAGGATATTATTTTCTCTTTTGATCACCAATCTAAAACTAATGCTTTTGAGGGGAAAAAGGGTAAAGCATATTGAGTAATTTAGCAATCAATTAAACATCTTTTCAGCAATCTTTTATAGATGATTTGAGCAGTCAGTTTCTCAAAGCTACTATAGTTAGAAAGATTAATGTTCTGGACCACTTGAAAGCTGGCACTCTAATTCTTCCTACAGTATAAACACTCTTTTCCTATCTTGTTAAGACGTGTGATTGATGCTGAGCTACTCTAAACAAATTCTGCACCATATTATCCAATTAATATTTTCTACAGTTCAGAAATAGATTACTTAAAATGTGACATAATGTGCTTGCAATTCATGAAGCTATGGAAACATTTATTTATTATTCCCTGAAACACAGCATCAACCTCTATATTGCTGAATAAGTACACTGTTGAATGGCCCTAAAGGAAGTGTTTTACTCCACAGATATAATTTAGTCACCATTTTCTATTCAATCACTTTCTGTTTACTGCTTTACAGGAGCAGGCTCTCCTCAGCATGTTCAGGTGAACACACATTGCACAGAGAGGGTACTGAACTACTGCAGCAATGCATGCAGGCTGAACTACTGCAGCAATGCATGCAGTCTGTGCAACCAATGGTCACAGAAGAGCTGAGGTTGGAAGGCACTTCTGGAGGTCCAGGGTCAGCTGCAGGAGGTTGCCCAGTGCCATGTCCAGTTCAGTACTAAGCATCTCCAAGAACAGAGAGTCCACAACTGCTCTAAGATCCTCACAATAAAAAAAAAAAATAATCTTACATTCAGATGGTATTTTCCGTATTTCAGTTTGTGCCAAGAGAGTGAATAGGCATATCAGAAGTGAATGTGTAAGGTGCAGAAAAGGTGAAGATAGGCACAACTTAAAAATATTTTCTAACACACACAAGCAAGTCAGTGTGTAAAAGACAGATCCTCTTCTCTACTAAAACCCCCCCATCAGCTTTTAAAACATTTCTAGAAAACAAACTGTACTGGAATAAATGTGTCTATAAACACCTGCATGCAAAGACCCGTAGCTGTTACATATTAGAGCTGCAGCAGTTCATTGCAACTGCTATGACAAAGTAACCATCTTCACGAACAGGGTGCCAATCAAATTTCACTTTTATGAGCATAGGGGGAAAAAAAAACCCAAACAATCATTGTTACTTTGCTACATTGTTACAATCATTGTTATAATGTTACCTTTCCATGCACACAAAACAACAGCAATATTCACAACCACAGCTATGGGGATATGACACTATTAAAACAGGTGTTATTGTTGAGTTGTATTTTTCACTTGCAGAGATACCATTTTTTTTCCTCACAAACATTCTTACATTTGCGGGACATTTATGTCTTCTTGGTACCAGAATTAGACACTGTGTCTATACAATGTCTCAGGTAATCTAAGAGTGTGGTGGCCAAGATCCCAGATAACTTTTTTTTCCTTTTCTCTCCTACAAAAATCTTCCATATCAGCAAACTGAGTGATTTTGCCAGTATTTAGTTTCTGTCCGAGACTGGTACATAACACAGATAAGCTAAGAAGGCTACAACCCACTAGCAAAGGTATTTTTTATTTTCAAGGCAAGTAACTGCTTTTTGACACTGACTCACTTTTGGGAAAGCAAAGGCAATGTCACAGTTCTGTTTTAAAGAATGATTCAGTGGACACGTCTGCATCAAGGATTTGTACCTTGAGTCACAATAAGTAGCTGCATATCCAGCACTAATCATTTCTGCTATGCAAAAATAAGAGTACTAACACTATTCTTCTGTTAGATGCTTACATATTATTTTACCTATAAAAAGAAAACGAAAGTCACTTAAACTGTCACTGGCAGGTAAAAGACAAGGTGTTACTGGTTTAAGTTATCAAATTGTTGGAGGGTCCAGAAGTAATAAAGCAGCTCTGATGCCCTCAAAGCACTACCAAGGTACAAAAGCACAAATACTTTGTACCAAAGTACAATTGTTAATATGTGACTCCAAGACTAGTATAAACAGCATGTAACTACCCTGAGGCAAAAATCTCTCCAGGAACAGAAGAACACTTCAGCAAAGAGGTAAAGACAGAACTTTGCAACTGCAAAATTGAAAACTTTGTTGCAAAACTTTGTCTTCCTGTTTCACTTTTCAAACACATATTTTCCTTACACTGCACTTAAACTTTTCAATAAGAAAGGAAAGAGATGCCTATATACAGTATGAGTTTGTATTTTTAATTCTAGAAAAAAAGTAAGTAACAGCAAGCTGTCACTTTAGAATACTCATAAAGGTCACAGAGCAGAGGAACACAGCAGAATCAAAATCTATTCGTGTCATTATATGTTTTACAGTACAGATATACTAAAGAGATCATGAAGGCCAGCAAATGGCATGAGGTAATGCTGATCATGACCAAATTCTCCACATCCTGAGGCTCCAAGGCTCGTTCGTGATAATGTCTATGAACTAACAAATGCTAACCCAAGAGCCCAGTGCAACTTTCGAGCTTGTCTATTGGTACCTCTACACACCCAGATCCAAGATCTACCACCTCAACTTTACATACCAGTCAGGGGCAAACCTGCTCTGGAAACCGTACACTCATAGTAGAGAATTCAATTTGGACTCTTATACTGGGGCCTTTACTGTGTGGAAAAAAGGTCAGTGCCCAGGACAAACACCAGCTTCTTCCTCAAAAGGTAACCAGTAATTAAAATGTTGTTTTCTTGCAGTATTTACTGCCTGTGACATTGTGTAGCAGCAAGAAATCCAGTACAGAGAACAACTAAGGAGAAACAGGCTAATACACTTATTTTCAGTGTGCAACATACTAAATGTTTTTTGAACTTCCTAGCCAGGAATTATCCAAGGTGCATGTTGGGTTTTTCTTCCTTCAGAGCAAATTAATAGCATTTTTTGCTGAATAACTCCACAGTGGTGCGCACTTCTGTTTTAGGACAAGGCTCACATCCAGCTTATCTGGCCTAGCTATAGTATATCACAAGAGCACTAACAAGTGGTAAAGGTGCTGCTACATTTCTCAGCTTCACAAAAGCAACACAGAAAACACGACACACACTCCTGGAGACCAGGGAGAGGATGGCACCGCACTGATCTCTCCCACAGAGCATGACTCAACTCCAGCTTCTGAAATTATAAATACAATGCAGATTTTCGAACCACGGAAGAAAAGTCAAAAATGTTGAAGTCAATTACCAAACAAAAGTAAAGCTGTGCCTTAGCACAGTTACGGGTGAGTGACCCCATGATGGAGGGGACACGGTGAGACTGCACCTCTGTGCTCTGCGCAGGGTGACCTGCCCTCTCCTCGGAGCCGAAGTCGGGCGACGCGAGGGGAAACGTGCACAAAGTTCAGCCCTGTACAACAGCCCTACCCAACGGCCACCACCGCCCTGCCAGAAGCAGCCCTGCCCGGCTCGCTATCATGGTGCCCCAGCCTCGTCCTGAGCAGACACCCAGGAGGCTGAGGACGCGAGGGTTCGGTTCCGCACCCCGGCAGGGCCCCTTCTGTTACGCCGCCACCCTCAGGCCCCGGCCTAGAGCGCAGAGCCTGACACGAATCGGGGAGCGGCCCGCGGCGGCCCACCCACCCGCGGCTCCTTGGCCGTCACCCGCCCGCCCTCACCGGCCAGCTGAGTCACGAAGGCCTCCGCAACCAGCGACATATCGCGGAGGGCGAGCAGTGACAGCCCGAGAACACGCACAGGAACTTGCCGCCGCGCCGCCGGGACAGCAACTGCATCCGGTGCCCGCCCCGCCCCTGCCACCCGGGGCGGGGCCCCGCATCGGCCTACGGCGGTGTTATTGGAGTGGGTGGTGGGGAGTCGCCGGGGACGTATGAGGACTTTCCTCACTGGGAGTACTCCATGAGCAGAGGAGGGAAATTCCGATAGAACCTTGGGAGTAAGCCGGTGTGGAAGTTTCTGCTCAGTCACTCTGCCATGAGGAGTCTGCCCTTGAGTCCGCAGCCTGTGGCAGCGTTACTGAGGAGCAACTGCGTGTCCAGCCGCCGTGTAGTGAGCCTCGTAACCTGGAAATACAATCATAAGGGGAGTGAAAACAATTCCAGTCTGTCACATGCTAAGAAGAAACACAGGCCTGTGTTGCGATACGGGAGAGTATTGATCACAGTCCTGTGTATTGTCATGGGTTGTTGGGGTGAGTGCCAGCCACGGCCCTACCCAGTGAATAGTGATGAAGAGTAGTAGTGGCTTGGGGAGAGAATCATAGAATGGCTCAGGTTGGAAGGGACCTTAAAGATCATCTAGTTCCAACCTCCCTGCCATGGGCAGGGACACCGCATGCACTAGACCAGGTCATCCAGTGCCACATCCAGCCTGGCCTTAAACACTGCCAGAGATGGGGCCTCCACAACCTCTATGGGCAACCTGTTCCAGTTCCTCACCACCCTTTGGGTGAAAAACCCCCTTCTAATCTCCAGCCTAAATTTCCCCTCCTTCAGCTTGTAGCCATTCCCTCGTGTCCTGTTGCAATCAGACCAGGAGAAAAGTCTCTCTCCTTCTGCCTTATAATCCCCTTTCAGGTACTGAAAGGTCACTATAAGGTCGCCTCTAAGCCTTCTCTTCTCCAGGCTGAACAACCCCAATTCCTTCAGCCTGTCCTCGCAGGGGAGGTGCTCCAGTCCTTTGATCATCTTTGTGGCCCTCCTCTGGACCCGCTCCAAGAGGTCCATATCTTTTTTATGCTGAGGAGCCCAGAACTGTACACAGTACTCCAAATGGGGCCTTACGAGGGCAGAATAGAGAGGCATAATGACCTCCTTAGACCTGCTGGTCATGCCTCTCCTGATACATCCCAGGACACAGTTAGCCTTCTGAGCTGCAAGTGCACATT
>VWZX01003851.1:34300-52143 GCA_013399015.1 Galbula dea
GCCTATAGTTCCCTGTGTCTTCCTTTCTACCCTTTTTAAAAATGGGGGTGATGTTACCTTTCCTCCAGTCACTCGCGACTTCACCTCACCTCCACGACTTGTCAAATATGATGGAGAGTGGGCCTGCAACTACATCAGCCAGTTCCCTCAGGACCCTAGGATGTATGTCATCAGGGCCCATAGACTTGTTCTTATCAAGTCTCACTAGATGATCTCAAACCTGCTCTTCACTCACAGTGGGAGGCTCTTCAGTCGTCGAACGCTCGCCTAGGACTACCAAATCACAGTTGATGCGGGAAGCTTGGCTGCCAGTAAAGACTGAAACAAAGAACTCGTTGAGTAGCTCAGCCTTCTCCATATCCTTTGTGACTATTTTCCTTCCCTCACCCTGACTTTCCTTTTCTGGTTAATATATTTGTAGAACCCTTTTTTATTGATTTTTGCATCCCTTGCCAAGTTCAGCTCCATCTGTGCCTTGGCTGTCCTGATTCCATTCCCACATTTCCTAACCATTTCCCTGTACTCTCCCCAGGCCACTTGACCCTGCTTCCACTGCCTGTGCATTTCGTTCTTGCGCCACAGTTTGAGAAGCAGGTCCTTGCTCAGCCACACCGATCTCCTTCCTGCCCTGCTCGATTTCTTGCACAGAGGAATGGAAAGCCCTGACGCTCTGAGAAGAGCATGCTTAAAGAACTGCCAGCTCTGATAGGTTCCCATATCCCTAAGGACAGTTTCTCAGGGGACGTCACCCATTAAGTCCCTCAGCAGCTGGAAATTTGCCTTCCTGAAGTTCAAAGTCCGGACTTTGCTCTGTGCCATGCCTGTGTTTCTAGAGATTGTGAACATGATTGCTGCAGCCTAGACTTCCTCCAGTCTTGACATCTTTAATGAGTTCTTCCATGTTGATTAGCACCAGGTCTAGTACTGCTTTGTCTCTGGTTGGTTCATCTAGAACCTGTACCAGAAAGTTGTCATCCACAAACTCCAGAAGTCTCCTAGACTGCCTACAGCCTGCTGTATTGGTCTTCCAGCAGATGTCTGGGTGGTTAAAGTCTCCCACCAAGACAAGGGCCGGTGAGCTTAAAGCTTCCTGCAGTTGAAGCAAGAAGGCCTCATCAGCATGCTCCAATTGATCAGGTGGCCTGTAATAGACTCCAGCTACAAGCTGATCTTTGTTCTGATGTTTAAGTTTCACCCATAAGCTCTCAACCTGGTCATGCCTGTTACTCAGAGCCAGTTCTTGACAGTCTATCCAGCTCTTAACATAGAGGGCAACACGTCCGCCCCTCCTTCCTAACCTGTCCCTTCTGAATAGCCTGCAGCCCTCCAATACCACACTCCAATCATGCGAATCATCCCACCTAGCAATTAGGTCAAATCATCCTAGCAATTAGGTCAAAGCTATCCAGTTGGACCATGGCCTNGCCCTGTCAATTTGACTTCTTCTCCTCGGGTCCCAACCTCCTACAGAGATGGCATTCCTTACAGAGTTCACTCTCCCTTCAGTAGTATAAAGATGGCTGGCTTCTGAAATACTGCAGACACTTCAGCCTTATTCTAGCAGAAAAAATAAATAAATATAAATAGAAGGATAATTGTGGACATTTTGCAGTTCTTCCTTGATGGCGTATTATGTGTGTGCACCTTAGGCTGTGGTCCTACAGAGAGCTCAGGGACAAGGCTGCTCTGCACCAGCACAGCAACACCAAAAAAAACCATAGAGTGGTTCAAGTCCCCACTCACTAGGAATTTCTGCTTTTGATGGAAAGTCAGCTTAATGGGCTCCACGTGACACATAGAGGCAATATCTTAAGGAGCTGACAGATGCAAGCTGAGGCTATTTTGTATTTCCTTTATAGGAAATAATCCCAACAGTGGTTTCATGAGATGTTTGTTCTTTTTTATTATTATTCATTTATTTTTAGTTCCCAGTAGAAAAAGCTATTGGGAGTGCCATAACCAGCTCTAGGGTCTCCCAAGAAAGGTGACTCAAGCCATCTTCAGTTCCTCTGCCGTTCATCTATGTGGAGCTCCAACACAGATGAAATAATCCCATTAGTTCTCTGAAGACAACAGAAATAACTAAATACAGTTTAGAGCCTGAAAGCAGGAAAAAGGCCAACCTCTAGCTGCGTGAAAGTGCTACAGCAATTGCAAGTTAGAATTCTTCCCTGGTATAAACATGAACAAAAGTGTTAGTTCTGGCTATACAGCTTTGGGATATGTTGCTCCCCTGGATTAGTTCAGAATAATGTAGCCATTGGACCATTATTTTTTTGACATTTAAAACACAAATGATGGAGAAAGGGAGATGAAGTGGGCATAAAATTATTTTAATCTAGCACGATGCTTTTCTGAGAATCATAGGTGCTTTCATTACTGACCATTCTGAATATCTTCTTCTGGTACCAAAATGCTTCCAGAAGTATCTTGGGGTCAGTAAGTTGTGACTAAAGGGACTCAGTAAAGGGTACAGCTGCCTTTTCTTCATCCCAAGTTAAAATTCCAGAAGGCAAACTCTACATTTTGTGATGTACACCCTGGCCTTTAAACAACCATGAATTTCTTAGTCTTCATTCTATAATATCCAAAGTTTGGAAGAATGCCATAAAATTAAATTATGTGTCCAATATGTAGGTTGCAAAGGAGGTAGTAGATATGTGAAAAATTATTTCCATTATCCTACAGTGCTTTTTGATCCTAATTTCTTTAGCCACACTTTGGTAAGAAATAAGAATATATCATTTTATTCAATAGCCTTACTCTGCTGTGAAGGACAGATAACAATGATATTTCAGTCTTGTAAAGTAAGATCTTAAGTCTTGTAAGTACTAGAAGATATGGAACAAATATAGAAAAGCATTAATGTTTGCAAAGTATGTGAAAGTCCTTTGGTGAATCCTACTGTTGAATCATAAGCATAATTACTAAATATATTCTTCACATGGTAGTGGAAGCACACTATTTGAGCATGAAAAAAGCAGAAGTCACAGAATCACAGAATATCCAGAGCTGGAAGGGACCCACAAGGACCATAGAGTCCAGCTCCTGTTTAGGCACAGGACAACCCCAAGGTCACACCATGTTCCTAAGTGCAGTGTCCAATTGCTTCTTAAACTCCATGAGAGTTGGTGCCATGACAGCCTCCCTGGGGAGCCTGTTCCAATGCTCCACCACTCTCTGGGTAAAGAAGCTCTTTCTAACATTCAGTCTGAATTTCCCCCTGCACAGCTTTATGCCATTCCCCCCGGTCCTGTCGCTGGTCACCAGAGAGAAGAGGTCAGCCAATGCACTGAAACAATGGACTGAGGACAGAAAACAGTGATGTGGAAGAGGTCTATTTATTTTAAAATGCTGGTGTAAGCTACATTTCTAGTTACAGTTGTAAGTTCAATAGCACCAAAATTACAGAAACTCTGAGCAGCCTTGAGAATTAGGAGATTACAATAGTCTACATTAAGCTGGTGTGTGCTATTTGAGTCCTTCCATGACCAACAGTACTTAGAAGGCCAGAACCACAAGACATGGTGCAAACGTTGCCCTAATGAGGCAGAGTGTGAACTAGGTGTGAGCTAAGCCAAATCCATGTTAGAACCCAATTAAAGGGGAAGATTTCTCTGTAAAGCACTATTTGATACAAAAAGCTCATCTCTAGAAATGGAGGTGGATTATGCAAACTAAGTCAGGGAACCAAGAAATCATGAAGTAATCCAGCAACTATCAAAAAATACATACCAACAGAAATCTATCAACAAATCTAAACAACTAGCCAAAACAAGATGAAAACTGAGCAGGGCTCAGCCCA
Source organism: Galbula dea (assembly GCA_013399015.1). NCBI lineage: Eukaryota > Metazoa > Chordata > Aves > Piciformes > Galbulidae > Galbula > Galbula dea. Next base: position 38,106 of record VWZX01003851.1, read on the forward strand.
TGCTTCCAACATGTGGCAGAACACAGATGCTCAGGCTCCCTTCTCTGGGACAGAAGATCACAATGGTGGTTTTTGTTACTGCATTTCCAGTCCTCCTCCCTGCTCCCACTGAAAGGACTATTTTAGCAGAGTATCTTGTAGGAAATCCTCCAGGGACATCTCCAGTGATGACAGATAGTGCCATTGAAACCGACTCCATCATCAACTTCACCTTTATTCAATACGCCTCTCTCTCTCTTCTCCACAGGCTTTCTAAGGAAAGGTATCACTCTTGTAAGCCTGGCTTCCTGCAGGGCCTGCAGACAAATCATTTCTTCAGCTGGCCACACCATTAACAAACTTCTTTTAACATGTATGTTTAATTTGTCATGGGGTTTTTTCTGTTCCATGTTAACATTTAATAAATTTATGGCTATCAATTTGTACTTACCTATACCTGCAGAGTAAGTCTTTTGCAGATAGAATTGTTAGGAATATTTTTACAAGAGGAATTGGGATATGGCAATGAAAGACTTTTGCTATCCTGCTTTATTTTTTTTAGGCTGTTTACTTTTTAGCACATCCCCTATTGCTGGCCATCCAAATTATAGTCTTGCTGGCCAAGTGTGTAACAGGACATAACATTACACAAATCACCAGAAAGCAGACACATTTGAATCAGTTTCTCCAAATTTGAGTTCTGCTAGATGTCACTTGCAGTTCTCAAGTTCATGGAGCACATTGTAGGCTAAGTCCAGTTTAAAGTGGATACAATGGTATTGTGTGCCAAACACTGATAGCAAACATTCCTCTTTGGATCACTGCTAAGGTGGTAGAGGACACTGCAGAATGGTTCTGTGTTGCAGTATAACCTTTCTTCACCCCAGGGCAACTGTCTGGGGCCACATGCTGCTCAACAGACCCATCAGAGCACGACTGGGAAGCTTTGCCCAAAAAACTGCTCTCTGTATCTTTGGAGCAGGTCTTCAATAAATCATGCCTTTTCAAGACACAGGAGGGGTGCTGACAATCATAGATTCAATTAGGAAAGGTGTTCTCTGAAAGAGAACTATGCTGGAATTCACTGATGAGCGAAACCTCTGAAGACTTCTTGTGTGGTATAGCTGGTGTTTAAGAAAAGGCCAAGTGGTAGTAAGAGACAAGAAATAAACCAGAACTGAAATGCCTTCTCCCCACCTGGCCCACAGCCAGGCCGCCCCTCTAGTGTAACTTAGGGCATCCTGAAGGCTGCTCTGCATTATGCTGCTTGTCAGTGCCTTTAAAAAGCTATTATGGCTGCTGGGAATCTCTGCAATGAAGGAAGACTTCAGTAAGTCTTCCCTGCCAACACATCCAGTGCCAGGCAGCAGCAGGAGGTTGATTTTAGCATGACTTCATGCCAGGGATTCTCTGTACACTAAACAGTCTGGCAAAGTACACAGAGCAACAGAAACTGATGGATCTGGACCAGTGTGATCAAACGGCTCTCACAGGGTGTTTGGTAAGTCTTTAATGGACGTGTTTGCCCATCAGCTATTTTGTGCAATCCGCTGCTCTTCAGTCTGAGGAATGGTGCCAAAATTGCCCAAGTATGAGCCAAGCTGCAAGTTTTCCAGCCACACAAACAGTCCTGTGAGTTTACTAAGGAACTGCAAATGAGAACTTGAACTCAAAACTGAGGACAAGCTTTCACCTCTGAAGCTCTTGTGCACGTCCTTGGGAAGTTGGCAGGTATGTCTTGCACTAGCATCCATGACAGAGTAAGAAATGAAGTTGGTTTTATGGCAGTTCAGGTGTATCTTACAATACTTTCACACTACAATGAAATTAATTGCATGTTGCTGACAATATTCTCTTATTTGCATAACCAGGCAGGTATAAATTTTGATCTAATAGTTATGTAAACAAAATAAGGTATGGTTTCTAGGAACATACTTGCACAGAGTATTAACACTAATCACTTTGCACTTAAGTGTAAGATGTATACTTAATTGACTAATTAATTAGTGCTGATGTATTTCCAACAACCCACATGAGGATAGAAAGTGTCTTTATAGAGTTTTAAGAGGCACAAAAACAGCATTTCTAAAAGGAAACATAGGGTGTATACGTATATGAAAGCCATTAAGATTAATTATTTTCTTCTCCCTTTCTCATCTCCTTTCTTGCCTTCTTTTGTTCAGCAGGTCAGATTTTCAGGAGTGCCAAGTTTATTTTAGCACATCAGTCATCCTGGCAGCTGCACTGAATTGGCATCAAAGTAGTTGTGCAGAAATCCCAACTTCACTGTTATAGTCACTGGGGGCATTACCAGCCCCCAAGCTCTTGCATATCCTTGTTATTCATGGCAGCTGCTGAGGAAGCTTTACCCATGCACTGAAATAGCTAAGAGCTTGAAGTCAGACCTTGATCTTTCTAGCTTCACTTAAACTTTCAGGGGGAAGAGGGTGGGAAGCTCCACAGATTGCCAAGGCAGAGCCTCTATAGCCAGAGCCCATCTCACTGATCTCAGCCCAGAGCATTATGCATCTCCATGCGGATAAGGACATCAACTCATAAGTCAGGGTCCAACCAAGCAGAAAGAGGGCAGGTGACCTGGCCTGAGCTTTAAATAGATCCCCTGGCTAATGGGCAGGGTGTGGTAGGGGTCTTATGTGGGGCTGATCAGGTCAATCAATGTTTCTAGGACCCTGTTAGTGTCTCAGCTGCATGTAGAGAATGTTTCTCCTTGCATGTGGTGGATTTAGAGCAATAGGTTTCACATAGATTATGCTGTATGGGACCAGTATTTGGCTTTTAAACAAAATCTCAGATCAGAAAGGCCTACAAGCAGGAGCTGCCAGAAGAGAGACAACAGCTTCAATAGGACTTTACCCTGGTTTCCCTGCCTGTGCTACTGTACAGGTCCACATTGCCTTCCTCTACTCTCTCTGACAAACTGACTCTAACCTTGTCTCTTTTGGATTCAACTTGCATTAACAGACTGCTTCTTTTTTCAATCCCTAACTGATCAGTCATCAATAATTTTTTTTTTAAAGGATGGATCAGGGCTGCATTGTCAAAACAACAGGAATGTCAGTAGCAATCATTACTCTAACTTGCAGTAGTGATGGCTGTAAAGGTTCATCCTTGTATTTGTATAGCTCATACTGCAGCAAAATCCTGATTCATCATGTTAATGAAAGTAAGAATACCTGTTCACAGTTTGACTGTAGGCACTGGTTAGGCAAGTCTGCTCAAACTCTAAAGATGTTATCTGGAATTAAGGAGCTGCAATTGAACTCAGTTTCTGGACAAATGTGGGAAATACAGAGCAGGTTTATTAATTCATCAAAGTTCCTTGTGAGAGGGTCTAAATCCTTCTCTGGAGGCCAGCATAGAAAGAATTAACTTTCTCCTTCTTTCTGTAGGAATGTTCACAGATGCCTAACCCACGTGGAGGGAAGAGGCAGCTGTAATGAATTATTTATCTGTAACACACTGTAAAAGGGATGTGCTGTGATAAATTATAGAGCTGGGCAGGAAATTATTTCCTTGTCCCAAAAGATTTTTGAGATTAAAAATATGTTGGTTTTGCAAACTGGGATAAAAACCAAAATCCCTTTGGACATAGGGGACTCTCTTGCATAGGGCAAGAGAGGCACAGGACTCTCTCACAACATGAAAGCCTAGCAAGAAATTTTAACACCTAAGAAGAAAGTTTGGTAGAGAATTCATGGTGTCCAAATAATCCCATTCAACCTCCATATCCTTGGGGAGTGTTCTAGGGAGGAGACCAACAGGCTGGAGCAAGGACATGAAGCTTGTTGATGTCATGTGAATGCTGTCTCTGCTGAGCTAGGATGGGATTTAGCTCTGAGTTCTTTGTGCTGGCCCTCTCACTTCAGCAGAAGAGTCGTGACTGATTGGTTCTTAGAGAAGCAATCATTTGTTTATACTGACATTTCTGTTTTTCCAGCTAAATGCTGCAGAGCTGAATGAGTTTTAATAAACTTTTTGCCTCCAGATGCAAAATCTCCTTTTTAAAATGCTTACCTGGAAGTGACTTTTTATTTTCTGCATCATTTCCTTCATGTGTCTCATAAATAAGAAGCTTTTCTCTAGGTTTGTGGGGGTTTTTTGTCAACACTTCCCATTTAAACTAGCCTGACCATACAGAAATGCCTTGCTATATATTATAGGAGAGGCTGAGAATTGATTCACTAGATATGACATAACAGAAACTTCAGAAGTTGAAACTATTCCATCAAAATCATTGTCTTTTCCCATAAAAGGAACAAGAAAAGTTTTGCCATATCTTCATTACAGCTGTAGAAGTTCATACTTGACATAGTTTCTCCCCAGGGTACAACTGTAGTAAGGAAAAATATTGTGCTGACTGAAATAACTTCAATATATATAGATTAAAAGCATATGGTCTTTTTAGTAGTGGCTATGAGTTGGTGTGGCTGGGTACCTCCTGAGATTTATGAAGAGATGTGGCAGATCAGATTGATCCTTTTCCTGGCACCAGTAGAAGGACGTAAGAAAAGCACCAGGTGTCTTCTTTGGTCTTTTTGAACATCAGGAAGCCAGAAATAAAAAGTAGTGCAGAGAAGATTTCAGAACATTTTGCAAAGAGTATGGACTTTTAAACTTTTTGAACATGGGACATGGAAAAGGAATGCCTGATTGAGAAATATTTTGAGCCACATAAGCCAGATTCAGTTTCCATGAGTGTGCAGAGAGTATAGGCTAGATAAATTCCAGCCTAGTCCAGCTAACAGCTACTTGTAAGTGTGACATCCCCAATCCATTTTACCTCCTCTCAATTCCCTGAAGGCTGGCAAAAGTTACAAGAGTGATGTTAGGATCTGAAGCCTTATTAGTCAGATGTTCAGAATGAAATGTGTTTAATAAAATGAATGCCTGGGCTTGCCAATACATCTCAACTCTGGTACAGGAGACGTACACTGATGACTCAGATGGCCATTCAGTCTGAACTATAAGCACAGTTGAATGCAGGCAGAACCAGTGCAGAACAAGCCCTGACAAACCCAGCAAATGTGAGCAATTGCTGGCACCACTTGTACATTCTGCGGCTACCAGTGGGGCTCAGGTTAGCCTGCAACTGATCAAGTCTGTAGGAAACAAATTGCAGGCTGGCAGTGACCACAGATCTGGGTATCCCTGTCTGGATATGACTGCTGCTGACAACATCCAGATATGCCATCTCCTTTCTATTAAATACAATGGATTTCAAATTTAGGAAAAAGTCTTTAGAAGAACAGGCCAGAGCCATGCCCTTCCAGTTCTTGAAAGCACAGCCATCTGCCTCTGGGGTAGGTGAGCTCTGTTGCAGGCTTTAGATCACAGGTGACAGACACAACAACATTATAGGTGACACTGACAACATGCAGACAGGATGTAATTTTTTTTCTTTTTCTTTAACATTTATTATTAAATCACAGAGTTGTGGTGGTGTAATAGTCCTTTTCTCATGTGGCTCTTGCTGTAAAAGTTCACACCTGTGAAGTCCCAAATCAGATTACCAGATCTATTTGATTTGGTACTACATTTGAAAGGTAACCAGAAGCACCAGGAGGTCCATTTCTTAAGTGAGACGTGACATTAAAAGTGTTCAACAGTCTTGTCCCATTGTTTTGAACTACCTGCCTGGTCACATTAAAATGAAAGTCTCAGTGCTCACAATGCTGGTCACAATTACAAAATTTTACAAAATCTTGGACCTATTATTAGACATCACCCTGTTGCACGCACTGTGTTTTGGGGTCCAGTCTCTCCAGTATGAGAAAACAAGTTTGATAATCCATTGGTGTTATGTACCTGCCACAGTTTTACTTGGTGAATTTCTAAAAGGAAAAATAGGTGGGGTTTATTGATTGGCTTTTAACACTGTTTGATAATTATAATTGGATTTTATATACTTGGATGTTAAAGAAAATGTCACTCCACATAAATTATAAAATTTATAAATTTATAAATGTGTGGGGTTTAAAAATAATTAATTATTCCAATACCTATGCTTAATGTGGTAGAGGTTGCCAGGATTAGAAACTGTTTCCATTACCTTAACAGTAAGTGGGCAAAATCTGATCTGAGCAGTCATTAAAAAATTTACAGAGATTTTTATCTATTTTTCAAATACCACTCTAAACTTTATTGTGTTTAATTTAGCTTACTTCCTAAAGGAACATAACAAGGAGCATTAGGAATGTAGATTTGGTGTAGCACAACCATTAAGATGAAAAGTAATGTCTGGGAAGCCCTAGTGTTCGGGTTCTCCTACCATACAAATGTCACCAAACTCATTTACTGGGTGTTTTTCATAGGCTGTGAGCAGCAAGAGCTCCTTTTGCCCAGCAGAAGCAGCTCTCCTGTTCCACTGAATATACACTTGGGTGTAATTTTATGCACACCCACAGCAGTATGGATCAATGCATTGTAAAGGTCTTTGTTCTCTGTGTAAGGGCACAAGCACCCAGGTTAACTATGTCCCCCATGCTGATAGGTATAGGGGTCTCAGTCTAAGGCCAGGACCAGGGCCCAGACTCCTTGAGTTAGACCTTTTTTTCATAAGAATCCTGGTAAAAATGCCTCAGTCTCCAGAATAAACTGAAAATTCTTGTGGTTTATTATTTGTAACACTATGCTTTCTGATGAAGTGTAGTAAAAAGATCTGTTTTCCAGGTGGTGGGAAGTCTGATAGGCCTAGTAGAGAAAGAACTGACTGTTCATGTATTTTTTTGTTTACTTAAACTGCTAGTTTTCAATCTGCTATCACCAAGAGCTGTTGCCTTTTGAGGAAACAAAAACACAAGAAAAACAAATTTGTTTATGAAAAGCTCTTTTGTGGGACAGGCATCTAGATTTTTTCAATGTAAAGGTAACCTTGTCCTGCTTACAGATATTTCTTAGGACTGTATCTCTGAGATTTTAGCACTCTATGCAGGCCTAAGATTTAGCCAAGGAAGATTCATGTTGCACCACTGAAAGTTACTTTGTTCACTTGGCTGAGCCAAATAAAGCAAGAACAGCAAATTATTTCTTGGTAAAGCTAAAGCACAAGACACTGGCTCTGGGAAGTATATTTTCCTACATATTGCCCAGATTTATTTGGGGGGCATTTTAGAGGTATGGCTGGGGAGGGGGATGAATAACAAACGTTGTTACAATGGAGAGCAGAATGATTTGTCATTTGATTCACCTTCCTTTCCTTCCACAGGGTGCCTTTTCCTAGCCAAAACTCCTCTAGTTCACTGACATTAGAAAAACTCATAAAAAAATATGGTTGAGATTGAGTAAGTCACAAATACATACAGCTATATGTAGCCATATATCACCAATAGGGAAGAACTCTGGCAACCTTTTAATGATAAACTCGTGACAAATGTCTTATTTGGGGTTTCTCTCCATATCTCTTTCTCCTTGGCTGTCAGGGATTTGCAAATGTTCTCAGGATTTCCTTGGAATTTGGGCTAACAGTGGTGCAGGACAGATCATAAGTATGATTTATTAGCTGTTAGAGACAAGTGCTTGGAACAACAAGGAGGTCTTTCCATTTTGTAATTTTGCCTGCAAAAGTTTTTTCTTGAAACAGGTAATAGTCTGTCCTGCTCTCCCAGTAATCTGTACTGCTTTATGTGTAAGCCACTGTTCCAGGTTTTACCAATAAGTAGAGGAAATGGCACACTTTTAAAAGGAGATTAAAATGTGGTGATAGGGTTGCATATTTTTGTTTTCTGGCTTACTGCTGTGTTCTTTCAGGCTCAAAATAAACCTGTATATGCAGTCCATAGCATAAACTGAAGTAATTGGTTTGACCCTTGGCAAGGCGTTCCCTGTGCTGTATTTGCAAGTGATAACATACTGAGTTCTACATGGGAAGCCAGATACCCAAGCAAGCCTGTGTTCTTACCTAAGCTTGGTTTTCAAAGAGGTGTGATTTTCTGTTATCACTTACCTATCCAAAGGATATGAAATCTCTACATTCATATACACCACTTAGAAATAGTATTTTTACAACTTTTTTCTCCTTGGAAGCCTTCCAAATCAATATTTTTGTTCTGTTTCAGGCAAAATGGGAACACATAAAAAAATTTATTTTGTTCATATCCCTCTGTAGCCTGTGGCCCTTTGAGCAATAGTCAACAGGCACAAACTAATATGTGACTGAAATAGAATGGTCTGTGGTTTCTAATGATGATTGAGCAAAGCTAAGGCCAGGAAATATTATTTTCATAATTTTTGATAAATTATATGGTGGTGGGTATCTACTGAGGCAAGTCTGGAATATTTTGTTCTGACTGCAGTGAGACCTGCAGCTTGTGCTCTTACTTCTACCTGCCTAACATAAGACCTGTTTCCAACTGATAGGCATCAAATTGAACATATGTGAGACACAACTCTTTGGATTAATGTTAAAAGAGTGAGACTTAGACCTTATCTATCATTTATTTGTCTCATGTGCAGACCCATGTATATCATGGGCATTTTTAGTTAAATTATTCAGGAATTGGCAAGACTTGCATTAGCTCCTTACTTTGGGTATCTTGCTGACAGAATGGTGCAAAAGAGCGATCTCTAATCCTCATAAGGCTAAAACTGTTCAGGAAGAAGAAATACCCTATTAAACTGGCCCTCATGTGAGCAGAAATTACACTTAATACTTAAGTACAGTTTTTTTAAAACAGAATATAGTTGTGTTCATACCAGCAAATTGATTCAGACTGCCATAAAGAGTTGTAAGATTTCATCTTAATTTGCAAGTAAATCTTTATATATTCAGGCTGTGTCATTTTGATGGATACAGAACTGTGCACTGGTACAAGGCAGACACACGTATTTATTTATTCAGGAAAATATATGGCATGAAAACATTCATTATAAAAGACTTAGTGTGCTCTAATGGCCTGATCCAGCACCACTGAAATCAATGAGAAACTTTCTTTCCCCGTTGGTAATGCAGGAGCATGCCAGCAGTGTGGAAAATGTTCTTCTGACTTGAAGTGCCTAGCACAAATGTCAAAATCATTTGGAAAATAAAAGACTAGCAAGCTGGCAGCTCCACAGACATGTCATGAATTTGGAGGAAACTGAAAACACAGCTGTTTTCTGAAGTTCACATGTGAACCATATGCTCATAATCAAAGACGGGTTATTCTGGCTACATGTCTTTACTTACTGGTTATTTAAAAAAACCCAAGGAATACTAACAGGAGACTTGGTAAAAATATACCTTAAAAACAGACGAAGAGAGTTGGTTAGTAGTTGATTTGTCTTTAACAGTCAGCTTGCAAAACAAATTGAATTTACTTGAATTTTCATTAATGTTATGGTATTTTGCTTTATTCTGCTTTAAAGACCATCTTCTCAAAAACAGATGGCAGAAATATTATTTTCTATTTTTTAATGAATGATCAGCCCACAGTTCAAAAGGACCTGCAAACCACATATTTTAGTTGCAACTTGTTTCACGAGTACTTCAGTCCTGAGAATTTCTCAGTGATAACCCATGAAGTGAATCATCCAGTGGGATGTGAACCACAACACTGTACACAGAACATGCAACACCACACATTCAACAAAAATGTCCCTGTGTGCATGCACAGCCATGAGCCTCTAGCTTTATTGTACTTCCCAGGTACACTCGGGATATGGTGTGTAACCAAACACTTTGGTCTTGGGAGGTCCCCTCTCTCAGATGCTCATTGCAGGAGCACTTGTCTCCTTGCTGAGGAGGCCTCCTGCCCCCATATAGCCATGGGCCTGCTGCCACAACATCATCCCAATGTGCCTGCCCAGCTTTTGGGAGCATGCTGTTTCCCAGGGCTCCCACCAGCCTCTGCTGAAGCTGCCTTCGGTGGTGGCTTCCCAGTTTCTTGGCAGAAGAGAAGTCTTCATAAGAAAGCCTATAAGCAGAGGGGTGCCTTGGGGAATGGAAGACAGTATGGAGAATAAGGATCCCCTACATTGTGGACTTTCTGACTGAAGACATCCTTCTTCATCTTCTGTCTCTGTTCCTTTTTCCCAGCAAGCATCCAACAGGGACCAACAGCAGTTGGCATCTGAGGCTGGCTTCCAGATAGGGACTTAGTGCTTACAGGCCCCCAAGACCCGTCTGCCCTGGAGATGCAAGTTGCTCTTCACCTCAAAGTCCAACACTCAGCAGAAATCCAGAGCAAAGAGAGACTTGTTGAAACTAATTTTGTCCCCACAAATAAATAAAAATACCTTTCATGTAAATCCAGTATGGGGTAATCAGTCATTGTCACCCTTTATGAACAACTACCTCAAGTGAAAGATCCAAGAATCTTCTTGGTCTTTTGCTGGCGGAGGTCTGTGGTCAAACCCAAGAGTCCTTCTGCACTTTAACAGATCTTGAAGCTTTACAAATGGTAAGATTTGTTGCAAACTGATTTAATATGGTGCGTTTAGTTAACCATAAGGCACAATCAAGCCTGGGAAAGCTGCTCAATTGGAAAGTTTGGCCTCAGATGCTGTTAAGAAGCTTCATATTGTCTTGTCCTTGCCCAGGCACATGCAAGAGGTGCTGGGACCTAGTAAAGGGGCTGCTGGCCGGTCCCAGGTAGCCCAGAGCAGAAGCTACCTACAAGGAAAATCACAGCACCTCCGCAGTTGGAATGGGAAGAGGTTCTCCTCTTAAGACTTTTTATCTTTTAAAACCTTTCCTCACAGTTACTAAACAGATTTCAGATTATATCAGCCACATCAGGAAAAGAAATGGAAACAAACGAGGAATACATACAAGGATAAACGGGTCTGGGTGTTTTTTTCCAGAAATTTGCAGAGGCTAGGGCAGAAGACAAGGACACTTTTTTTCAAAGGGGGATCGTGGACTCACACTGGTAGTGGTGACCATCCCTGCCCCTTCCTGTGAGAGAAGGCTTTCCCTGCTCTCCTCTGCCTTCTTGGGGTTCCTTCTCTCTTCTGCCTGCTGATCTCTGTTTTTAAAAGCAAAAATAAGAAGAAGGGGTCGGGAGTTTGGTGCAGGCTTCCCCCGTGCACCCACAGCTTTTCGTGTCGGTTCCTTTCCCTGAATCCTCTTCAGTAAACTATAAATAAGTTGCAACAGAAAAAACAGCGGAGCTGCATCGCCGCGTTCCCGCGAGAAAGGACAGCCTGGGTGCCCCGCCGGCTGCAGCTTCCACCCCGGCCCCGACGTCCCCGGCAGACCCCTCCGCGAGTGACGGCGAGGCCTCATGCGGGGCCTCCCGCGGCACTCGTGGAGACGGCGGCAGGGCGGCCAGCGCCTCCCGCTCCCGCTTCTTCTGCTTCATGCGGCGGTTCTGGAACCAGACCTTCACCTGGGCGTCGCGGAGGCGCAGCGAGCGGGCTACCTCGAGACGGCGGGACCGCGACAGGTACCGGCTGAAGTGAAACTCCTTCTCCAGCTCCGTGAGCTGCCGAGTGCTGAAGCTGGTGCGAGCGGGGCTGGAGGGAAGTTTCCCCCCACACGGCGCCGCGCCGCCTGCAACGCCGAAAAACACAGCGCTTCAGCTGGGGCAAGGAAAGGGAGAGGTGCGAGGGTCGGGGCTGGGACAGGAGGGAAGGTAGAGGGGAGTCGGGACAGAAGCAGCCCCCGCCCGCGCCTCACCGCCCCACTCACTTCTCCCAGACGGGCTCCGTTTCGCTTGCATCCACTCGAAGGTGCGGGGCGCCAACGGGGGCGCCGTGGGGGCCGGGGATTCGGGCGCTGAGGCGGCCCCGGGGCAGGGCTTGAGGCGTCGCGAATCCACGCCGCCTGCGCCGGGGCAGGGGCGGGGACGGCCGGGCTCCGGTGGCGGCGGGCAGCCGCTCCCGGAGAACACAGACGTAGCGTATCTTGGTGGCCCGGCTTCGGGAGACGGCCGGTAGCCGTTGCCCAGCGCCGCGAGGGCAGCAGCCGCTGGCCCTGCCACCCCCGGGCAGGGGGGCGGCGGGGAAGGCGCGGCGCTGGCCGCGGTGCCGAGCGCCAGGAAAGTGTCGTCCCCCCGCCGGGGGTAAGGGGAGAGCGGGGTCCCGCGGCACAGCCCCGACGGGAAGGCGAGGGGAAAGTACCCCAGGTCCATAGCCCACGGAACAGCTCCGCTCCCCGCACCTGCCCCGCCAGGGCAATATTGCCCTGATATAGGGCCGGGAGCGGGGCGGCACGTCCCGCCCCACGGCCAATGGGAGCCCTGCGCGGGGAGCCCGCACCGAGGGTCCCAGGCGCAGCCGGCTCCCCAGCTCACGCCCGGCTGCCCCCCCCGATCCCTACCGAGACCCTCTCGACACAGGCCCCACTCGCTCTGAACTCGCCCGAGCTACCGCGCGCTTGGGAGCCGCTTGCGAAGAGTTTGGAGGGTGGGTGAAATAACGTTTTCCCTCTACCAGGGCTCCGATCCCAGGGCAGTTCTGCCCCCTCCCCTTGGCTTGCTGCCAACCAGGCCCCCGGAGGCTCCCACGGGAGCCCATGCAGCCTTAGGGAGTAGTCGGGGGCTCGGCGGCCTGCTTAGGCACCCCCGGGCCATCCGGGATGGGGGCAGGCGGGTAATGCTGCACCTCGAAGCACTTAATGGTCTCAATACATCAGATAAGTGCTCTGCAGCCTCAAAAGTGAATCTCTGGGTTCACCCCGTTAATGGGCTTTCATTTTTCCCTTGGCGATTCAGCACTGTTTACTGAGCATTTGCAGCTGGCCAGAGAGAGAAGCAAGTTGCACTGCCCTGCCAAACTCTCCATCTTTTCACCCCCTGGGAATGGCAGGGCGCAGAAACAAGCATGGAGGATGAGAAGCCTGGATGGCAAAAGTGACCCACTTTCCCTCAATGGCTCCAAATGATGCTTGACCACCCAATCAGAGTTACACATGTGCTTGATTTTGATAATGATGAGTTTCATCCACTTCATCAACTGATAACCATGTGTCAATGCAGTTCAGAACAGCAAAACTGTGCATTGGGCAGAGCACACTTTGGCTCTGATGACTTGGGACTTCACAGACAAGGAGCACAAAGAAAGGCTATATCATGTTGCTTCTAATTAGACATGTAACCTTATGGGGGTGGACATAAGCACAGCTGGAAAATGCAAGGGTGGTACCTTATAAAAAAAGTATTTCCTTTCTAAATAAAAGCATGAATTGAAAAGTCTTCACCAATCATCCAGTGCCTTCCACTCAACAGCCTAAAGAGGTCTACAAGCTCTTGGCCAAAGTCAGGAGGAGGCCACAGATTTTACAAGAACAAGACATGGTGCTAACTACACAAGGGTAACTAGGATCCCCAAAGAAGGAAAAATTCCACTGGGTCTTTTATGGATTTCAGAGGGCTGGGCTGGTGGCAGGAAAAGGATGCTGTGGGGAGACACAATCTGACAATTTCACTGACTCAGCCTCAACTCTTTCCTATGGAGGCTTGTGCTCTGCAGCTCAGCCCCAGTTGCCACACTGTTATGCCCAGCTGATGGTTCAGAGTGGGCCTGGTTTTCTTTCCTGCAGATGCCCCAAAAAGGACAAATCGCTGGAACACGCAGACACAAGCCCACTAGAGCACTCAGAGTCTACAGCAAGAGTGGTCTCAGTAAGGAAGTCGAGTTCAGCAGAGTGACCATGAATTGGTTAGGTTCTCTATTTTTAGAGGGGTTAGGAAGGGGAATAGTAAAACTCCTATCCTTGACTTCCGTAGGGCAGACTTTAATTTGTTTAGTAGCTTGGTTTCCAGTATTCTGTGGGAGAGAGTATTGAGGGACATAGGAGTCCAGGAAGGCTGGACACTCTTTAAGGATGAGGTATTGAGGGCTCAAGAGCAGGCTGTACCCATGTGCCATAAGGCAAGCAGGCAGCACAGGAGACCGGCCTGGTTGAACAGGGAGCTCTGGCTAGCACTCGGGGAGAAAAGGAAAGTTTATAGACTTTGGAAGAAGGGGCAGGCCACCCAGGAGGAATACAAAATGGTTGTGAGGCTCTGCAGGAAGGGTATTAGAAAATCCAAAGATCAGTTAGAAATTAATCTAGCCTCTGAGGTTAAGGGTAATAAGAAAAGTTTTTTAAAATATATTAGTAGCAAAAGGAGGCCAT
>VWZX01003851.1:53122-141058 GCA_013399015.1 Galbula dea
GGAGTCACCATCCCTGGAGGTTTTTAAGAAGAGGATAGATGTGGTCCTTCAAGGGATGATTTAGGGATAAGAGTAGTGTAGGGCTATCGGTTGGACTAGATGATCTTGAGGGTCCTTTCCAACCATAATGATTCTGTGGTTCTGTAAGCCCACAGACCCAAAGTTACGGTGTTCAGCAGACACAGACATCCACTGTTCCGGACTGTGCAACCCTGCTGTGTTAATAATGGGGTATCACCTGTATTTCCATTTGTAGAGGATGCAGGTATAAATTAGAAGAATGTGTTAAATCAAATACAGCGTGTCAGGAAACCTACACTTTTAGAGATGGGGTTAAATTCTGGATGGTAGAGACTTGCTTAGCACACCCACTGCAACCAGAGCTGTTTGGAAAATGTTGTCTAGTGACAAAAGTGAAGCCTGGGAACACCAGGCTTTCTCTTTAGCAGAGAAAGGCTATCCACAGAGGACAGCATCTGTGCTCTTCAGTCACCCCTGCTGTAAAAACTCCTGCCTGCAGTGAAGCAAACAGCACTGGCTTCAGAGGAGGGCTGCTGCTTTACTTTAGTCTTCTGCTGGCGGAACACAACTGGTTTCATTACAACTAAAGCTGTGTTTTAAATGCTAGAAAAGCTGTCCATGTTCACACCAACATACGATCTTCCCATTCACCCGGCTAGATTGTTACCATGTGTCATTTGTTCCGTTTGTTTTTGCTGGACTGTTCAAGCATGAGGAAAGCAGAAACCAGTAGCTAAACACAGGCAAAGCTTTCTTGATGCTGCTCTGGCTTTTGAGGGGGATGGAATTTTCTATGCTCCTGAATTTCACAGTGTCGAGACTTAAATAGCTAAGTCTCCATGATACGAAGTTGAATGACTGCATTTGGTTTTTTTGCAAGAGGTCTGGTGGGAAGGAGTCCCTGGAAGTCAAAGGAGGAAGAAGAAAACTGGGTTAAAAAGAAGAGTAGGAGGAACGCAATGCTGTCCAAAGCAGTTTGAGAGTAGGTGTGAGGTGTAGGGACATCTGTACAAGCAGGGAAGCTGCTGGGGCAGAAGCCTCTGAGAACAATGGAATAAACCAATTCCCCTGCCACCACGTTTCTAGAAACATGGGTCACTGCAAAGCCTGAGACAGGCACTGTGAAATTAAGACATGATGCAGGAACAAGCCTTAAGTCCTGCTGGGTGCACACACTTACGAGCAGTGCCCTGGGGAGGCTGCTTGAGCAGTGCACATGTTGAAGGCATTGGCAGTCCTGAGCACAGGGATTACTTTAAGGTGGGGCATGTTGCCTTTCCTCTCTGTCACAATAAGTAACACACAGGAGATTTGATAGATGTCTCCCCAGCCTCCGAAATGATGTGAGAGGTCTGGTTCAAGCGTGACATTGCCCTTGCCCTTCTGCTGCCAAGACACTGCCAGCTGGGTTCTCGGGCATGTACATCCATGGTGTGGAGACAGCTAGGGTGTGGGTGGACATCCTGAAGAGAGGTAAGCAAACACTGAGGATTTAAGCAGTGGCCTGTTAACACAGGTAAACCATCAAAGGTCCTTGGGAAAAAGTCTGTGAGACAGGAGGAGGAGGAGAAGCTCTCGGGAGTTTATTTTGTAAAATGTGAATAAAACCAGGGAAGTACAAACAGCCCAGAGCAAAGAAGGGGAATCATCCTGCTGCTCTGAGGGAGCCAGGCTCAGCTCCAACACAAGCATATCCTTTCCAGGCAGGCAGGATACTTCATGCTCTTCCTGAGGAAGGTTTGTTTCCCTCTGCCATTGATATTTCCCTGCACAAGCTCTCCTTTCCTGGCTAACCCCTGGAGCAGTTTCATCAGGCCTAGGACAGGGGACTTCTGCTCTTCCTGTACATGGGATTAACTACAAAGATCCTCTGCATGAACACAGAGAAAAAGAAAGTCTCTCTCTCATTTTGTATTTCCCCAGAAGAGTAACTCCACATGGGCTCCTGTGCCATGTAATGCCTCGATTCCTGTTCCATAGCTGTGAATTTAGTAGAAGGGAGAAATTACACGTATTGATAACTCAGAGGTATCCAGGTAAGCCACATTCCTGTGTGCAAAACAGAGATACCAGAGGGTTTGCAGCCAAGATTTCTTCTTTGCCTAACCATTCTTGCTCCCAAAGATCCTAAAAGGTGGCCCAGATTCCTTGCAGGAAAAATTGAGGCTGCACACCCTCACTCAGCATGGGGTTGTTGACTCTTTCTCAAAACTTCTGCTGTTGCAAGAAAATCACCACACCAGGAAATAAAGAAAAAATCAACCCATGTTCAGATTGTACATTCAGGAGTATTTTTACCCTGAAGACCTCCATGCTGCCTTGTATAGATCCCATGCTAATTTCATTCAGCTTTGCTTGTCATTGCAACTAAGCCTTTCTGGGGTTTATCCCAGAGAATTTCAGGGAACTCTAGGACCCTAGGCTCTTAAGGTGGAGACAAAGACCCACTTCTGCTCCCAAGCAGCATCTGCAGAAGCTTGGGGATGTGCAGGCACAGACACCTTGCTGTGTCTCCTTCTGCATCTCAGACTGTGTGACTGAAGGGGCTTTGTCCCATCCTGCCATGTTAGTCCTTTGCCCTTGCTGGTGGAGGCTTCTTGTCAAGTCTCAGCTGACTCAGAGGAAGTAGGAAGAACCACTGTCAAGTGAAAAGTGCTCATCATGTGATTGATAACCCTTGATAGAGCCAGTCCCCTCCCTCCCCCATCAGCCCCACTCCCAGTGAGGACCATAGCATATCCACTGCCACTGCTCACATGGGAAGGGAGAGACATTGCCTGCCTCTCAGTCCCTGGAAAGTCTCTAAGGCCAGCAGAGCTCTGGTACAGCCCATCTCCCACCTTTTAAAAGCAGAGGTAGCTGGTTCATCAATATATAACATCACATGGTGCCCAGCCAACCACTGCATCCTTAATTGCCCCTGCAGCACCAGCCCTTTTGTGCTGCCTGTCTGGCTCCAGCTTTTGTTCCCAGGCAAGTCTGCAGCATCAGTGTTGGATGCCTGGGCCTCTCGGCTGCACAGCGTGCTGTTCTTCACCGGGCTGCCATGGTGTGTGGCTGCTGGGCACACAAGGCAGGTTGGCATGTAGAACCATGGTGTCGCGATCTGTAGATCCATACTTTGTTGTCTGGCTGACAGCTGTCAGCAAAGCAACCTCCCAGCTGTAGCCTGGCAGCCCCATTCCCTTTATGCTTTTTTCACTATACAAGTAGTCCCTTCTGTGCCTGGATCTCTCTGCAGGCTGAAGGGCTCCATTACCTTCCAGGCAGGTGGATCCTGCCTTCATAATTCTTGCCATGGAGCTCCAATGACTCATTTGGTCTCCAGGAAAGTCAGTGGGCTTGTACTTGGTGCTGGTGGGCTTCCTCTTTCTTAGCCAGCCTTCTCTTGTCTGTCTTTGCCTCCTGGGTGCGCAGTCAGCTGCCTTCTTTTCACCCACGGCCAAGGTTACCTGTAGCCTCAAGTGACCTAGGCACAATTCTATGGTGGCCGCCATGTGGGGTGCCCTGGAGATCAGAGGACCAAGGCTGTGAGCCTGCAGTGCTCTGCCCAGGGAGCACTTGCTAATGGAGGAGGAGACATTTGGCTTTGTTTTCCCAGCCCTGCACAAGTGGTACCTGCAAGACAGCAGCACCCCTGGGAGACCCTGTCTTTGCCTGCCTACGTCTGCCTGCCCTGGGGCTGCTCACCAAGCCCTAGACAGAAGGAGCATTGACGGGACCCCCCCTCAAAAGAACAAGGTGCAAAGGGGCAACTTAGCCCTGCACTGACTTTACCAAGCTACCACAAAGCATCGTTTCCTTTTTGCATTGGGGAAACCACTGTGGTCCCATTACATGGTGGGTTATTGTAAGGGCCAAACTAACAAGTGGAGACCCCAAACCTACTGATCTGAACAAAAGAACCGACACGGCCTTGCTGAAGCTCAATGCACTGCTGACCGGTGCTGTCGGCAGCTCCCTATCTCAAACATAGCTATAGCACTGCCAGCCTTTAGAGCCCCGGGCTCAGTGACCCTGTTATGGGTTTGGAGCAGATGGATGGAGCAGGGAATAAGGGGGAGGGCTGCTATGGCTGCTATTTGCAAAGAAAGGCAAAGCTGAGCTCAGCCTCAGGCCTGGCCTTGGCTGATGAGTTGTGTTTTAAATGGGTAACCAGAGTTCAGCCCATCAGTTGCTGTTGCGAAGGAGCTGAGTTCCTATTGAATGTGAAAGGGAGTTGTTTATAATTTATGGGTTTTAAATGATGGGCCAAGAAAAAGTCTGGCTTGTGCCAAAGTGTCTCTCTCCTCTAGATTGCTGATGCTTGTACAAACATTGTAAAAATGCCAGCAATCTCGCTAAAGTAACATTACTTCTAATAATTAGGTTATCATCATGGACTTCTATTGCATTACAAATGAGACGTCTCTGCCAGAGTCACAGAGAAGCAAGTGAATTTATTTACAATAATATTTCCCCCTTGCACATGCTTCTCCTCCTCCTCCACTGGAAACCGAGTCTGCAACTCTTTATTTCTGCAATATGAAAATAATTCCAGGCAGTGTTTCTTAGTAACACTGTGTTTCTGGTTAGGGTTCCTCTGAAATCCCCTTCTTCCTCAGATTTGGAGAAGGGTTAGCTATAAACAGCCTTTATGAAGGACTAATAGTATAAGGCAGAGCAGACACTGAAGAACAGCCTACAGAGCATGAAGGTGGGTAGCAACTGGGAAAAGCAGTTGGGTTACACCAGGGACAGCCCTGCAGAAATGCTGGCACCTTTCATAGGTAGAAGCAGGTGATGCAAAATACAGCATGTTTTCAAGAACACACGAAAAATCCTACATGGACAATGTCAGTCATGGGTAGATCAATTTTAGAAAGTTTTGGAGATACAAACATAGCTGCATATATTTATGGACTAATATAGAGGTATAATTCACAAGTAGTGCTTAGCCTTACTTTTTGTCTTGTTTGTAGGTTTTCGCTCCTGGTTGGAGCTTCTAAGAAACAATTTCTGTGAAAACTTCTACAGAAAACAATTTTAGGGCTCAAAATAGTTAAAATATGTCTCCGAAGAAAGTAGTTTATTCTCTTCTGTTTTGTTTACAGATCTACAACACATATAAGCAAATTTGCTTGGGTAAAAGTGAAATTTTACAAAAGATACAGTTCTCAGCATAGCACAACATTGTTAAAATAGCACAGAGGGGAAAATAAAATCCTAAGTATTATTTTTAATTATTACTGTCCAGGTAAACATAAATACCAGAGGGTGAGGAAGAAAGCAGGGAGGAGAAATAAAATAGGAAGAAAAGAAAGAAAGAGAACTTGTCTGTGTTGAACAGAACTGGAGGAGTTAAAATATTTCTCGCAATAGGAATGCCAGGTCCTGTCATTAGAGGATGGAGTAGGGGCTGCAGTGTTTGTCAGACTGGGAAGCGGTTTGGTGGGGAATACAGAAATTCGGATTAATCTTCAACTCGACACTTTTAGAAAGAGATAAGAATAGTCTTCTCGGAGCGACATGTACAATCAGGAAGAGACTTTAATGACAACGCTTACAGAAGTATCTTTGTAAATCCAGCAAGGGATTCACACAGCCGTGTAACTAGAGAGGAGGAAACACAAAGGTTCAGAGCATCAGCCCTTTTTTTTATCCTTTTTTTTTTTTTCCCTTTTTTTTTTTTTTTTTTTTTCCCTTTTTTTTTTTCTTTATTTATTATTACTATTCCCCATGTTGGCTGTCCCATTCGTGGCTGAGAGAGTCGCGGTGTCCCACCAACGCCGTTGCAGAGAACGGGGCCGGGACCGTCCTGGCCGGCAGGGCACAGCAGCACCTCCCGCCTGCCGCACCCACCCCGGCGACTCCCCTTGGCTGTGTGTATCTGATTGTCAATTTTCTTTCAAAGTTTATTTTTATGCAACACAAGAAGAAAATCTCGGGCTTCCAAAGATGTCTAAAAAACTGATGTATGTTTAGTATAAAGACAACAGTATAAATAACAAAGAAAGATGCAGCTGCTGCACTGATTGCTATGGAGACCCTAATGAAATTAGCGCTATCAGAGGGTTTGTAATATTTTTGCATTCTAAGCTTCTAATTTCTTTCCTATTTCAAATAGCCAGAGTGTAATAAAAAAATAATTAAAAAAACCCACTCACCGAAATAATAGTATGTGTGATAGATATCCAGTCAATAAATAAATGTTAACCTCACCGAGGTTTCTGTATGAAGGATTTGATCTGAAACAAGATGGCCAAGTGCCTCGCTTCGTAGATCGCATCCTCAAAGGCTGCGCTTCCAACTAAAGGTGGCTTCACCCAGCCGAGCCTGCTGCCAGCCAAGCCACCGAGCCGTGCCACTGGGGCCAGCTAGTTAGAAATAAATACTTTAAAAATAGTTTCGGTATTTTTTCCTAAAGTGTAACGGTTCTTCGTGTGATGCCACGGCTTGTTTTACTCTATTAATGACTTATGACTTGCTGTCTTAATTAATCCTTACATAAACTACAAACACCAGCCACTGTTACAACTGTTCAAGACTAATCTCTCAACTAGCTCAGATCGAATATACTAAATAGGTGAAATGTAAGTCACCACGGACCTGAATCGCTCTCCCAAAGTATTGGTGAAGAAACTCTACAAATACCCACATAAATACATTAAGACGAGGATAAATAATCAGTGATACAAAAAAAGTCTCGCTTAAAATAATAAATACATATAATTTAGTCCGATGCGATCCTCACGTTACAGAAGAATTCATAAATTAACTTCTCTGAAATAAGCTTATACATGGGAGAGTTCCCACCGCTCACGACTGATCTAAAACACCTCAGCATGACACGCTGCTAACACTACGGCATCTCTAAGACTTACCTTCAAGTACATTATTACCACCAGCTTATCAGTCCTTCGGTTTGCAGTATATTGCACTGTCATGCTTAAAACAGCTCTAAGAGAGAGGCTTCTGCTCACGGACCTACTTGGGGCTGCGGAAGAAGGAAGGGAGCTGCTAGGGGAGACAAATCCACTAATACTGTTGGCACTCGAGAGCAAAGTCACACTGTCCCGTCAGAAAAGTGAGGTAATGGAGAGAGGAGTGGGCCCCGCCGGCCGCCTCCCCACTACAGATGCGTGAGCTTGGGTGCCTCCTGCATCCGTCCCTGAGAGGAGTGGTGAGAGGAGAGGTCCGTGTAGGTGGGGTGGGGGTCGCAAGGTCCGTGGTGGTGGCCGCCGGGGATCTGGGCGGCGCAGCTGTAGTCCACGCTGGCGGAGGAGGGATGCTGCAGGTGTCCCAGGTTGAACATGGGGCCCGAGGCCGGCATCGAGTCCACAAAGTTGCCCCCCACGTAGACTGGGCTGCCTTGTAGGCTGGGATTGGCGAAGCCCCCGCCGCCACTCTGCATAGGGTGGGGGTCGTACTCCGTGCCCGCGTAGCGCTTCTGCTGCGGCAGGCAGCTGCTCAGCGGCGCCGTGTAGGCGGCCAGCCCGTACATGCTCTGCTGGGATTTGGCGAAGGAGGTGGGCGAGGGAGCGTCGTAGCTGAGGCTGTTGACGCTGGGGAGCTGGCTGGAGTAGCCGACGTGGTTTGGGCCGCTCAAGGGGGGGCTGCGGTCCGGGGACTGTCCGACAGGGGAATGCATGATGCCTTTGGCTTTCTGATCCTTCTTGTACTTCATCCGGCGGTTCTGGAACCAGATCTTGATCTGCCGCTCGGTTAAGTTGAGCAGGTTGGCCATCTCCACCCGGCGCGGTCGGCACAGGTAGCGGTTGAAGTGAAACTCCTTCTCCAGCTCCACCAGCTGCGCGCTGGTATACGCTGTGCGCACCCGCTTCGAGGCCGGCCCGGGGGGACTTTTGTCCTCGCAGCTCTCTCCTGCGGGCAAGAGCCACAAAGAGCCGTTGGTTTCCCCCTGAAAGCCCCCGGTGTCCCCTCGGAGTCCCCCGGAGCCCAGCCACCCCCTCTGGATGTGCTGGTTGCTCGGGGAGAAAGGACAGGAGGTCTGGGGGTTGCCTCCCACTCCTCACTGCCAGGCATATGCACCCTCCCGCAGCTGCTTCCCCCCAGGGACCCCCAGCAGCCACCCGTCCAGGAGCTGCCGGGACTCGTCGGGGACGCGCCTGTCGCAGCTGCGCTGTCAGGGGGAGCAGGGCGGGAGCCCCCGGCCCGGTCCACCTGCATTGCCCAGCAGGTCTGGGACCTCCGAGCGGAGGATGAGGGCGATGACAGCTGGAGGAGGAGGGGACAAGGCGTAGGGCCGCGAAGTTCAGGCCGAGGGGTTCAGCCCGGCTCCCCGGGAGGGAAATGGGCCCGGGCGGGGGTGTTGGGCTACCTGAGGGAGCGCAGGTGCTTTTCTGCTTGGAGTTCTGGCGGGACTCCTTCATCCAGGGGAATATCTGCTTACTGAGGGTGGCGGTGGTCGAGCCTGAGGAATTGGGGCCCCCCTTGACTTTTTTCGGAGGGGGCGCGCTGGGAGGGGGATTCGGCGGGGAGGAGGGAGGCAGTGCCGGGGGCTGCTGCTCGCCAATGTTCTGGGGCTGGCTGCCCCCGGAGCCTCCTCCGGCCGTCCGCATGCAGCTGCCACTCAAGTCGCTGGCCTTGTGGGCCGGGGCGCCTCCAGGCGCCGAGCCCTGGACGGAGCAGGCGGAGCCGGGGTACTCGCTGTCTAGGCCTGCCTGGCCGTAGGGCTGGTGGGCCGCGCCGTAGGGGTAGGCGTCGGCCTTGCTGTAGGTGTAGCCCCCGAAGAGTCCCGCATTGTCGTAGTAGGCGGCTTTCTGCATCCTCCCCTCTGCGATCGCCGAGGCCCGCGGCCCCCGCTCAAATAACATTGACTGCCGCACCGCGCCTCACGTCGTCGGCCCGGGCCACTCTCAGCCACCTGAGAAGGGGGACAGCGGGGACACAAAAGAGACCTTTAGTACAGGGAAGCCAGCTGGAAGAGGTCGGGCCCACCCCGACACACTCCCCACCCTGGCACCCACTGCCTCGGATGCGCCAGTGGGCCCGAGAGCAACGGGACCGGCGCGGGGGATTGCAGGGAAAGAGAAATGGCATCAGGGAGAGACTGGAAGACAGCAGGAAAGGACCAGCAGACGTCAAGGAAAGATCATGAGACACCAGAGGAGGACCAGAGTTGCCAGGAAGGGAGTAAGGGACACCAGGGAAGAAGCAGGGTCATCAGGTAGGAGGAAGCCAAGGCAGAGGCACACCGGGGGAGAGCAGGGCACACCGGGGAAGAACTGGGGTCAGCGGGGAAGGAGCCACCCTACAGCAATCGTGCCGGTGGAAACGGGCACACATTGGCAGGACTTCCTAGAGGCCACATTTTGATGCATTTTGGGGTATGGTCTCTTGCTTTGTTCTGTCTTTGGACGGTTCCCACATGCGTTTCGCTGGATAGGCCCTCGCAGGCCAGGGCTCTCGGTAAGGAGGGGAGGCCACGCTGCTTGGTGTCCCCAGAGAGCCACCGGACCGTTTCGGCTGGGAGCCCCCCGCACCCCCTCGCCCACCTGGCACGCGTGCGCACGGCCGCGCACGGCTGACATGATGGATTGAGCCAGGGCTGCGGCCGGACAGAGGCGGAAAAATCCCGACCCCTTTGTAAACCCGGCCTCCTTCTTCCCCCGGATTCCTCCAGAGTTAAAGTATAACCGGCGCCATTCACTCCCTTCACTTTGCACTATAAAGGAAGTCTTCGGTCAGCTTCCCTATTTTAATTCTGTGGTGAATTAAGTTCCCTCACCCAACGTTTCTCGTCCCTTTTATTTGTCCCCAGCAGAAAGAACCTGAAACACTGGAGATCATTTTCAGGGATTTCTCTTCTTTTTCTAGCTCACAAACTTATGGCGCTTCCCTCCCAGCCCTCCGGCCCCCCACTCAGGCTGCTTAGACAGAAAACGTGCTGTCCCTTTGGGCAGATATTTTGGGGCAGGGTGCTGTTACCTTTCCTCTTGCTGCTCCCAAAACTTCTCTGCGCTTGTGGCAAGATAGAAACTATTCTGCAGATTTGTTGCGGCTCTTTAATGTTACCTATTCTGTTTTTTTGTCCGATAGGTGTTTTCTCTGACATTTTTAGTAATTTTGTGAATTAGCACATACTTCACCTAGCAATGTAACTCATCTTAAGAGTTCTTGTATTTCTTCAGGGTTTAATCCTATTAACATACCAGAGAAGAGCAGCTAGAAAATTTTGACCAGTGTCCGATGATTTTCATTCTCCAGCCTACACTGAAGCAATACTACCAGAGTACTGCTCTTTCTTACTCAGCAATTGGTACCGCCAAGTACGGATGATCTCTAAAATTCACTGGGAAACATGTCTGTACAACTCAGAAAAACCACAGCAAGCTTCTATCCGCAGCGGCTCTCGGCAGTTTATCTCTCCCCACAAACTGCCGGCTTCTTTTTCTTCCTGAACAAAAGCTTGGGATGGTCTGCAAAGCAGATGGAAATGGGAAAAGAGCTATTTTGCTCTCCTGGAAAATCTTATTTTAAAAAATGTCTATGGAAATGGACGGTGGCAATTCAGATTACTTTTAATATGTTGTGGCAATCTCGACGAATCTTTGAAAGTACTTTTGTGCAAAATAACCCTGTCCCTCATTTTCCACTTCTTTCATCCGCAGTTTCAGGACTGGTTTGGACTGAGGGCTTTCGTTAGTGCAATACCTTAAGTGTAGGCTTCTATGTCTCTTGTAAGATATAGTTCCCAAAAGAATACACAGAATCTTAAGAAAGAATATTGCTGTTAAGCTCTTTAAAGCATTATTTCTTTTCTGAAATACCAACTGCTTGTGAACTCTGCTTGAACCTAAAAAGGAGGCTATGGGCAATAAATCACATGGACAATGCTCAACTGTTTGGTGGCTCGTCTTTAGATCTTAAAAAGAGAGAGGGACAGAAACAGGGAGAAAGAGAGAGCTTTCCAGGGTTTGATTTTCTGCGAGTGCAAGGCTCGAGGTGATGTTTTTGTAGATAACACCAAAGCAAGGACTCAACACTTGGTGGTATGGCCAGAAATAGCCTCCGGGGGGGGGNACCAATGGCAGCAAACCGCGGAGTATCCATGTCTGTGTTTCAGATTTCCCTTTTTCCTCTCTAGAAAGGCTAACCTCATCTGAACTGTTAGGCGTTGCACACGATAATGGGGCTTTTTGTCCCACCACTAGTTCCATCCCTTTTGGAGGTTGCCGACCCTCCCAGAGCTCTGTCTGGGCAGCAGCCAGGAGCCCACACGTCCACCCACGCATGTGCACGGAGCATGGCCGACCCACGGCCTGGTACTGCCTCTTGCTTTCCCCCCGACACTTTCGTACTAAGCAGTTCTCTACTAAAACTTCCACTACACTTAATTCTGCTTGGAATCAATATCTAATATGATACCGAATAAATAAGAGGCGGTGAGAGCGACCAGCGGAGCGGTTATTAAAGCAGCCGGAGCTCTCAGGGTGCATATCAATGCACCTGTCATTGCGGTTTGTAACAAAATTTATGACTACTAGCGCCGTGGCACTAAACGCTCCGGCCAGGAATGAAAAGGAAAACACTTCCCAAGCCCCGGCACTTTCAGAAGTGCAAAGCAGCCGGCGCGTAGGAGGGAGTCCGGCAAAAGAATCCCCGGCTCGGCACGTTTCCCGGCCGCCGTCCCGGGGCAGCCCCGTATATAAGGAGAGCGCTGGAGCTGCTGCTGGCCCCTGCCACCGGGCCGCTGGCAGAGGAGTCAGGCGACGGAAAGCCTCTGCCCCGAGCGGGCAGCTGGGTACCCAACGCTGGGGTTGCTCCCGAGCCGGGGGCTGAGAACAGCGGGGAGCGTGGAGAGGCCCCGCGGACCGAGGAGCGGCGGGTGGGGGGTGCTGGCTCCGGCACGGAGCGATGGCCGCCGTGGCGCCTCGTAAAAGAGCTGAGAAGCCCCATGCCGGTGAGCAACGCGCTCCCCGCGGCTGGGTCCGGTGCTTGGCTTCTCCCCAGTCGGGCCTGGCTCCCTCTGACCATGGGCTGCTTTCGGCAGGCCCTGCTTTCTATGGGTTGTTATTTCTTTGGCACTGAGGTCGGCGGCGCGCCCCGGGTGTGTGCGGCTCTGGGCCAGGCCGAGCGGCGCTCTACGCTCCGCGGGCCTAGGCTCTGCTCCACGCGTAGGGCCTCGCCGCTGAGGGAAGTGAGAGTTTTATGGAAAAGGAAATTTAGACAACTCACCACACTTATGTTTTTTCTTGATTTTTGACTTTAACTGTGTGGGTAGGATCTTCAGGTTCCTTTGGATAATCGGTGGGCACGGACCTGCAACAGAAGTGAGAACTCTCAGCGGAAACTGCTTTGACATTTTCCTTAGGACTGTGTTAATAAATGGACCTCTCGACCGCAGCCCCTCGCCGTGTCTCCGTCCGCGTCAGATCTTTTACCAGACAAAGGGAGATGTTTCTCTTCATTTATTAATAGCTCTTTGAGAGAATGTGCAAGGAATATACCCAGCCGCCGGTCGGATCCGGACAGGGAGGCCTGCGGCAGCCGCTCCGTCGGGTCCCGCGCATCCGCCACAGCCGAGGTGCCGTGCCTGCCTCCTCGAGCGCCCAGCCCGGGCCGAGGCGCGGAGGGGCAGCGCACGGGTGGACAGGACCGACATTGCGGGGGAGCTGTAGTCACACCCGTCCGCCGGTCACGACCACCGCACCCGCTGCCCGCACTCACTGCCCACGGGAGCGGAGCTAGCGCGGGTCTCCCTCCCTTCCCTGTCTCCAGCTCCTGGTTAAGACAGAGAGAAAAACGAGCGAAGAAACCCCAGCGCTGAAAAATTGCTCGAATATTTGCGACTCGAAATGAGCATTTTCCATTTAGCTGTATAGCCTGTCGACTCAGGACTTTAAGAACTTAAGAGTGCCAAAAACACCCCACAAAGAAGCCTAAGTCATTATACAGACGATATCTAGCCGCCATAAGCCTTTGAAATGACCTTTGCCTCGTACAGCAATAACTCACCACTTAATGAACAACCAACGGAAGCGCCTCCAATAGCTCGCAACACAACAGACCTTACAACTTTGCACCAAGTCTTCTCTCTCCCTACCCAAACCCAGTAGGATGCAACATTCCCCTTCCAAATCACCTTAATTTATGCTGGCAAACTGGAGTTAGGGAAGTGGAGCTTCATGATTACACATGATGCTCGCTCAGGTTCTTGGCCCAGGCCTGTCCCGGTAATGTCTTATATAATATATTCACGTGGGCGTACGTCAACTTTAAACGCTTTATTTTTTTTTAAGAGAGTTATTAGAAATAACACTTTAGAGGGTGTACGAAGACAGCGTAAATTGGGTTGCACCTTAGGAGGTGCATCAGCGGAGGGATCACAATCCGAGTCATTCTTAGCCGCTGTTGATTAACACGGTAAGTTTTCATTTTGTGCCTAATTAATTACTGACTTCTCATCCCTGTCCAAAGCAGCTCCCCAGCTTCAGAAGCGATAACCTTCTTGCTTTAGATATGCTTTGCTTGGCGAAATTTTGGCCGAGTACCGAGATTTTCACGACCACAGGAATAGCCCCCAAAGTTTGTTCTGCGGAGAAAAGACTCTGGGCATGCTGGGGTTGTGCTCTGCTCCAAGCTCAGCTGCTGAAGAGCCAACCTCAGAGAAGAAGTTGCCAGAGGTAAACTCAGGGAAATCTTTAGAATTATTTAGGCAATAGCCCAATACAGGTATTATTGAAATTTTAGGTGAAGTTATAAGCGAGTGCTTCCATCGAGCCAAATGAAATGCTGCTTTCAGTAATTGGATTCAGCTGACTAACTTGGCAGGCCAGCAGCTTGGAGGCATACAGCTAAGAAAAATGTTCACGAGCAGAGAAACACACAAGGCGGGGTGGGGGAGGGAAGGAAAAAAAAAAAAAAAACCAAAACACCAACACACCACCAAAGCCTTAACTTTCTCCCCTTCAACTTCCCCCCTTCCCCTCTCCTCCCTGTCTCGTTTCCCTCGGGGCACCTCGAGCCCCGAGGAAGACTCGGCCGGGTGATTCCTAGGGCCAGGCAAGGTCCTTACACCCCAGTGTGCTCGCAAGCACAAAGCCAGGCTTTGCGCGGGGACTCTCTAACAAACATAACCGAGAGTTCACCCGGGCTGCAGGCAGGCCACAAGTCAGTGGAAACAGGCACTCCTGGGAGAGCCAGGCTGGTTGCAACAGCTCAAGAGGAAACTGAGCTGGAAATGTATGCGGTGAGGCTGTGTAGCGGCTTTCAGCCCCCCAGTCCACAAAGAGAGACACCGGTTCCCCCAGGCACCTTCTCACCACCTTATTGATCAAACCACTCAAATGCAGGAGAACAAACTTCTCGGTAGATAAATATCAGACCATGCTTCAAACAGCGTGTGTAACTCAAAGGCATGACCATACTGGTAATATCAACACTGAAACAACTAGGAGAGGAAAATAACCACCATTGAGGAACAGGAATGCACGGCGAAGGGAAAAGGTTGGGAAAGGCACTTGGCAGAAATATTTAAGAGAACCTACGTAGGGGCTACCTTACCGATAAGCTTATTTTAACTCATATTTTACAAGTCACACGTCTACCCCCTGCCCGGCTATCCAAGGCAACGAATTAACGCGATGCTTAATCTTAGTTCGGCAATAGGAGCATCTTGCAAAGTTGTCTGTCCCTCATTTCTTTGCTTATTTGTAATTCTCCTCCTGAAACCACCGAAAATTGGGAAAAATGATAGGGATAAAGGTCTTGCCCTAGCCTTTGGAAAGGAGTCCACTTTTTATTTAAAGAGCGTAATAAAAAGAAGATAACAGCCTAAAACGTTCAAGGAGGTGGAGACCACTTCATGCATTTGCAGCCGTTATGGGCAGAGATTGAAAACAAATTCGAGACAGTTTCTCAGTAAAGGCGATAATGCAGCCCCTGTGGTTAAAGGACCCATTTTGTCATGCAGTTGCTTACCTGTGTATCAATTTATCATAAACCTGGGCTTCTCACTTTTCAGGATCTGGGCTTGCAGTTCTTAGCATATATCCTTCACCCTTTGTCTGCAGACAGTACTCTCCTAAACCTGATCTTGCGGTTTTACAGACATTTCCATACACCAGAATTCCCGATAGAACGAAAACAGGCTCAGGCTCAACTACCAATAAAAGAGAGCGGCTTGAAATCGGAATTTGTTGGGCTGTAAAAAAAAATAAATAAATAAAAAAAATCAACACACAACCCTTTAGCCATCAGCCTCCTGGAACCAAAGGCAGCAGCAATTGGCCGACTCGTGTTTTGTTTTGGTTTTAAATCGTACGGCCATTGATGAATTTTGGGGGCGAGCAGAAGAAACCCCTTTATAATCAGAAATATAGGCACTGCCTTAAAATACAGGCATATTGGCCCACGTGATCGCAGGAGACGCTCGCCGGGGCCGAGGCTTGCGCGCACCGGCCGCGCGACCGAGCCCGCTCTCCTCCGGCGGACCTCTGCTCCGCACCGCGACTGCCGCACTTACGCACCCCGCGGGGCCGGCGGAGCCGGAGTAAAGGTGAATTCCGAGGGATGATCCTAGGGCGCAGAAATTCCCGGCAAAGAAAAAGGAGGTATTTGGGACCGGCTGCAGCCGAGACCCTGCGCCGGGGTCAGCTCCGCAGCAGCGTTGTACAGACACAAAGGCGCTGGGGCTCAGTGGCGTGCGCGAATTTTTGTTTTCTCCTCCGGTACCGGGAAGATGAGGGGCAGTGGGGACTACCCCTGTCTGGAGGCTAAAGAAGCGCTTGGAAAAAAACCCTCTTATGACATTTGTGAGTGTGTGTGTCTGCTCTGAGTTTGCCTCCTCTCTCTGTATGTGTGAAGAGACAGAGCAAACCTGATGTGTGTCCGTCATGTGTGCCCACAAAGCTTCCCAACAATTCCAGTTCGGCAGAAAAAGAATTATATTAGCTCCTCTGTTTGATTTTTTTTCCTAACATATCTGTAGCTATAAATACACCACACCTAATCTAACATCTGCTATGTTTTCATTACCATCCAAAGCATGAGGATGTGACAGTAACGTATTACCTTACAATACTAGCCATAAGTGCTTTGTAAAATTTATCTAAATTACATTGCTTTTCCTGACTTTGCAAACCAGTTATAAAAAGATTGGAGTCCAGTGATGGAAACATAAGTTCAATGTAAATTATTGTGTACGGTTTCGGATTTATAATACTATATTTCTTCGAACCGATGCACTTAAATCTCGCCTCAAGTAAGAGGTAATGGTTCTTTATATCCTTTTCCGTCAGCCATATATTTCGGCTTTTGGGTAGTTTTGCAGAGCCCCCTGCGCTCGCGTGTCTGTGTGTACATACAGCAACCCCTACACGCACAGCGTGTTCTGCATACTTGTGTACATACACACAAAGCCGAACATAATTCTGGCCGCTGTTTTAGACATTTTGGATGATGGAGAGATCTTTCGCTTCCTACACAAAAGCGCGAGGGAAAATCTGGGCACCGGTAGAGCAAAAAGCACGAAGAGGATTCAGAAGGAAATGTCTTTTTGGAGAGCAGTTCGGAACCCCCGGAAAATGCCCCATAGCCCTCGGGTGTCTTTTCAGAGTCTAGGAGGGAAAAAAAAAAAAAAAAAAAAAAAAAAAAAAGGGGGGGGGGAAATTTAATGTGACAATGGAGGATGGCTGAAAGAAAGAAATGGAGTATCTTCGTCATCGCCACCAGAATTCAGACTTCGTAAATGGGACAGTAAAAGTACTAGGGAAATGTTAATCCTTTAGCTGGTGGGACTCCAGCTTTGCATGAATTTGTCTCCAGCAAAGGATCTAAGACTTCTTCAATCGGAGCATATGTTCATAGAGCAATAAAACAGAAAGATTTACAGTCTCCGCCCGCCCCCCAGCAGCCTCGCACCCTTTCAGGAATTACTTATGATGATTTATAACAACAACTCCGGCAATTGTCAAACTGATAAAATAGCCTGGGCTATATGCAGGAATAAACGCTCTTATGAAAGGGTTGCAATTTACGTTCGGGTCCATTTTGCTGGTGGACTTTGGTTTCTTCCCTAGACCAACAGGATAATACAAAACTTCACTGATAAAAATGTAGCAGTTCTCCTGAAGTAGCAAATCTGTTCCTTAGTCACTACCAAAGCACATAAACATTTGTCATCTTTGAATAATTGAATTAATGTGTTATTGTTTGAATGTATAATTCATAACATAGGAAACCTCGTCTCTGTCCTGCCACCGAAACGGAAGTAATAAAAAGCTACAATCTAAGGTTTTTTAGAAATTACTCCAACAGGGGATAATACAGAATATCCTGTTTGTAAAAAAGTATTTCCAGCTGACTCTGAGATTTCACCGGGAGATCTCAGCCTTGTTGTGCATATTCTGTGGAGTTCATAATATAGAGGGTGGCTTTGTATAAAAACACAAATCCATTTCTCCCTAGTCCAGGATATCGATCGAAGACCTGAAAGGCGGCGTGCCCGCTCCGGGGGCTGGATGAGCCCGGGCTCATCCGCAGCCCCGCGCAAGGCGGCGTTGCTAGGGGGGCAGACGGACGATAGCCGGGGCAGGAGTGGGCCGGGGAAGCGGGGCTGAGACTGGGGCCGGGGAGGCCTTTGTAGCGGGCAGACGGCGCGCTCGGGTCTGGCCCCGGCCCCACTGTCAAGACGCACGGCAAAATTTACGACCCTGCTGGCAGAGGAGCTGAGGGCCTTTCCCCACCAGCAGTACCGGGCAACGGCTTCCCTGACAGCCCCATTGCTCCTTCCGCGCCTCCCCGCGCAGGCGGCCGCCAGCAGCTCCGCCGCCCCGGGAGGCGATCAGCCTGCCTCCTCCGCGGCGCTCCGCGGGCTCCGTGCTCGCCCTCTTCCCCCCTCTCTCAGGGAAGCAAAGGTCACCGCTTGCGCCCAGTCCTGCTCCCGGCCGCTGCCGAACTGGAAATCAGGAAGCAGCGTGCCCTATTTGTCAAGCGTTTGACAGCTGAGTTCATTAAGGCTTAAATAAGAAGGAATAAAAGTAAAAAAAAAAAAACGTTTACGTACCGGGAGTCTCTTTTTCGGCAGCTACCAAAGAGCTAGGTGTGCAGAGAGAAAGACTGCACCCTTTGTATATTATATTCTTGGGATCTCTTCAGTTTTCAAGTCTGATAGAGTCCTTTGCTTGGCAGATTAATGACGACTCCGTGTTTCTTAAGGGACGTGCTGAATTAATTATTTCGCAAATCACGTGGTCAGGACTTGTAGAAATCTATTCTTATCATCTTCCTTGCACTTTGAAATTCTGCCTGTTATGACTGTTCCTAGCAAGATTATTTTGGTCTCTAGGCTTGGAGGGATTGGGTGGGGGGGAGAAAAGGAAAAAAAAAGGAAAAGGAATCAGGGGAAAGGGATGACAAACATGGCCGTTGGAAGCAGTGTGGCTCTGCAACCAGAGGTCCCTATTTACTGTACTGTACAGTGAGTGGGGTTTGCTATTGACTCTGCCTTTCCTCTTCATTCTTACCTTAACGACTAGTGGTGATATAATATACAGAACTGTATTGATGTATCAGGAGTAAAAGGAGGAGCCATTAAGCAGGAGAAAATATAATCACAAAATGTGACTCGATTTTTAAACTTCGCGAGTGTGTGCTTAGAGACGCACCCGCACCCTCCTCTGCGTGCAATCCAGAGAGTAAGGGCACATGCCTTATTCCGTGCACCACGCTCCTTTCCCAGGCTGAGCAAGACACTGTCTGTTTGGTTTCGTGCCTTGACCACCCTCCAAGGAGGACAAGTCCTCAGTGACGAATACTTATGACAAAAATAGTGCGATCAACTACTCCTGGCCAGAGGTATGTGTTATCGTCTGAGGTGCTTACACGGAGAAGGAAACAAACAAACAAAAAACACGAAACACAAAACAACCAAACCAAACAAAAAATGTTTGTCTTAGGTGCAAAGAAAAGTTTGAACTTCAAGTTTGTGTTTTCTTGTGATCCTTCATTTGTACCGGCTGAAAAAAAGTGAAGCTTACTGCTCAGAGAAAGCTACTCACTGTATTTCAATTTCATATTTCAATTTCTTTTTTTCTTTTTTTTGGAATGATTGCTTCCAGGACTCACCTAAAACGCACGCATCTATGTAGGAATTGAGATGACTTCAGGTGTGGCTCCTTGCCTCCTACTACACATGCATAAATCTGCGAGTCATCCTAGGAGGGCTTGTTAAATGCAAAGCAGTAGCAAATGGATGTCAGGCACGTTTAACTACAGCCTAAATGCAAACATAGACTTGTCCTAGAGTCACACCATTATGACTGAGGCCATCAGCAAACCTGTTCAAAAGGACATTTGGAAGGATGCTATGCAGAGTCACTCATCTTTTAACGTTGTGATGATGGGAGGGACCGGTATTTTCATAAAAGAGAGACCCACCTTGTAAGGACTGTTTTTTCAAGGTACAACCCAGAATCTATTTTTCTACACCTTTTATTATTTCAAATGTATATGGAGGGCTTACATCAAAACTACAGGGGACAATCAGTATAAATAACGTTTTAATCAATGGCAGCAAAACATTGGCAAAGTCTATAAAAAGCATCACACTTCAAAAGAGATGAAAGTATTGCTGGACAGCGCGACTGTTTAACAAAGGCTGTAATACACACATTTCACCCATGGTAAACAAAAATAACCAGCTTTCTTTCCTACACAAAATAACTCTGGAGGACGGTTAAAACCCAGTACAAAATAAACCTCAGGTTCCTTTTCCACAGGAGATAGTGACCAGTGGCTGCTCCTGGTTGTTACTACAGACACTTCTGATCCTTCAGAACATTGGAAGCTGGGAACTAATTCTTTGGCTACTTTCTGCCTTCACAGGTTCTCCGAGCTTACACCACAGTTACAACTATGTAAACTTAAAGTGCTCTAGCCTTGCTCGAAGGGGACTTGCAAACATGGTTGTAAGATGGGCCTGCTGAACCCAACACTCGTCCTGGAGATATTAACATTTCAAAAGAGAATGAGACAAATTCTGCTCACAGCTACATCCTTGTTTGATTTCAGTGGGCGGCGGAAGGAAATCTGGGAGCAGAATTTGGTCCTTTAACTTCAGGAGCCATCTCGGTCAATACGAAACGCAAAACAAGGATTTGCTAATCCAAGGCCATTATTTTCCAGAACTGTACCATAGATGCCAAAGTTGGTAGTTCTCTCTCGAATAACGTTTGCCCTGCTCCCAGCCAACTTATCACAGACTTCAAGTAAACAGCAGGGATCCAGGAGGGGAATTTTAAAGAAGAGCAGACAGAATGTGGTGGGTTGTTGTGGGATTTTTTGTGGGTTGTTGGGCTTGTTTGTTTGTTTTCCCCAAAATTCGTATGAAGAGCAAAGGGAGGACTTTGGACAACTGTGGAGACGAAAAGCTGCTATTACAGGAACTGGGTGTAACAAAACTTGAAAACTTGTCTCAGGAATTCCCTCCTCAAGCGCTGCTGCTAGCCTCTCTCCATGCCAGAGAAAGGGAAGGGTAGTTTAGGTCCAAAAGGTTAAGGGTTTAGAGGTCACTCTTCCAGGCTGAAATACAACTAATCGAATAGAAAATTTGTCCTCTGAGTGAACCTGTTCCTGCAATTTAGCCGAACTTCAGTAAAATACCTTTTCAGCTTCTCAACGTGAAGGCGTCAGAAAAAAAGACGTCTTTACTATGTATGAACTCGGTGCTTTTTGTCATAGAAACAATGATGCGAATAATGCGGGAATATCCATCTTTAATATCACGACGTGGAGATATTCAAGTATTGCCATGTGCAAGTCTGAGAACTGGGCTAACCCTAAGGAAGAACAAAGAGTTTTCTCCAGGCTCTAAAACAAAAGATCAAGTCTTGAAGACACTTTGCGGACTTCTAGGAATAAGAAAAAGGCAGAAATTAACCACTGGCCACAGTTAATGCTGCCGAATACACTCCTGTAGAAAAGCTCGCCTTTTATTTTTTAATTAATTCAAGCTCATTTTGGCCAGTTGTTTCCCAAGCGAGCCTAGAAAGCAGTGAGTCCTCGCTGGGAAGCACCCAGACAGGAGGTGGGCATGTTCACTCTCTGCTCTTTCCACCTCCCTTCAGTGTTCGCTCTGGATTTCCTGCTTTGCCCCTTTTCTTTTTAATAAAGGGATCACCTCTTTACGATTTTGATGATATAGTCCCTCTCCCAGGCTGCCCTCAGGGTACAGGAGACAAGAGCTGAGCTTTAAAATCGCCTGAGCAGAGGTGTAAGCGGCTGAGGAAGCTGGTTTAGCTAGATTTGGTAGTTACAGCACAAGAAAACTTTGGCACGATGCAACCAGCAGCAAGGGACAAATCCGTGGGTATTAGACCAGTTCTTCTCCCATAAAAGCCTTTCCCCTTTCCCTGAAAGCAACTTGCTGGGATTTCCAACTATTGCAGCCATGTGTCACAGTTTGCTTAAAAAAAAAAAAAATCACTGTTCTTAAAACAAAACAAACAACAACAACAACAAAACCCCACCAACAATAGACCAAAAATAACCGCCAAAGAATATAAAGCAGAAACTCACAAACCCAAGTAGGTTATCTCTCTCCTTGGCAGAAAGAGATTTTAAAATTTCATTGAAAGAAAGCATTCAGCTTTCAGATTTGAATGGCTCAAGTTATATCAGAAATCACATTAATTTTTCATTCTGGGGTTTCCTCTTTTTTTTTGTGGTGGTTAGTTTTCTATGGTCTTTTTTAAAATTTTTTCTTCAGTTTTAAATGAGGTATCGATGGTTTAAAGCACAGCGCTGAGCAGAGCAGACGTTGAAAACAGATTTCAAGCCTGTTAGCCCTTGATGACGCACTGTAAGGAGCAGGGACGCTTTTTCTATTCACAAAGAAGGAAATTCAAAAAGGACAAAAAAGTTGTGTACGTTCAAGATAAGTAAACGTTATACTTGTGTTCATGAGACTGGGAAGGAGAAATATTGCATTTCATCTCTCCTTCCCCGTTTTTGGTTTGACTTTTTATCTCCACTCTTCTACATTACAAATAAATAAATACACTAACACTATCAGTACACAAAATAACCCGTTTTCACTTAATTCCTATGCACACCTTCTGAGACGTTATGGAAATGAGCAAGTATTTTCGTTACACCAAGAAGGGTAAAGCAGCACAAAAAGTTCACAATTACTAGTCTTTATGTTCAAATAAAAGACTATGCCATAAATTTCACGTCCTCAACTTGCCCAAATATATCCTTCCGAAATTGCATGGGATAAAAAGACAAAAGTAAATATCCCAGAATAAAGCATCAAACCTTCACTTTCGAATTCACAACTGAAACACAGGACAGTTTCATTTTCAATGATTTATTACTTTTTATGGACAGAAGGTCTCTTTTAATATTATCCCAATTCCCACTGCCTGCATAATGTTCCTATTTTTTTTGTTTCCATTCTTTCTTCCCCCCCCCTTTTTTCCCTTTTTTAGGTTGTGCTAGAAGAGGCAGATTAAAAATAAAGTCCAAAGTAGCGTCATTTTGTCTGTTTTGTACAACAGTACCTTAAAGAAAGATGACAGTTTCTCGAGTCCTTAGCTGCTATATGCAGGTTCTGCTTGGGCAGTGTCAGGTATGTACAGTATTGGTCAGACGCGAAGGATGAAATGGAAAATTTCACCTCTTCTACAAAGTTGTCAAGTCAGTCTGATGGTCCTTGGAACCAGTCTGTACATGGGTGTTTGAACCAGAGGAAGATCTGCCCTTCGTGTTGGGCAGTTTGTGATCTTTTTTCCACTTCATTCTTCTGTTCTGAAACCAGATCTTGATCTGGCGCTCAGAGAGACACAAAGTGTGGGCTATCTCGATACGGCGGCGCCTGGTCAGGTACCTGTTAAAATGAAATTCTTTTTCCAGTTCTAAGACTTGCTGTCTGGTGTAAGCTGTGCGGGAGCGTTTAGGTTCCCCTCCGCTGTAATTGGGATTCACTGGGAAAAAAACACGGAGAACTTTACAACGCTACTCTTGACTTGCCCGGTCGACTTTACAGAAGAAAACCTTAAGAGCTGCGAGCATGTGGCCGGGCAGGATTCGTCCCACTTGCTTACAATGGAGGGGCTGCTCTCCCCCTCATTTAAGGCACTGCAGGCACACACAGCTAGGTGGGCTGGGAGCCTCTAGAAGCCTCCTAAAATGGAGTTTTCTCCTGCACGGCAAAGCCCCGCAAGGCCAACGGCCTATTTCCTCAGCAATAAAAATTTATGGCTAGTGTAATTGGCTACTTCGGCTTAAAAAGCTCGTCCCCGAGTCTGGCAGGGACTCGAGCAAGCGTCGCTGAGGATGAACGGAAGCAGGGTAGAAGAGCAAAGTAAGAAGAGGATCCTTACCCGAGTTAACATGGACTTTCTTCATCCAGGGATAAACTACTGCTGGCTGCTTAACTGCTGACCCGTTTGGGGCTTTGAGGGCCGGCTGCTGGCTGCAGGCTCGCGGGTTGGGCATTGGAGGCGGTGGACAATGCTCTGCTTGGCCGGGGAAGTGGCTCGCCGGGCCGGATGGCTCCTGTCCGTGACCCCGCGGCTGCACGGCAGAGCCTTGGGCATTGCTACAGCTAAAGGGCTGCTCGCTGTAGTTTGACCGTGGGTAGAGTCCCTGGTGCTGGAAATCAGAGCCCTGCGAGGCACTGTAGTACTCGCCTCCCTGCTCGCCTAGGTAGCTATTCTGCAAATATTCCTCGCAAGGAGGAAATTTGGGATCCACATACTTAGAGTTCACCATATACGAACTCATGGCCATTAATTTCTGAAGGTAGAAAATACTAATTTTTCTCGTGTTGTCTTTTTTTCCCCTGCCATAGAGCCCTCCTACTTGCTGTCAACTGAATAAAGTTAGGCGGGCATGTGACCGGCCCGGCCAATGGGGAGCCGGGAGCCCATCACCGGATTTCTCCGCAGCTCAGCATTTCCACCAATTTCACTCCATAATATCCCTGTAACCGAATGACCCCCCTCTCCGGCGGGTCGCCCCCCAGATCAGGTACCAGAAGTGTAGGGATGCCCCTCGGGCGGCGGCCGCCCTCCTGGCCCGCAGGTAGGGCCAGCCTTTTGTCTGAGCTGCCTTCTATCAGCCCCGGAGGGTGATGCCCCGCCGCCTGATCTAACAGCCGCGATCACCACCGGGGTTTGTCACCTAGTCTTAAATAAAATATCGAAAGAAATACGGCGAGCAAGGAGCTGAAGTGGGGTTAAAAGGGAGGAAACTGATAAGGAGGCGAGGAAAAGAAAAGCCATCAAAGAAGAGGGTAATATGACGTACAAAAGATCTGTCCTGTCTTTGTCTCGCAGAGGTCATCCAAAAGTTACCAGAATTTAGTTCTGCTGAATAAAATTAGGCAATCAGTAACTCCTCATTCACTTTCAAGCCTCAATATATATGTGGGCATACGTATGCGCGCACACACGCAAACGCACACATATATATATAAATCTATACACGCGTGTATGTGAAACCATAAGATTGCAAGAAACCGTTCACTTTTAAGCACTGAAGTTCAATCAATTGAACTGGAGACGACATTTAATTAGTTTAAAAATGTAATGGATTTAATGAGATAAATTCGGTCTTCATTCACCAATATCGTTCCTGGAGCACAAATACATACATTCCAGTGAAGCGAATGCTGCTTTTGTTGCTGTTGTAAATATTTTGGTGCGATCGGCATACTTGACAGGAAAAATTTGCTAACGTCTGGCATATCTAGCTTATTTATAGGTATCTTTTTAAAGATTCATTCACTGATCGGTAGATTTTTGTTTTCCCCAGAAAATTTGTAACTTCTGGCGGAATTAACTGTTTAGATTCACAGTCTGCCAGTGACAGTTACGACAGAATGACAACTGACAATTTAAGAGAAGTCCTAAACCTTAGCAAATAGGAAAGAGGCAGCAAAACTTTTGTATATTCTGAATTTTCAGCACGCACATGCCTTTTGATTCCACCAATATTTAAACTTCTAACCATTTGCAGAAAGGTGAAGTTTTTGCATCGACCATATATTCCCCTAGAATCGAATCTGTGACTATATGAATATCACACAAATTCGGTTCTACAGGGTATATATAGACAACGTAATAACATTCTGTTTTCATCTACAATATAGCAGGTCTTTGCAATTCTCTTAGTCCTTTCTGTCTTCTGAGGAATGCAAACTACTCTGCTGGACTCAGTTCTGAAATACGGATTTGCAGGAAGGTGGAATTTCAGAAAACATTCACGCTTGTTATTATTGCTGCAATAGAGCTATATGACTCTCCACCAATTTATAGCGACGAATTTCGCCTAGCAAATTCTCAGAAAGACCTGCTGGTCACTTTAGATGCTCTGCCGTTTACGTCCTTGCTACGGAAAACGGACGTTACAGGGCAAATTGCGCTATTTATAATAATAATGGTTAAAATAATTTAGAAAAGAGTCTTTTATCTATTTAGGTTAACACGAATCTGAAGAAATTCTTCATAATTAGAAATTCCCCCCCACCAGACGAAAAACAATTTAAAAAGAAAAAAAAAAAAGAAACAGAAGTAAAAGCCGACAACAGAAACAGCGATTGGTGAAAAACAGGAGATTAAGGCTCGAGTTAGTTGCTCTCGGGAAGAAGAGAGTTTCCAAATTTACCTTCATCCCATTATGCTGGTCTAGCTATTATCCCCGCGAGCTGCCTGCGAGCCTCAGCCTCGCACCCTCCCAGGTTCTCCCTGCCCGTAGCGTTTATGGTGAAGGGCAGGGCAAGAGGTCAGCCGAAATCATTTACAAACATATCACAAAGTTTCATTATTTTTACTTTGTCGACAGCGGCACACAAGAGTACAAAAGTTCGTGAATTGTGTCTGACCCATCTCCTGACTGCTGTCCTGCGGTCAACCTCCTCTCCCTCCACTATTTAAAACGGACACCATAAGGACAAATAATGGTGCGGGTGTGATACATCCAACCACTGCGGAGGGCAGATCTGGGGGTGTTGCGTTTATCCGAGCTATGTGTACCGGTTTGTTTGCATGCCTCCAACTCGCAGCTGCCTGGTCTTGGAGATGCTATTTTTAATCATCTGCTTTCCTAGCACTGCGGTGATGTCTTCTTCACAGCAAGTGCAACTCGAAACGACTTTGTAACCCTAATCTCTTCTCCCCCTCCCTGGATTATTTAAATCTGCATCCAACTATTTTAAGCGCCTCTCCTCGGTTTCTCCTCCTTTCTCTGAGGGGAGGAGGGATACCTCCCCCCGGTGGAGGGTATTAGCCATCCGGCTGAAGTGGCAGGGTAACAGCCCCCCCTAAACCGAGCTTGTGTTTGGGGAAGCCCCCGAGAGCGGAGAAGCCCGCCAAGGGCTGCTGAGGGAGAAGCGATGGGGTTGGGGAAGCAGCAGTTCCCTGCTCTGCTTAATACTACACATTTTCATATTTGTTAGACGCTGTGACCTGCGTTTCACCTTATTGCACGACTTGCTCAGACAGGTCAAAGCCAAAGAGTTATTGATGAACAAAAGCGTTATATATTCACCTCCTGTTCAACTGCCCATACAAAATGCTTTTGATCTATCAAGCTTTTTGTATTCTGGTTCATAATCAGTATGCTGAATGTACGTTGGCAGAAAACAAGTAATCCATACATTTAGGATCGGCCTTGGAATAAAATGCCAAGGGCATCTACACAGCGCGTGGCTTAGCTACTGGGGGAGGAAAGTTACCTACGGAACACAATTAAAACTGCAACGCTGGAGGCAATTCTTTAGTTCATATTTAAAGGGGTCGAAAACCAATATGGCAACATGAAGGAGAAACAGTGAAAGAAAGTATTTATCAACAAGCAGGGAGAGGAAACAGAGAAACGCGAATACAGCTCCCCTCCTGTTCGTGCTCCCGGTCAGAGAGGGGCTGGCATAAGCAAGGAGGGCAATGTATACCTAAAGAATCTCCAAATATAGCAGCCTTTCTTTTCCTCTTTGAGAGACAAGCTGGTCTCAGACTGAAGCACCAGGGCTAAAGCACTTAGTTTCTTACTGCAACCAGAAAGATTCAACAGCATTTCCTGCCACACACCGATCTGTTGCCCCCTCCTTGGTTCCCCATGTGGGACCATCGGCTCCCTACAGTTAAAGGTTGTCCTCCTAAGCTCAGATACCCATTCCCCACCGTGCCTTCACAGCACTTAAATCCACGTTTGAGTTTCCCTTGCCTGGAGAGACCTAGCAGCAGAAGATCAGCATTACTATACGGTACGACCCCTGCTACGTCGTGGTCTGGCCCTGCTGGCCAGTGCGGACAGCCTCCACAGCCAGCAGACTCCTTCATCCACCCCTTCATCAGGCTGTGCCAAACTAGGTTAGAATTAGGCAGCAGGCACAGCTCTGCTCTGTACCCCGTCTGGAGGAAAGAGGGGGTGTAGCCAAGGTTGTGAGGATCCGGGAGAGAGGGCTGTGAGGCGCCCTGGCTCTGCGCGGGGAGGCGCTCTACAGTCCCGCCGGGCTACAATGGCGGTGCTGCTCATATCTGTCGAATGACAAGAGCGTGAGGACACCTGTACAGCTCTCAAATAAACCCTCTAATAAACCCTCAGGCTGCACCTGCACTTCTAACGCTAGCCAGGATTATGACATGGTACCACAAACAGCCTTCACAAGAATCTTCCATGCTGACAAAGCCTTTTTTCCCCCCCTTTTTCTGAGGTAGCAATATTCAGCAGGGATATATCAGTTTAAATCCTTCCAGTCTGAAAGGAAGAAACAGGATTTTTAAGTACTGCAAACTCTGTAAGATATAAGACGTTACTTACCGTGGATAACCTTCCATGCTGCCGAACCTGTTGCAGTAAAAACCTTTGTTACTGTTGTATTCCACATACGGGTGATATTTCTGGAGAATAGTTTCAGACCGTGTTTGATAGATGAAGGCAGAGAGGAGCTAGTGGTAAATCCTGGGAGCAGCTGAGTGATGGGGTGGAAGCCCCTTCCAAATGAGGACCACGTTGCATTCAGGCATTTTTCACTGAACACATGCTTTCCCTGTACTTAGGGTGTGATCTTTCACTTTTATACTGCATAATTTCTGAAGGGATGAAAAGTCAGACATCCCTCTTTCATTGATGGAAAAAAAGAATAACAAAGGCCTTTTTTTTGTTCTGTGGCAATCCAGTCACTTACAAATGAAATATTCAGATCACCTTTGCTAAACCATCACCCATATAACGTCACAATATTCTATGGACCACCATATCCATGTTGAGCACAGAAATACAATTTTGCAAGAATAAATCTCGGATTACTCTAGGATAGGTCCCCTTTAAGATCATCTAATTAACCTAACAGTAACCACGAGACATGCGTCTTTGTTTGCATTATAGAAGGATAGATTTGACTAGAATTTTCCTTCAAATCTTTTAATAAA
This sequence comes from Galbula dea, assembly GCA_013399015.1. Classification (NCBI taxonomy): domain Eukaryota; kingdom Metazoa; phylum Chordata; class Aves; order Piciformes; family Galbulidae; genus Galbula; species Galbula dea. Next base: position 81,526 of record VWZX01003851.1, read on the forward strand.
TACAAAGATCACATTAAGGAAAATAAGAACACTTGCTCAGACTGACTCTCTTGAAATGCATTGCATATTCTGTGTAAAATACTAACATTGGCGATTTATTTTCTATAAGCGATTTTTTACTTCTTCTTTTACCTTCCTACGATATCGTGGAGAGTTACTGTACTGCATACAGAGCAATTGCCTCAGTATCAATAGTTCACCAGACACACATTCCAAAGACTGGTTTTGTTATAAAAATATTTTAGTTCTGCCCACTCTAGAGAGCATTCAGAGCTTGTGAGGACAGTGGAATAATATCAGTATTGCGGCAGTAAACATTCCCTTACCATCCCTTCCCTTTTCCTTTCTTTTTTTTTTTTTTTCTTAATAAAAAAGGTTAGCTTCAAACAAGATGCCCCATTAAATTCAGAAATCTCAGGCGGGGAGCAGCCCACTTCTGGAGCTGCCCTAGCCACCTGGGCTCTACCTGTCCGTTCTCCCCAGCAGCGCTGGTACCCTACTCCCGTGGAGTTCCAGGGGCACGAAGAGACCGTGGCCGTGGCAGCTGCAGCGGGGAGGCCGATAGAGGACTTACTGCGCACTCCCCTCGCAGCCGGGGGAACCCAGGAGCAGAGGTGCCTGCATGGCCGCATTCCCGCAGACGGTTCCCTGCTAACACTTTCCCGATTACTGCTTCCAGGAACGAAAGCATCTGCACTTGTATGCTCTTAAACTAATTTATGGTGGGAATTATATTTTGGCTTGTCAACTCTCAAGCCATAAAACAAAGTTTATTGGAATCACGTGCTTCTAAATAGCCACTCAGGACCTATCTCTGTGGAACCATAAATAACCTCCAGCTTTAAACTTTTATTCGCTAAATAAAGGTTCGCTGAATCTGTCCTGTAAAACGGGACTGTGTTGGAGTATCGGGGATAGGTGGAGGTCAGCTCCGCGGCGTGATGCCGACCTTTTTAAGGAGCCTGTTGCAGGGAAAGCTGTTAAGAGGGGAGTTAATGCGCTCCAAGTGCTCTCCAGAAGGCAGCCGGGTTCATTGCGCCATGCATACCTGTCCAAACCTTTCTCGCATCTGTTAGGGGACAAGGAAGCTCATCATCAAGGATAAACTCGGAGGTACTGTGGGGAGGGAGGGGTCCCTCTCTCCTTACCAGGGATCTTTATGGCCTTCAGGTCAGCTGTTCCTGGAAAATGGTTTTGACTCATTCACCTACTGAGTTGTTGCTCTTGCGAACTCTGCCAGGGGCTGTGAGCTCGCCAGGCACCCAAGAGACCTTTTCAAGCGACCAAACTGCTGCAAACAGCGAGAGCACTGCTCTTTGGAAAGGGAGAAAGTGTGAAGCTCGCCACCAGGAGATCTTTGAGGACTGGAAGTTTAAGGAGGGTTATAAAACAATAAAAGAGCCCTAGTGTGAAGGGAGCAGGGCGTGATCTCGCAAATGAGAATTTCAAGGAGCCCGAGCACAGGAAGTCAAATGTCCCTGGCAGTCACACAGCATAAAGCAGCCCGGACATCAGCTCCCAATCTATCATGGCTATGTTGAGGAAGTCAGAGCGGCCAGCAGCTCCTGCTGCCTCTAAGGACGGGCTTGTCCCTTCCCGAGAGGGCAAGGAGACGCGTCCGCTTGTCTGGGACCAGTAGCGGGACTGGCCGCTCCCCCGAGCTGCGGGCGCGGATATGCCTCCGCCCAGGGGTTCAGCTCTGAAAAGCGAGTCAACTTAAATTTCTTGTTGGGTGATGGCACCAGCTAGGTGATGCCTGTCTAACGCTAGAGTTAGATCCCTCCTGTTCTGATCTTGCTTGGCCATTTGCTACCAAATCTGGCTATACAAGTTTGAAGTTGCCTAGAAGTGGCAGCTTAGCTCTCGCCGTAATCTTTAGGTGCCTTGAATCACAGATAATCAATTCTTTTCCCTCTAGAGAACAAAAGTAGCCCTGACCACCTTTTCTGGTCCTTATTTGATACGCGAGGTTATTTTACATTCCGCTATTTTTCTTGCTCTATGTCAATGCTTTAATCATATGTCATCACCTTCGTGCTTTCTTAGTGGCCTAAATTGAAGAAAAGTTCTTTCTGCCAGTGCCCTCTCCTGCTCAGGACAGCTGGCAGGGACAGTGCATGAGGTGACATTTCAGCTAGAGTGCATATTCTGAGAAGGTTTATCGGGCGGTTGATGAAAGCCCAGGTGCCCCCTGAAGTGGGGTGGGTTGCCTTGCATGGGACTGACTCGTGGGTCGCCTTCAGCTGGGAAACGTTCCCTGCTCCCAGCCCTGAGCAGGTAGCGGGAAGAGCACCACGGGGCTGCACCTCGCACACTGCTCAGGCACCGGGGCCCGGGCACGGTAGACTCTGGACCAGGTTCCGTGGCAGCCTTCGGAACGGCTTTAGCCTTCAGGGGTATGCAGCTAGAAGAAGCCAGGGTGCCGGTCCCCGGGGTAGGTGGAAGAAAAGGCTACGGGTCGTGACGTGAAAGGAAAGGGTGCAATGGGAAAGTCCAACAAAATGTAGGAAAACCAGGCTGAGATAACAGCAACCATGTTGGAAAGTCAAAGGCGTTTGCCCCGGGCAGCAGGGCACCAGGTGCCGGGCAAGTCGGAAGTGCGGCCTCGGTCAGCGGCAGCCGGTGCTGCGGGGAGTGTCACGTCAGTGTCTGCCATCGCTCCGGCTCTCTTGGCCAATCTCGTGGGCAAGAGAAGCCCACGGTTTGGAGACAGGGCGATAACCTGCGGGCGCGACAGGAATGGAGCCGTGGCGAGGCAGGGGAAGGGCAGAGCATAGCATCAGCCCCGGGCAACCCGGAGGAGAGCAGCGGCCTGGGACGGGCATCTGCTTCGGGCAAACGTGTTCGGGGCACTAAGGCTGTGGGATAGTGAGGAATTGATGTGTGAGATACAACTCCCTGTGATCTAGAGGCAAGATGAATGTTTCTGTAACTGAGTAATTCCAGCCCTGACAGTTTGAAGAGTGAATTTGTAGGATTTTCATATGTCCTGTTCTAAAATGCAGATGTGAAAGTTGATTTTGAAGGTCTGGTCAGTTTATTCTCTAGGTTTTTATGCGAATTCTCACATGTAGGGCTGCCGATCTGGAGATGGATAAGATATGGAACAAAGTAATCCGGTAATAACTGATTTCCCTCTGGCAATTGTTGCGATAAAAGAATTGTGAAATTGAATCACATGTGTAATCACTGTCACTCTCGATGCTACTTGACAGACACGAAGACCAGTATCAAACCCCGAGGACCACGCTGCTAGTAAATGACAGGCTCCATTTCCTGACTTTGAAGACCAACCGGGAGCCTTGATAGCGTTCAACGCATTAAACCCTCCCAGCTTTTATCTTAACCCCGACCTTTCAGTAGTCACCTCACCGCCCACGCCCTCACCGAGCAGGGTGTGGGCTTGCCAAGTCCCTTGCCCGCAGCACCTTGTGCCGGCAGGTAGTTTTAGCGGCTGTAGAGAGACCCGGAGCGGGCAGGGCGGTGGCGAACCGCACCTCTACATCAAACGAGGGCGGTGGCGGCATCCCGGGTCAGCCGGGGAAGAGAGCGATGAGCAGGGCAGGGAGGGGAGGCCGTGGGAGCGTCTATATGGGGCAGGCACTGCCGGGGAAGGTGAAGCCTAGAGGCAATAGGTGAGCTGGAGGCAGGGAAATCTGCCAGGCCTCGGCTTGCAAGGAGCAGGGAGGATGTGCGGGGACCGGGGGCTCTCCCCGGGGGAAGAGAGCCGTCGAGAAGGCGGGTATGGGCCGCTACTGTGCTCTGGCAACCACATCAAAGGTTCAGGGAAGGAAGCGGTTAGTGCCCGACATCAAAGGGCGGACCAGTGACAGAGAAGGCGGTAGCACACTCGAGGTGAGCACCGCTGGCACAGTGGGGAAGGGAGGGAGTGCGAAGGGGCGCGCGCGGATGCGGTGCGGACGGGAGGCCGTAGTACTGGGGGTAAGTGGGTCGACTGGGACCCAGCTCTGGGGAGGGCTCCAGAGACTCTCGAGAAGGGTGGCGGAGCCCCACCCATGGCCCCCGGCCGCCGGTGGGCCTCTCCCTTGGGCAGGTGGGCGGCCGGGTCTAGGGCCCGGGGCGGGAAAGCGGGGCCGGTAGACCCCTCGCTCAGGCCGGGAGAGCTGCCAGACTTGTCCTGCAGCGCCTTCTCCTGGAAGAGGCCGTGGAGACAAAATGGCTGGTGGCCGCGGCCAGGGCTTGCCGCGCCCCCGGCGGCCGCCCTGCGCCGCAGCCCCGCCGACCCGAGAGCGGGAACAGCGGGCAGGTGACCCAGGCCTAGGCCGTCGGGCGGGCCGCCCACCCGCGGGCAGAGGCGCTGGAGCAGGCCCTCGGCAGCGGGGACGGGCAGGCGGCTGCGCTACCATCCGCGTGGATGCCGCAACTTCGCGGGGTCCAGCTCGTGTCTCCTCCAGCGTGGGGCCTGGGTGAGCGATGCGGACCGCCTTCATTCCTCACGCCTTCCCCTCCCCCGGGGGTGATGCGAGGTGAATACTGGGTTTGGACAGAGCAGGCCGCCGCTGAATGCAGTTTTATTGCCTCTTGTCTCTAGCAGAGATCCTTCCTCAGCGCCCCGGCCGGCCCCCGCGACCTTCTACAATGTTTATTGTGCCTCATCTTTTCCTTTCGCTTCCTGTTTTTTCCTCTCCTGCTCCAGCAGCATTGAGTGCCGCACTGCAGTAGAGCCGTAAATACCTTTAACAGCTGCCTGCTGGGTGAAATACTGTCTTTGTTTGGATTTTTTTCTTCTGCCCCAAGCTCTTATAAAACGGCCCGTGAGAATTGTATTTGTACTCAGAAACAGAAACACTATTGGGAAATAAATGAATCAGCGGGATTTGCTGTTAGTAAGATGTATTTCTTCGTTCAGTCTTATCGGGTTTCGCCGGGCGGCAGTCAACATTGCCTCCCCTCCTTTACACCAAACCCCTGCCAGACTCGAGGAGCAGAGGCTGCATTTCTCCACCAGGCAACCTGCAGCATCTAAGCAGGAGCCCGGCCTCGTTTCCCAAATGGCAGCCCAAAGATACCTGGCCACTGCCCGGGAGCACAGGCTGCAGTTTCCTGATATGAGTTGATCTTTTACTGCCCGTGCGTCAGTAAAGCTTGGGCAGGGGATCGGCTGTTTCCTTTCAGCAAAAAAATTGCATGAGTCATAAATTCTGCCAAACACGTCGGGAAATGGAGCAGGTGTGAGAAATGTGGATGTGAATTCTCTGTGGCAAAAATTACAGCACACCAACACATCTACACTCACACAGGCGCCCACGTTATACAGGTGTATAAAATGACGTAAAAATAGTGTATATATGTCATATACACACATACATGTAGAGTTTGTAATGAATACTCACAAACACGTAGGTATACTTAAGAGCATATACATATCAATGTATGCTTCAAAGTTAATGAACGAAATGGAAAGGGGAAAAAAATAAACTACAAACCACCAAAAAAAACAAAACAAGAAAAAGAGCAAAAGCAAGCAAGCAAGGAAGCCGTTTGGGAGGGAAAAAAAGCCGAACTCCCACACAAACCAGTGGGATCATAAATGCATATGTGTATCTGTATGTGTCAGCATATGGACCCGCAGATGCACACATGCACGTTAGATTTCGTTAGAACATCCTGCTTTTGTTTTCTTCTTTTCCCCGAGGCTGCGAATGATTCCAAAACAGCTCAAGGATGAGATTTTTCAAAGTTTTTCTATAGATTTATAGCCAACCATCTGTAATTACTCTGTCACTTAGGAAGGATTCTGAGAGTGAAACCTAATACAATACATACTTTCCAAGTTACTCTTGAAGACTGTTGCTATGTTGAAAACGATTCTTTCCAAACATTCCCCAAATCCTTCAGCAGAGCAAGGCGGTCGGCTAGTGCGAACAGCCAAATCATGAGGGGAAAGCATCCTACCGCTTACTGTATCGGGGCTGGGAGGATGGATTAAAGAAGGTTTTCTTCTGCGGCTTCAAAATATGTACCTGGGGCAAGATCCACACCTTTCCACCCTCACTGGGTATGGCTTAGTCAGGCATTTTGCTTTACTGTTAACAAAGTGTCTGCTTTTGAGGTAAATGGCAATTCGGTAAACTGCTGCAGTGCAAGGACGCGGTGCGTTTCCGTCACTGACCGATGATGTAAACACGAAATATCATGCAAAGGGTTTTCTGCTTGGGTTTTGAAAATGAGGAGTAGATGTGTAAACCCGATATACATTCAAAATAACGTACTTCAAAAGCATATATGTTCTACAGAGTGAAGCAGAGGTGTAGATACATTTACACAAGAAGATAGGTAATGAGGCTGTGGTTATATAAACCTATATAGGTAATACAGATAAAGTTTGCGTGACTATTCTCTCTTCTTTACATATTTCAAAACAAATATGGGGTTGTCGTGTTGGCTTTTTTCCCCAAACTCATCCCCAATTTACTATCCGATGACTCCCACGTGGGTGACCAGCTGTGCTGCCGGGGTGCGCTCCTGGCCGTGGCCCCGCGCAGCCCGCCTCTCACTGCCCGCCTGACTCCCGCTGGGCCACCCGGAGCCGCAGCCCTGCCTCATGCACGGTACTCCGGAGAACGAACTCTCCGGGCGGGCTGTCCCGGGCCTGGCCATGGGCAGTCTTCTGCCCCACCGGCGCGGCGACGCTGCCCCGAGCCTGCCGCCCCCGCGGGAGCACTGACCCCTATTCTCCTGCGAAAACACCTGTTAACCTTTAGAGTTACGTTACCGCCCTTCCGCCATGGGGAAAACAAACCACAGCACCACGACACTGCGCTCAGATTAGCAGGGGGAAAATACTCCGAAAAAAGGCTTTTTATTGAAAGAAACACCACGGCAGGAGAGGCGCTACCTCCGGGCACTGCGCTACAGCGTTTCGCCCTCCGGCATGGAGGGTCGTGGATCTCCCACCCGTCGCGGCCCGCAGCCTTTTCCGCGCCAGACCGCGCAGCAGCCGCACGCACCCCGCGGCATGCCCACAACTACTGCTACTACTACTAATAATAATAATACCTATAACTACAATAGCAATAACAGCAACAGTAATAGTAGCAACAATAAGAATACCGGTAATAATAGGAAGAATAAGGGTCTGCGAGCGACAGGTGACTGAGAGGTGCAGGGGGACAGGGGAGCTGGCGCCATGCCACGGTGCGGGACGGGGCGCGGGAGAGGAGTCCCGGTGGCCAGCCCGCGGAGAGCAGAGTGCTTACCGGTTCGCGGCACTGCCCGCCTGCGGAGGAGCCCGTGAAGGTCGCTGTAATCCATTTTGCCCCCAAGTAGCAATCCGTGCGCAGGAGGAGATAGAGCCGGCGGGGATAAGAAGCGGCAAGAGAGGAGCGGGAGGCGGTGTGGTGGCGGGCGCGGAGCTCCGCGCATCTCCTCGCGGACGCGGGAGAGGAGATGTCGCGGGGCCTGGGAGGCAGCAGCGCGGCGGCAGTGAGACCCGCCACAGGCTTCGCGACGCGGGACACAAACATGAAGGCGACTGCCATATACCTCAGCTTAGACAAAGGTTAGAAAAAGAGGAGCTGAGGCTCTCTGAAGGCAAAATGCAGGGGGAAATTCGCCAGGGAAATCAGGAAAAGGCCATGAAAGCGCTCGCTGCCTGCACATGACCAGCCGCAGCCAATGACGAGCCCAAATAGGTCATAAAAAGGTCTATTACCAAGTTGTAAATTTTCTTCAAACAAAAAGGAATTTACTGCAATTCCTTGCGGATTTTGCACATACTGCTTCCCAGCGCCATGTTTCTTTCGCCTGCGCGCTGTGCTTTTACTGAGTCCTGGGTCCTGCCTGCCCGCGGCCTGCGCGTGCCGGGCGCGGTTGGCGGGACCGGCCGGGGTGCGGGAGATCCGCGGGGGGAGGGGAGAGTCGGGCGAGCTCCGTGCAGCGGTCGCGGAGCCGCATAAAGAGGTGAACGCGCTGTGCCAGTGAGTCCTTGTCTTGCCCCAACGAAAGAGGGGTTTACCCGCATTCCCCGCCTCCCCACCTCCCCCCACCCCCCGGCTACACCGGGCCCTACAAGAAACCACACTTTCTTTAGCGCCCGCTACTGAAGCCGAAGCAGTCGCCAAACTAAAAATAGTCGAAGCCGCTTCCCCACCCCGAAATGTAAGATCCCCACAGGTTGCACCAGGCGCAATCATCTCGCCAAGGTTGCCCGCAGCTTCCCCGGGAGGGGCTGCCTCTGACCCGGATAAACTCTTCCCAAGGGCACTCGGACCTGAGGCACCAGCAGGGAAAGTCGATTCTTAGGAGGTACTCGAAAAGACTAAAACCAGCTCTGTGTCCTCACGGAATGTTCGGTTCAGAGACGAAATATTGTGTCTGTTTCTTGTTAAAGTTTTGTTTCAGGGAGTAGCTAGACCCCTCCATCAGTGGCCTTCTTGATGGTCATACCTTCCTCTAAAACAGAGCTAACAAAAATAACACTCCTGAAGATGTAGGATCTTTTTAACACGCTGCTCCAGGCAGTTGCACACCTGTGAGCTTCACACCAGTGCAGCGTGTCCCGAGGCACCGGCACTGGCACCTTCCACGGCCGTTCTGCAGCACCCAGGGCTGCCTAAGAGCTCCTCGGCATGGGAAGGGAGAATCCCCGCAGAAATAAAAGGCCACTATATACCCGCGCTGCGGCCCTCTCAGGGGGCCTCTCGCAGCCGCGACCCGCGCAGCTACGGCTTTTCCCTTGCAAAACACGGCTGCCTGCTCCGGAGCTCGATGGCTCTGGTCTTACCGGGGGCTTACTGACTGACCTCCCGGTCCTATTCCTGGTTCGCTTTTCTTTTGTTAGCAATGCTATAAGTAGGAACGACGGAGAGATTTAGCTGCCAGACTAGGGGAGAAATACCTTTAACAACTAAAGTGATTCTTTGTTTTCCTTAACAAATAAGACAGAGACGATCCCAGCTACCGCTAGGCCTTCACAAACGATGTGCGCACGAGGAAGTCTTTTTTTGCCTGCGTGGCTCGATAGCCAGTCGGCCCAGGGAGAGCGACGCTAACGAAAACTTCTTCAGGAATATTTTAATTTTGTTTTCTTTATCTGGAGATTAAAACCAACTACTACAGCAGCTCTACCCGGTTAAGTATCAGCCTAGGAAGTGTTCCACTCGTGTGTGAAGGTCTCCTCTGTGCCTTCAGCCGTTCAGGCAGCTCGTTCGGGTCTGGAGCAGGCGGCACAGCAGTGCCGGGACCCCGCTGCGCCCAGCCTCGACCGCACGCTTCGCAAAGGGAAGATGCTTTTCTCCCTACCTGGGGACTCAACATGCCTATGCCACTGGCAAGGGGTATTATTTGAAAAGCGAGGTGTTTTTATGCGTCAGGCGAGTAGGTTTCCTTAAATGCGTCTCCACCAGTCACACATCCTCTCTGCACATTGGGGATACCGGTGTATTTATGCAAATTCATGCATCAGAACGTTTACTTCAACACTTCACTGCGGTTTCCCCTCGTTTACAGTCTTTAACCTACTTAGCTATTAAAATAAACCGAGAACAATAGCTCCGCTTGCTTGTGCCTCCCTCTAGATCTGGCGCTTTGCAGTAGTGGTAGCTGTGCCTGGCTCGGTGATGGGGAGGGGGAAAGAGGAAGGGAAACGAAATGAACCAAACCCGCCATAGAAATCCCGACCCGGGGTCCGGCAATTCCTGCCTAGCTAGATGCGTCCCGAGGAGCGGAGCAGCGGGTGCTGGAGAAGGGTCTCAGTGCCGTGCGGGCAATGTAGAGGCCGGCGGCCAGCACCAATCCAGACCATGGATGTAAGTTTCCGAGCGAGGTCTCGGCTCGGATCCTGCTCCATGGAGAGCACGATATTTTCTCAGGCAGATGATAGAGATTTGTCGCGTTTCTCGCAGCGACTGGCGCAACCCTGCTGCTCCCCTCACGGAACCATCACTCACGTAGGCGTGAGGCGGTGGGGGGAAAATGACGCAGAGATCTTGGTAGGGATTTATACCTCATACCTCAGCCTTCTCTGCCTACAATTCCTAAAAAGGACTACTCTCGGCCGTCTTCTCAGATACCGCCGTCTGCGGGACCCCGCCGCGGAGCGGGAGAAAGGGGAGGGAGGAGAGAGGGGGAGATAAATTAAATCATGTTACTGATTTCTTCCCGTGGCTGCGGGAAACCGTGCACGAGTCTCTGCCCTCGCCGGGCTGAGGCCTTCGTTCCGAGACGCACCCAACCTATGCGATAGTAATTGGGGGAAGAAACGCCTTTTTTTCCTTTTACGCGTGTTTGGGACTACAGACCATTACAGCTCCTGAAATAGCCCCACGGAAGGCCACAAAAGATTTGCATTGTTTTGCTCGTCCGCCGTTTGCGGGGGAGGCTAGTCCCGATTTGGCCGCCGTTTGCGTGGCGGGGCTGGAAGCTTCGCGCCGGTCGTGAGCGGCCCTCGAGGCCGGAGAAGTACCGCGTGTGCCCCGAGCCCGTCTCTCCAGTCCTCTACCCACTTCCTCAGTTGGTTTAGCAGCCTACGGCTCCGCGGGGTAAGGGGCCGTGCTTGTCGGCAGCGGACCCCCTGCCTTACCGCAGCCCCGCGGAGAGAGCAGGCACTGGAAAAGACAAAGGCAGGGCCCAGGCGTACACTTCGAGGGGACCGCTGGGGCCAGGCCGCAGCGTAGGTTCAGCCCGCGGGTGGACCCGCAGCACCCACTAGCCACTGCTGCAACCATCGCCCCGCAGAAACCGTGATTGGCTGATCTTGCCGGCTGCGCCGGCGGCAGAGAGGGAAAAGCAGGTTTTGTATCCCATGTGCCATTCACAGACCCCACAGAAACATCTGGCATGGAAGAAAGTGAGGGGAAAGGCATAGGGGAGAGTCAGTGTAGAAGTGGAGAGGCTCTAAAGGCTATTCGAATAAGAATACGAAAAGGATATCAGGAAAATGATACATTTTATATTTTAATTATTTTGGTTTATTTTAATCAAATATTAATAACAGAAGGTTAAATATATTTCTAGGATCTTTTCTCCAAATTTATTAAACTTATTTAATTTACTCAACATGAGATAATAACTAGAATTAAAATAATACAAGTGCACTTGTCTTGATTAATAAAGCATTGCTAAATGTTTTGCTTATTGGTATTTATTATTAGGAAGTTTATGTCATTTACCGCAATCACTGTCTTTCAAGACTGAAAAAAAATATACATTTATATATATAATTAGAAATGTGTTGCTACAAACTCTGTATCAAATTTTGGAAAAAAAACCAAAACCAAACAAAAACTGAAGCAAACCAAAAAAGCCACGAACTGTGAAATCTAGAGATTGTTCCGGATACAGTTAAAAACAAAACCAAACCACAAACAACTGAAGCACCCGAAGCAGGGAAATCTCAAGCAGAGCTACACAGGGGTCACTTGTCCCACGGCAGGGCCACGCAGGGGGGAGACAGGCCAAGATGTCGGGCTGTAGCGCTGGTTTTTTTGATAGCCTTTCAAAAAGGCTTTTAGGCCAAGATTTAATTCGTCTGGTCTTCAGGTCTGTCTTCTTCCAGATCATGTGCTTCCTTTTTGGCCTCCCCTTCCTTTTCCTCTTGTCTGGAAGCGGGGAATTTGTCCTTGTTGTTCTCTTTTTTCCATTTCATCCTCCTGTTCTGAAACCAGATCTTTACCTGCCTTTCGGTGAGTCCTAGTGCGTGGGACACCTCGATCCTCCTCTTTCTGGTCAGATAGGGGTTAAAGAGAAACTCCTTTTCCAGCTCTAAAGTCTGGAATCGGCTGTATGTTTGTCTTCCTCTCCTCCTACCCGGTGCTGCTGTTTAAAACAAAAACACAGGGTTTTGGAGGTTGGAATGGTCACTCAAAATAAGGTGCAGGCTGGGAGAGAGGGCTCGGATCCCTCTGGAAATCCGTCGAGAGAAGCCCCACAGAAATGCAGGGAGAGAAAACAGAGGGGCACGGAGGAGTCTAGAGCTTTACGCATTAATCTGGGTAAAATAGCTATAGCAGATGCACGAACAGCCTCAGCTATCGCCCTGCATCGGGGTTCACAGGAACGAATTTACGGGGTCACTTTATTGTCTGGTAACCGGCACCCCCCGGCCCTGCACCGTTTCCCGTTAGGCAGCGGCAGCGGAAGCCGAACGAGCAGGTCAGTTGCGCCTTTTTTGTTCCACAGGGTGACTTTAAGGCTAATTCGTGTGGCAGCCACGTTTTGCAGAGGGTTCTGTTTGCTCATTCTATCGTTTTATTATCGCAAGCCACCGCCGTGATACAAATCGCGGGAAGAGAGGCAGGGAGAGAGGGAGGCAGAAGCAGGGAGCGAGAGGCAGCGAGAGCAAAGCGGGAGGAGGAGAAGAAGAAAGTTTCAAATTCAGACGTGAGATGGAAGCAAATTTTTTACTACGTCCAACCTTGTGGTCTCATCCAGGGAAACATTTGAGCAGGAGACGAGCTCTGATTTAAGTGGTCTGGTTCCTCGCCAATATTAGCACTGGACGATTTACAGTCAGGATATTGTACCAGCTCGGCCTCTTGCTGTGTCGTAAAAATCTGCTGTCTCTGTAAGTTATCGTATCCGTAAAATTTAGCGGTCTCCCCGTGACAGGTAACCCCGCTGCAGGGGGCAGGAGGCGGAGGCGCAGCGGGGGGAGGAGGAGGCGGCTGGTAGGCGGCCGTGGGGCTCCCCCCGGCCGGGTGGTAAAAGTCCGCAGCCGCGCCGCCGCCGCCCCCCACCCCGCCGGGCGCGGGGTGCGGGAAGCCGGTGGCGGCCGCGCCGTTCCCGTAGAGCANCGCCTCCGCTCCCCGTGCGCTCCCTACTCCTGCTCTCCGTGTATGTGGTGACCAGGACTGGAATATAATCGCTTCCAAAATGACCTGCCTCACTGCTTTTACTATTTCCTATTAGGCACACAGCAGCCCGCGCAAGCACACACACACACACACACACACACACACACTCATGAACACAGGGGGGACTTTTGGCTTCAGTTTACATGTGCCGCTCCTCAGGCAAGAAAAAAAGCCCTGCCCAGCCCTGCCCAGATCCACCCCAGACGCGGTGCCCCCGCTCCCTCCGCCGGTGAGCGCTCGCCAGGGGCCGCCGATCCCCCGCCGCGCAGGGCCGAGGCGGCTGCGCAGATCCTGCGCGATAACCGTGGGCACGCTGCCCGGGGCGACACCGCCCAGGCCGCGCTGCCCGGGGCTCAGAGCCGCGGCTAAGCGCTGAAGCGCGGCCTCCAGCGCCGGCCAGGAAAGACAAAGACACATAGAGGGACCCGATGCCCGGCGCAGGAAGCCGGGGGTTATCGGGGAGGGCTACTAGAGGGTCCAAAAGGCGGCAGCGGCCAGGCGCCGGTGCCCGCCCGTCCTCCGGGTCATTTCCTTTCAGGCGAGCAGAGTGCTGGGAAATGAGATGCACATTTACCCTTGACGCTGTGTACGCATGGTTGAGACTCTAGGTTAATTGATACTTAATGGAAATCATGCCTATGAATCTACTTTCCATCATTTCAGCCTTGGTGGACGTCATTACCGAAGCAGACAGAGGGAGGAGGGGGGAAAAAATAGCAAAAGTTGTGGGTGAGCTGTAGCGCTCGGGGACGCGGTCCGAAAGAAGTGAGCCCTGTTCTCCGGAAGGAAGGAAGAAAGGCGCTGCCCGGCAGGGTCGGCATTGCCCAGGCCCCTCGGACAGGCTGCCCCGCACGGCGAGCGCAGCCAGGCTGCCTCCGAGGGCCCCTGCTCCCCGAGCTCCGAGAAGAGTCGTCCTTCCCGCTTCGTCCTGCAGTGGGAACCAGCTTTTCGGACAGACACCCCCAGGAGATCGAGCCTGCCCTGTTTTGAAAAGAGACGAAAAATGTAGGTGAAATATAACACGTGACCCGCCAGAGCCACGTGTGACTGTCTGGTGTGAAATGACAAAATATACTTGTGGCTACATAAAAGGCATCGCAGACTTCTTCCCCATCGCAACCCTCTCCTCCCATCAGCACCATGCCTCCATGTCCATTAGTTCCCTTTGTCTAGGGGACCAGCCTGCCTGCCCCGCATACGAGCACCCAGACAGGCCCTACGCCCGCAGCCATATCCGACCCGGGCAGGGGCTTCGCAGTCAGAGGGACACGCCTTTGGGAAGCCCACGGAAGCTCAGGGAGCCCCGTGGAGCTCTGGGACAGAGGTGGGGCGGGAGAGGCCCTGGGGGAGCACATGAATTTTTGGTGCTACAGGGACAGATAGCAGCAAAACCCCATGGCAAAATAGCAGCAGGAAGACAGGAGGTCAGGACAGGCGTGGAGTATGCGGTGGCAGAGAAACATCGCCTCACCCTGCGGAGAGGCAGCAGACACTTTCCTCATCGATGCCAGAGCCCCCTCCTTCCCCTCCACACGTTCATCCTAGTCCTACGGGCCTGCAACACAACCCACGTGGGGCTACAGTGCCATCAGCGAAGACGCGGTTCCTCGTGGCTGGGGATGCGGGGCTCTGCGCGAATTGCGGGGCCTGCACAGGGCGCGGGGTGCGGGGTGCGGAGCGCAGCGCAGCGGCGGAGCTAGGGTGGAGCGCGGGCGCCCTCTGGCGGCAAACAGCGGCGGCAGTCAGTGCCCTCCCGCCCAGCGCTGCCCGCGGCTCTGCCGGGCCCACCGCAGGCCAGTGGTTCCGACAGAAACCCAAACGGCTACTGCGGAACCAGGGGAGGGGCGGTCGGTGATGAGCTGCTCTTGCTTGACATTCTGCTTTTGGGTTGGGTTTTTTGTTTGGATTTTTTTTTAATACCCGTCCTTCCGTCCGTCGCAGCTCACAGAGCCATCAGAGCCTTTTTCTGAGCACATTTCGGTGACCCTTCTCTATTTTTTTTCCCCAGTGCTATAATTAACTACATACAAAGAATGCTCCTCGTTTACACATGGCAGCCAGGAAAGACGCCTGAGCTTTGAAGACGACTGCTATCGAGTTTTCAATCATGTTCCTCCACATATTACACCATGAATTCTCCATGTGTGGCAGTTTCAGAGTTATATGTTTTTGTCTTGAGAACGTTATTTTGTTTGTCCTTGCATTTGTGTATTTATGGATTGATTTATGTAAACGAAAGTAAAGATGAATCTTTGTTCACTTCCCCCCTTCATCACACATGCCTGTGAATTATTCGGTATAACGCGTGTGCATGTGCATGCGACTGTGCATATGTACAAACGTACATTAACACACCCAAGGGGAAGGAATTAAATTATTATTCAGTTTGACACTAGAAGTCATTTTCATGGAAGAACTGCGTTTCATCGTTCGAAACTCTTAGTTTTCTTTCTGCCATTTTGAAATAAACTCACACAATATTGGAAATACATTAACACGGTTAAAAAAAAACAAAAACAAACAGAACAAACCACAATGTCAATCTGTCAATCTGCCTGAGATACAATATTTAAAATAAATGGTGTGGGCTTGGTAATAATTTTTTACCAGAGCCTCTGCTGGTATCAGCATAATGGAGTATGTGGCAAGAATACTGTTTTGGTGTTATTAGTCATAGATCACCCCCGTCCATGCTTATTTTTTCGCAGACATGGAGGCTAACATCGTGGGATTCATCGCAGTAGAATGGTCAGTAAAATATATTTCAACAAATCAGTGGACTTTGTAAAATCTCTCAGTTTTGTGACCTTCAATTCTTTTTTGAGTCTGTTCCCTTGGCCCAATAGTGACATATTGAAATTTATAGACAAAGATTTTAAGACCTTGTTTGTCTGCATTTTTTTGCCTTTTTTCCCCCTCTAACAAACACAAACATCAAAATAAGGTGGTTTCAAAGAAAAGCGCCATAGCATATCGTAAACTCATTAGGTCCAGACGTCTAGCCATCTCAATGGTTTTATTATACCACGGTTCTTCCTGTTTTAAAAGAATTATAGGTATCTTCTCGACAATGGATGGGAAGCAATGCAACACCTTTTCCTGGCACTGCATGCTTTTGCCTTTTTTTTTTTTTTTTTTTTGAACGGAGGTAAAAAACATTAAACACCAGGTCTCTCAGCAATCCCCTTCATCTTGCATTAACCGAACTGCTCGTAAATATTTACGGATCCTTCATTTTAATGGTTTCTCTTTAAACAAAGCATTTTTTTACAATGAACTTCATCTCAATTATCTTGATAAAGTCATGTGTGTTTATAAATGCAGAAGGCATGAGACGCGTTGGCCAGCAAAGATGAACGTTTGGAGGAAGCTGCCATGTGCCCCCAGAGATTCCCAACCTCCATATCAAAGAGTGGAGAGGTTAGAAACTAGCATACCAGCACCCCGCCCAAAAAAAAAAAAAGCAACCCAAAACAAAACAAAAATGTCTTAAGCGAACAGACATAATTTTGCTTCATGGGCTCTGGAGGACCAGTGCAGAAGTATTTCCTACTTTATCCCAAGAAAGTGCTGGTGGTTCCAGGCCGCCAGCAGAGGAGGCATGGGGAGAGGTGCGGCAGCTGCTCACCTCCACAGCGCGGGCGAAGCCAGCCGCTCCGCGCTGACCGCCAAGAGCAATGCCTGATAAGTGATGGGGATGCGGGAGGAGAGTGATTTTCCTCCCTCCTTTGTGGCTGCCAGAGATGCTACTGCCCCGGCAGCTCGGCCGGGCTCTCGCTCGGCCCCTGCCCGTGGTCCGCGGGCGCTACACGGGGCGGTCCGCAGCGCAGAGAGCATCGCGAAGGGCGCACAGATTTCTCCTCTCACGGCAGCGCTGTTGTTCGGTCAGGGCAGACTTTATTGTGTAATAACTGACAACAATTACAACAGGTTCGTGGTTCGAGACACGGGGTGGTTAATTAATACTACAGTCACCGGGGGCAGGGACACCAGCTAGCCAGGGGACCGGGAGGCGTTAGGCCTATTGCGAACGGCTTCAAGGATGAGACAACCTCCTAGCAGTGCACTAAAGGGAGGGAATAGCTCGTAGCCTCGCTGTGGCATCTATTGCGAAGGAGCGAAATTCAGACCTAGAAAGCAGAGGTTTTGAGTAAGACTTCCTCTTGGTAAACCGTGGACAGTACAGCACCCCCATTGATTTGAGCGACTGTAATTTAATATATATTTTATTATCGTAAATATAATTAATTTCCTTACCTTTCTTTTTGCCAGAGTAACTATCTAGACTACACCACTTTTAAGAAACATGTCAAACATTTAACACCAGAAAGAGTTCCCAAAACTAACGTGCACTCACAATATCATCAACCAAACGGTCTGGGAAGGAGGTGGGGGGGGGTGAAGCGACTCTGCAAAACACCTTGGCGAGCAAGACAAAATTTCCCAAAATACCTGACATAAACCACGTTTCACTTCTATCTTAAAAAAAAAAAATTAAAAAGTAGACCAGATTGATTTGAAGTTCCTGGAGTGGGTGGGCACGAGAGGAGGAGAGAAAACGTAAAGGAGGCTGAGGGGGGTCAGGAGAAGAATAAAACCAACCAACCCCTCCCCCCCCAAAAAAAGAAACCAACAATAACAACCAGAAAAATACCCAAACACCCCCCCCAAAAAACCCCAAAACCAAGCCGAAACCCAAAAGCCCGAACCAAACCCCAAAAGCCCCAAACTCAAAACTAATGCGATATTCCCTAACTGGGTTTCTAAACCAGCGTTAGTCTCCTTTATTGCCTTTTTCCTTGTTCATTTTTTTCATTTTCATTCTTCTGTTCTGAAACCAGATTTTGACCTGTCTCTCTGTTAGATTTAAAATCCTAGCTACTTCATAACGGCGGTCTCGGGTGAGGTACATGTTAAAGAGAAATTCCTTTTCCAGTTCCAGAGTTTGATATTTTGTGTAGGGACAACGCTTTTTCCTCGTTGAACGAGCGTGGATCCAGTTTGCTGCAGGGTTATCTGGAAGAAGGGAGGCATATAGGGGGCGGGGGTGGGGGGTGGAAAGAGAGGTCGTTAAATTAATTTAACGAAGGATGGACTGTTTTCACAAGTTTGGAGGAATTATCATAAAAGCCTTAATGCCCCAGTCTGTTTACTGTACAAATGATGTCTTGATGGTAGGTGGTTATGTGGAGTCTTTTATGGGTGCTTGTTGCTGCTTGCGCTGGGGTAGGCGTCTAGACGTTTTTATAGGTTAGTAAAACTATCAGTTTTGCACATTCGAGCCTTACAGGTTTCGGCAATAAATCAAAGGGGCAATTTCTTTCTTTCTCTCTTTCTTTCTCTCTCGTATTTTTCCCTCTTTCTCTGCTCTTCTCTCTGCTTCTCTCCTTCTCTCTTGGNGTTTCTCCTCTTTCAGATCGCTGCTCGGGCTGGGGTTGTGGCTGCACACGGCAGGGTCCTTGGAGCTGCCGGCAGCCGCCTTATCCCGGGGCTCCTGGAGGAAGGAGCTGCACGTGTAGTCGGGCACACCGATCCCTTGGGACTCCCGGGACGAAGTACACTCGGACCTTTTAGAGGAGGAGGAGGAGGAGGAGGAGGAAGAAGAAGACGAGGAAGACGACGAAGCGGCTGCTCCCGTCTCCGGCTTTATCCCGTAGTGGCGTCCGTTGGAGGAGCCGGAGCTGGTCGAGGAACCGCCGCTGCCACTGCTGCCGCCGCCGCCGCCCGGGAAGCCTGGGAAGGGCTCGATCCAGGAGCGCACGTAGCGGCCGGCGTCGGCTGCCCCTAAGTGGGGCTGGTGCATGTAAGGGTGGTAGATCCCGGTCATTGCCGCAGGCGGCTGAGAGTGAACCGTGGACCAGGAGGTGGAGAACACGGTGGGTTTTGGTGCAAAGCTACAGGAGGAAAAATCTGAACTCTCTGCAACACCTGATGGCCTGGAGGTCGCACCGTGACCTCCCTGGACGAATCTACTTCCATAAACTTCTTCGCTTTCATGGCCTATGAGAGAATCGACATAATAGTTACTTATGGTGCCACTAGACGACATTTTAGGCTCCCTTCTTAGTCATATAAAAGGTTACACTGTTAACTGTATATGATACCCTCCCGGAGAACAATCGTAGTATTTTGCAGACTGCAACCCTCAACCATTGGTTGCGGAGCCCACGTGATCATATTTACCAATACTGAGAGTAAATCAATCCGCTAAACTGGGTCTGCTGTGATTAAAAAAAAAATAAAAAAATAAAAAAATAATCATCATCAACGGCCCCGCACAGAGCCGGCTGCGCGCCCGGACTGCGCCAGGGCCGCCTGCCCAGACCGCCTGGACCGCCCTGCCTGCGGGCTCGCCCTGCCTGCCCCGCTGGCCACGCTTGCCTGCCCACCCGCCCGCTCGCCCTGCCTGCCCGCTTTCCTGCCCGCTTGCCCCCTTGCCTGCTCGCCCGCCCTGCCCTCCTGCCTGCCCGGGGTGCGGCGGGCGGGGCCGCGCTGGCATCCCACGGCCGCGGCGGGCGCGGACTATTTCTTCATCTCCTTTGAGTGATTTCTGCCATTCATTTCTTAATCAATGAGAGGCAGGGTGTTTAAATAAATCCAACAGCCTTAGCTTGCTAATCACGCTCCAAGCTGCTGAGGAAACCCGCTGGGAAAGGGGGATTCTTGCCTGTGAAAACAAACCATCGCAAGCTGGGACTGTAACGACTTCTCATAAAACAGGAAAATGTTACAGTAAAAGCACATTGCGGTACTTCCATATTTCAGAGCATGTGCGGGTATTATTGTCCGCTACTCCCACCCCGGACAGAAAGTTTCCAAGGAAAGGACATACTTCTCAAAAGAGATGCCCGTTGTGTTGTTCTAAAACAGGTGGAGGACCTCTGTAATGATTTTATGCCTTTCAATAAAATTTTTATGAGGTGTATTTGATTATAGATTAATGTGTCCCTAATAAAATGGACGGATGGAAACAGCAAACCTTGTGTCTCCGAGCTGCTCTGACGTGTGGCAGAACACATGCTCCCGCATTTGTGAAACTCTCGGGCTACGCAGCTCCATCACAGCCCTTCCTTACAGTGCCCAGCGCGGCCGTGGAGGGGATGCGGATAAATGCTGCCCAGAGGAGGCAGCGCCGCGGCCGGGAGCAAGGGCAGGGGCCGTGCAGACAGGGCAGACAGGGAAGGCAGGCTCCGTACAGTTGCCCCCAGCTCGTAGGCAAAGCTACATCCTCTTCCCCCCTTTCAGGCGGAGCCGAGCCAGGCCGAGCTGGCCACGTTCAATGCCTACATGAGATTTTTGCCCGCTTTGCTTTCTCTTCCTTGCCTTCCACCCCTTCCCTACCCTACCTCCCAGTCCGGTTATCATTTCCCGAGAGAAACGGTGCCCAGTTAGTAGTGAGAACTAGATTACCCATGTCGTGCTGCCCACGCCTGCTTTCCCGAGCGAGGAACGGTGACTGTGTCGGGATCTGGAGGAAACGCACACAGTTAGTGGAGAGCCCGCAGCACGGCCCGCTGAGGGCACCGACAACAGCGTCGAGAAAACACTTCCTACTCCCGCGACCTTATGAGGAAGGGACTGAAATTCCTGTTTATTTAGTGATTTATTACTCTCTTAGGTTATTTTTTCCCCCCTTTTTCGGTTGTTTGTTTTAAAACGACTTTTTTCTCGTCGTCTCAACATTTTGCTTTGTGTTTTAATACTTGTATTTTTCTCTAGAAGTAGAGTTAGTGTTATGGCGAAGAACTGCCCCTAGCCTCGCACAAATATAAATTGATAAAGCAGACAGATTATAGTGAACCCCGTTTTATAAGCCAGCTAATTCCTTCCCACTGATGAACATAAAGATGTAGCGAGTGTCTTTAAAGGAAAAGACAGTTCAAACGTAACAAATATTGGGGGGNTTCGAAGCAAGAACAAGCACAAAATACCTACGTGCTTGCGGCTCCTGTAGCTTGAAAACGGTGATGCTTTGGTTTGAGGAAAAAGTACCTCTGCCCTACGAGTAAACACGTACATGTGAAAATATTTGGTTTAATTAAATATCAGAGACAAGAGAGAAAAATATAAAGCCACCGGCTACAATATGAGCACTGATGGTGTCACCAACTCAGGCAACATTGGCAACATTTTGCTTTGGTATATTTTTTTGTATTTTTTTTACTTGATTTTGAAACTGCTTAAGGAAGGAATGGGCGTTAATTGTGAGCAAGCTAGTTTCCCAACCCAAACAGTAGCCACGCTATTTTCCAGTACTGTTTGAAGGTGAAAGTATGGCCAAGTATTTGCACTTCAAATTGGAGTCATGTTCATTTGCAAGCGATTTGCAGTTCAGCTTAGCATTTCTGCTCACAACAAGCACTCACCCGCTCTCTCACACACACCCTTCTTCAGCTTCCAGTGCAGAGCCCTGCTAGGAACATTTCCCAGCTATGTACAGAAAGGTTTAAGAGTAGTGAACTTCATTATCTGTATGTGAGGTATTAAAGTGGAATTGCGTGAAATAAAACGATCTTCGAGCAAACAGAAACGTTGCAGGGAGGCAAAAGTAGGTCTGAAGAGGTTGTTGTACTTTTGTAAGCATGGTTGGGAGCGTTTCTACTTCAAAAAGCCAATCTTACCAGATGTTTGAGGGAATATTTTTCCATCCACTATCTTCTGGAATCTCTTGAACTGACCAAGAACCAAAGTCCTTAACGTTTCCTTACACCCAGCTTGCATTTAGCATGAGGAATCTTTTTTAATCAAGTAGAGTCACAAAATCAAATAAATCTACACACTGTAAGCACACAAAGACTGATATTTTAAAGATCAACATATGAACGTCAAATAAAATGACATACATACTGGTTACAGCTTGTAGTAGAAAAATATTTGTATCACTTACCATTTATGAGTTGATTGGATGAGGATGTCCAGTTTAGGTCATAATACTTTACTACGTTTTTCTTTTTTTTTTTTTCTTTCCCTCACACTTTTTTTTTTTTTCATTCGGTTTGTCAGACTGCGAACATCACACAACATTTTATCAATTAATCATTTGTTTACAGGCACAATTATAAATTAATTAGGTTTACATCATTTCCCGCCTCAGTCTCCACCCCACCCCTAAAACAAGGAGGGGGGGGGTGTAAAAAAAAAGGGAGGTGGAGGGAAGAAAGAAAGAAAATCAGTCAGATTCACAAAGACCAGAAAATGGCAAGAAGGTACATTAGTCCAAAGACCTGCTGATAGAGAAAGATCAGAAGACCAACTTGCATCTGTACCTTAAACATTTGTAGAAAACCAACGGAATCGCAGTAGTTTACAGAGTTTATTGCATTATACATGCGAACAGAACATGCACAAGAGGGACATATTGCTGCTGAACGACTACTATTCCACATATGCACCACAAGGAAATGTCTACAATGGAGAAGGAAATATTCCATTTTACGAAGGACAATCTCTAAGTTCATTTGCGAGGATAGTTACATCATAATGTGCTTCTCTTTCCCTCTGCCCCCGAAGTTCCTCCCCCCATTTTTCTTAAAGTATTGGATGTACTCAAAATGTTATGGCCCGTGGAACAGCCCCACATAAATACCATTTTGTTAGTAAAAACATGAAAAAGTCACATTGCTTGGATGTTCGACAGTTCCAATAAGTTAAGACCAAATGATAATATTCAATAATAGTTACCCTGCATTACGATGAGAACAAAAATAAATTACACGTGCTAGGTTTTATATATACTCATCATAGTAATACATATTCACTTGCATCGCTAAAAGAAGGATGAAGAGTCACATTCTATCAGAAAACCAAAACAAAACAAAGCTGGGAAACGCCGAGTTTTGCCAGAGTCTCTCCTGCCTTTAGCAAGTGGCGGTGCTTTGCCCATTCCTCACTGATGCCCTCCCCCCCCCGGGGTTAGGGTTTAAGAGAAGGTCAGATTAGCGGTCAGTTCCCGGATTCGGTTCTCCCTGCTCATCTTCTTGAGCTTCATTCTGCGGTTTTGAAACCAAATCTTGACCTGCCTGTCAGTGAGGTTTACGCTCTTACTGATCTCTAGACGGCGCTCTCGAGTGAGATACATATTGAATAAGAACTCTTTCTCTAATTCCAGTGTTTGGTGTTTAGTATAAGGACACCTCTTCTTTCTGCCACTCTTTGCAGTTAACCAATTGCTTGTTGGAGTATCAGACTTGATTTCCTCTATCAAAATCAAAAAAAGAAGAACAAGAAGAAGGAAAAAAAATCAAAAATATCTCAGACTGTTAGTGTGTACCCTTGGCCATGACCCCTTCTCTGCAGTGTCTGGCAGATATGGTGGATGTGGGCATTAAACACTGCTCGTGTGAGGTATGGGCACAGAGAGGGGACCTGCTGCCAGTCTGGGCTCGCCCACCTCCCCCCTGCCCCCCGGCACCCTACCTTTCCGCTGCCCGTACTCCTACCCTGTCAAGAAATGGGCTTTCAAGTTTTCAGCATTTCAACAATATTTAGCCTGTTATCAGCCCCATGGCCACATTTTAACGGGTCTAGTCTCCCCTTGCCGTCTGGGGCTCCCACGGCACTTTCTACGAAAATATGCCAATTACAAAATGCCCTCGCACTGTATTTTGAAGCAGAATCCCCCCACCCATCATCTGAATTACACAAGCATACCTAGGAGCAGATATAGACTTTTTCCCAGCCAAAAACGTATACAAGAAATTAACACCCTCTGACTCGGATTTTTTTTTCATTTTCCTTTTAGATTATTTTTTTTTTCTAACCAGAAAGAAATCTACCCCATATCAACCTAGACCTGGACTGTTAAATAAATGTCAGATAAAGACAATCACCATACACATGTAGGATAAAAATCGACCTGGAGGTTGCAAAGCACATTTTGATAGGAGAAAATTTCCCGTTTTGGGATTCTTCGACACATGCCTTTCGAAATGAAGGCTTTAGTGCACTTCTAAAGGAAAAATAAAATCAAACGTGTTTCAAAATACTATTGCACTTTTGGAGACCAATCCAAGGTTATTTAAAACACCATACTGAAATATTCCAGCCTTGGACCACGCAGATAGCGGGTTGCTGCCTTCATTGTGTATTTGTTTCCAACTTCATCCAGCTTGGTAGCACCTATTCCTCACCTATTTTAGTACGATAGTAGTTGTCTTTAGATTCAATCAAACTGCAGTAAGGCTCATTGGGGGAAAAAACCACAACAAAAAACAACACCAAAAAACGCCAACCCAAACCAAAACCAACAAACCAACAGCGAATATTACGAGAGAAAAGTTGAGCTGGTCGTATTTTACAACCTCCAGACCTGCTTTTTTAAAGGTATGGGGCTGCTTTTGGCTGCTGCAGCGCATTAAGGAGCACACGGCTATATTCCCCCCATAACAGAGGCGGTATGCATGCACGACAGAAGCAGATCTCTACAGAAAATATTTGGACCTTTTTGTGTAGCATTTTTGCCTGCCAAAATCTTCAGAGGCACAGCACCTGCAGCCCAATACACCTTAGCATTAAATGTGATGGCTGTGATGCTCGTTAGTATATTCGAGCGTGCTTTATGGTGCTGGCGTGTTGGAGTTACACCACGGCACGGCTTAAACTCGGTAATACAGACCTTTACTCTCCTTCTCCTGGACTTCTGGGCTGGACACGGAGCCTTCGGGCAGGCAGCTCCGCTCCTCTTGCAACGTGGACTTGGGCTCGGGACTTTCCACTTGAGAGACTTTAGCGGTGCTGTCTTGGTTGTTCGGGTTTTCATTCATTTTCTTTTCCAGCTGAAGTTGAGCAGATATCTGCGGTTTGGAGCTGCCGCGAGGGTTTAACTGTAACATTACAGTTGAACTCGTTTCAGGGCTATTATTGTACTCTTGGGTTTTCCCAGTGGCGTAGGTCTGGCTCAGTCTAAAATATCCTGGGACGGGAACCTCTGGGTTCTCAATGGGGCATGATTCAGACACCAGCCTCTGGTAGGAAGGGACGTCTGCAGAAATGAGTTTAGATCTCTTATCGGAATACATGCAGCAATTGCTTTCTTCTTTAATATTTGTAGTGAAGGAACAAGTGGGGACCTGCTGTGTAACAGGTTGCTCTATTCGACAAGATCTGTTCGGGTCTGTCCAAGTGTCTACTTGAGGTATATAAGGATGTACATTCATACCCATATTTTGGTGATTAACTTCTCTTTTAGCCAGAGACGGAAGGAGTCCACAGGTTTGCATCCCATACGTCCCAATGTCTGTGCTAGGTGGCATATACATGCTGGCGCTGTTGGAGTAGAAACTGTCACTCCTGCACGCACTGATGAGAGAATCTACTAAAAAAGTATTAGCGGCAGGAGAGCTGTTGGGAAAGGACATTTTGGGGCGGAATTTGAGGAAGAGAGATTGTGTCCTTTGTAGGCTGACATCTCTAGGAAAACATTCCCGTGTAATTGCGGATGCCTCCGCTCGACCACATGACAGCCGGNGCGGTCAACAGCGACCCCTAGGCCGCCGCCACGGCACCGCACCGCGCCGCGCCCGCCGCCCGCGCTGCGGCAGCCCGGCCGCGCTGGGACCGGGCCCCGCCGCCACCTCTTTCCCCCACCCCCCGCACTTCCCCTGCGGAACCTCCGCGGGCGCGGAATCCCCCGGGCGGCACGGCGGGAGGGGAGACGTTCCTGCCCGAGGTGGCTCCTGTAAAAGCACCGCTTCTGACAACTGCGGGGACAAAAGGTTGCGGGATTTATTAAAGCGTATTAAGGAGAATCAGGGGCGATCAATAAAAGCCTCATCTACATTCTTGGGCTACTTGGTAATTTTCTTGCTTCTGAAGCTTTTTCAAGAGTTATACCCTCTGTTGCCGCGCACGGGAAGATATTTTATTAACAAATCAATCGAGACTTTGTAAAGGATAAGATTAATAGTTAAGATTTAGCATAATGGCGTTCGCGTTATGAATTATTGAAAATTATACTATTGATTTTTTTCCTCGCTGCTAACCGAGAAGGTCAATTTTTGTTTTAACACAAATCGTCAAATATTAAAAGCTAGACTTTTGTCATAACTCGAGTTTTATAGGGAGGCTACATTCCTAAAATCATTTTACAACGTTCTCTCTCGACCGCCTGAAGGAGGGGGGGTGGGAAAGGTGAGGTTTTCACTTGCCCTGGAAACTGAAAGCATCATAAAGATAATTTCTTCTTGCATAGTATTACTTGTTAAAAACCATACAGAAACTCATATTCTCACTGAAATTCTTCGAGCAACTTTTTCTTTCCTTTTTCTTTTTAAGAGGAATGATGAATGCATCTGTATTATTAAAAAAAACCCGAAAACCAAACAAGAAAGCAACAGTAGCTGTTTACATGGCAACTCAGAGTTTTCCGTCCCAACATTTTAAACGTCTTTGAGTATTTTTGCTTCACTTCGTGTCCATATTTACACCTGGAGCTATTATATTTTAAATAGTGATGGTACAAACTGTTTTCCTTTCCTTTCCTTTCCTTTCCTTTCCTTTCCTTTCCTTTCCTTTCCTTTCCTTTCCTTTCCTTTCCTTTCCTTTCCTTTCCTTTCCTTTCCTTTCCTTTCCTTTCCTTTCCTTTCCTTTCCTTTCCTTTCCTTTCCTTTCCTTTCCTTTCCTTTCCTTTCCTTTCCTTTCCTTTCCTTTCCTTTCCTTTCCTTTCCTTTCCTTTCCTTTCCTTTCCTTTCCTTTCCTTTCCTTTCCTTTCCTTTCCTTTCCTTTCCTTTCCTTTCCTTTCCTTTCCTTTCCTTTCCTTTCCTTTCCTTTCCTTTCCTTTCCTTTCCTTTCCTTTCCTTTCCTTTCCTTTCCTTTCCTTTCCTTTCCTTTCCTTTCCTTTCCTTTCCTTTCCTTTCCTTTCCTTTCCTTTCCTTTCCTTTCCTTTCCTTTCCTTTCCTTTCCTTTCCTTTCCTTTCCTTTCCTTTCCTTTCCTTTCCTTTCCTTTCCTTTCCTTTCCTTTCCTTTCCTTTCCTTTCCTTTCCTTTCCTTTCCTTTCCTTTCCTTTCCTTTCCTTTCCTTTCCTTTCCTTTCCTTTCCTTTCCTTTCCTTTCCTTTCCTTTCCTTTCCTTTCCTTTCCTTTCCTTTCCTTTCCTTTCCTTTCCTTTCCTTTCCTTTCCTTTCCTTTCCTTCCCTTTTCCTTTCCCCTCCCCCTCCCAATTTTAAATGTTCTCTAACTGCAGCATTTCCTATCTGGGACTAATGCTGTCAAGGACTGTTATGCAGACAAAGTGAACTTGTTGATACTTTTTATTTTCGGATTCATCCGCCTGTTTATTTTGGGCCTTTCTGCCATCAGAACTCCCTTTCGGATCCCTAAGAGCAGACAGCAAGTGAAAAGCTTTAAAAAAAAATGAAATGCGTCTGCCGGACAGCTGAAAACACGCTTTTTGCACCAGCGTTGATTTGAATTTTCCCTTGTTTCCTGGCATTTGGCTATTTTGCGCTTTGCAGAACGCTTTGCCCTGCTGGAAACAATAAGCCTATTTAAAATTTCGCTGTGGCAATGAGACAGACCTTTTAAAACCTTATCGCAGCTGTTCAAATACAACATCATTGTCAGGTTAGGAGCCAGCGAGTGTCTTTTATAGCCGCAGTCTCCAGCTTCTGGGTTGCCGGAGAGTTTCAATATTACCTCCGTGGCGCCCGCAAACTCTGCCGGTAGCGGCCCCCGAGCCCTACCCGGGCAGGGGCAGCATCCCCTCTCCGAGGGCTGCACGGAGGAGCGGGCGCTGCTCCGAGGAGCCTAAGATCATGATCAGAGCCATTGCTAAGAATGCCTGCGCAGGGAGAGGAGCCTAGCGCCGCGTCCCCCACTCGCTTTCTAGCAATTTCCTCTTCTTCCACAACGGCCCGGGCAACCCAGGGCTTAAAGAAACAAAATACTACTTTCATTGACGAGGTTTAAGACTTGACTGTTAAATCTAATCAGGAATTTTATGCCCATCAAATGGTCTTTCATAATCTTTATTTACACCTGAAGAAAAGGGGGTCCCAGAAATATCCCCGCTGAAGTATCTAACCAGAGGTTTGCAGCGGATTTCGCCCAACAGTAAAGTTAAAACAATAAAGAAAGGCTGAGCTGCTCTCCACGCCAGCCTAGCTGGTGCTAGAGGAGCTGACTTCTCCGCTCCTGATTAGACATGAGGGGTCTTTGATTTCTTAAATTGAAAATATTAATTTCTTGCATGTCACTACACGAAAACTCAGATGATGGCTGTGATGATAATGATTTTAAATATCGTATTCAGAACTGGCAAACGGCTTCGTAGGACCCTTCGCTCACTATAAATCATGACGGTTTTTAAAAACGGATGACAATTTTTTATTGAAAATGAACAGTAAGAAAGTTTAAGTCTGATGTAAATAGAAGTTGAATAAACATGCGAGAGCCACTGGGGAACTGGGGACTTAGGCTCTGGGCATTTAATGTCACTTTTGTTTTAAATCATATTAAAATGGAATCAAGTAATTAACATTAATAAATAAATCAATATTGTGCAATAAATGAGATATACAATCTACATTAATATAAAGGTTTTGCTCTCAGAGCCCCATATTTTTCCGAAGGAGGGTGGAAAAAACCTGCAACCAATGGGTCCATGCGGATGTAAATTACTGTTTGTAATAAAGCATAGGTGGACATTACAGTTTTCTCCTCTAGCAAATGTCAGGGCTAAAAACTTAAGATTACCAGACGTGGCAGCAGGGCTTAATTTTCACTGCCTTATCTTCCTAAACCTTATTACTGGTAATATGATTTTTTTTCTGTCTCGGCTGTGCTACGGATTCTCGCAATTGCAATTTGCTGTGTTTGTGTCTCATTATGGGCGGGGGATGGGAGCGAGGTAGGAAAGAGGCCAGATATTTTGCAGATGCCTTCAGTAACAAAGGTATTGCCAGAAAAATCTTATTTTTAAACAGGCTGTAAACCAGGAAGCTTTTAGAAAAATTCCTTTCATTTACCCGATTTCAGCATTTTATTTAGGGTCTCTTTAAACGCACTGATTGTATATTTTATGCCAGGGTGTTGTATTGCAGGGAGATTGAAAGCTATGTTTTATTTAAGGGGGGAAAAAATGCTACGATATTGTGTCCTTTCTTCTTTTAATAAGGCATTTGTCAAATTGCCCAGATTTCTATGTGCCATATTTTCATAGAAAGAGTCGGCGTCTGGGCTGAGCGCTCAGACTCCCTGGATTTTTTGACGGAGGGAGGGGGAGGAACATACTGATGGCATTATGCCTTTTCCTCAATATGAAAGCTTATAAAATAAACAAACTAGCACGCTGGCCATTTCTTCAAAGCTGTTATTTCTGAGCATGGGGATAGCACACTAGCTCTGACTACACTGCCAGCTTCGCCTGAAGCCTCAGCCCTTCCTCTGTTGTATTTCTATATTTCTGTGGACACAGAAGTGCCTATCTGGTATGGTGAGATTTTAGCATGGACAGTGGCCGCCTATGCAGCTCTTTGCCTATGTATTTCGTCTGCAAATTTATCTTTCAGAACATCCCTGCCGCATTTGTAGTTTAATCGGAAAATAAGCAAATGCCCTTTCCGTTCTCCTTCAAGGACAAGCCCAAAGACATTTGGAAGTAGCTGACAGACTTTTCTGTCTGAAGGAACAAAAAAGAGAAAGGAGTAAAAAAACCCCAAAATAACAGGAGAGGTTATAGACTAGCACAGAATCATCACATTTACTCGGTGATTCAAAAAAAGAAGAAAGCCGCGTTTCCATATTCCGGTGGTGGTGGGTTTTTTGTTGGTGTGTTTGGTTTGGGGGTTTTTTTTGTGGGTGTGTTGTTGTTGTTGGTGGTTGGTTGGCTTTTGTTTTTGTTTTTTCTTTTAGATTCACACGTCCTGGCTCCTTTCAGTCGCTCTTATTCTCTGAGATCGGCCTTCACTGTCATTGCGAGGGGTTAAACCCCCTCGAATGAAGCCTAATGGGGTTGGGGCTGGTGTGGGCTCTCACAAGGAGCACTCTCACACCAAGGAAAATAAATTCACACAGAAACTTAGCTGAAGACTTCCCTCTCGAAATAGGTATCTCCTCCGAGAGACCAAGGGATTTTCCTTCACGACTTGGCTACGCCAGCAAGAGCTACCTTTGGCGTCAGGGAACCCAAGGATTTCAGATTGTACAATGCCGTTTTATTACCGACGGATAGGCTATTTCTAGGAAAGTGTTAACAATGAACTTCTAAAAACAAAACAAAACAAAACGATCCCAACAGCTCAGCAGACAAAGTACCAACAAATGCTTTCAGGAAAAACAGGGCTTTTAAAAATACGGAATATGGCTGAGCCAACGTGAAGTAGATTTCTATGAATTCTGCAAAATAAGCAGAAACCAGCGAGGCTCTTTCTTCATCAGATTCTGACAAAAAATGCGTATGACAGGGGAAAAAAAGAAGAAACGGAAAAGAAACTGAGAGAATCCAGGAAATTCATAAACTTCGCTTTAATTTTCTAATCTCTAGTTTCATTTTAATGGATCTCCATAGTACTTTTAAGGAGAAGGATTTTATTCAGCATTGCCTTGGCAAGGCTATATTTGGACACTAAAAGTATCTTCTTTTCTCTTTAATCTCTCTTTCTCTAAAAGAAAAAAAAGCACTCTCAGGATCTAATGTTAGTGTCTCCTTTAAATAAAATAAACATAGAGGTTTATTTAAGAAAATACTTGAATAAGAATGGAAGATAAACTGTGGCTGTCCTTAAAAAAGTAAATAATTTTTCGTTCTAGAGAAAGAATTCCAAATATCACTGGGTTTTTATTTTTCTTTTTTTCCCCTTAAAATTACTGGATTTTTTTTAAAGCTCGGATGCATTATAAAAGATTACGACTCAAAAAAAATTAAGAGGCATATTTCTCCAGCACGTTACGGTTACGGATTATTTGTTTAATAAATCTTTTTGATGCTTTATTTTCTCATTTGGAAGGCCCTGAAATGTTATCGTTACTTATATATTAGATATTTTATTAGCAGCGGAATCTTTATTAGTGGGGAGCAGGCTGGCTCTGCAGGGCGGCGGCAGCGCGGCAGAGCGCGGGCGCGCCCTCCGGTGGCCGCCAGCCGCCGAGCACCGGGAATTCTTCCTCCCGGGTCCTTCTTTGCGGCTCCATAAACTCCCAGTCATGAGTTTCTTCCTTTCTTTTTAAATAGGAACTTAAAACTGCGATCACTGAGCATTTGTGCAAGATTAATGCTGGGGTGTCTGGGGTTCCGCGACCCTCTTCTTCCGTGTCTTAGCGTTTTAAATGCATATTAATCCACTAAAACAGCCTTAAAGCACCGCGGGGAATGGAAAGTCAAACGGCTCGTTCTTGCCCTGTGGAATAAGGATCGGGAAAGACGCGAGAATTTTGCGATAAGGTCAGCCGAAATGCTTTGAGAAATTCCCAGCGACTTCGCGCATTTCTAACTAATGAGATTTGGGGAAATGCACATCCACAGAGAAGCTACATAGAAAGAGCATCTTTCTCCCTAAATTATGAAGCATTTCCTACAGTCCTTGCATTTTTAACTGTTATTTTTAGAGAAGAAAATTACTTTTATTTTATTTTAGATTTTTTTAAAAAACAAGGGACATTTGGGTCAAATTCCCCAGAGGCAGAAGGAAAAAGGGAGGGAAGCGGGGAGACTGCCATGCTCCGGCTGACGGGGACCGGAGCGGGAAACGCACCTCGCACCGCGGAGAGATCACCTCGACCCAGATGGGATTTTCTTTGCGTTATGATGCATTTGCTAATCTGGCCAACTCTGCGGTAATAAGTATGTGTGTGTGGTTGTGCCTGTGTGTGAGAGACAGAGGGAGGGAAAGGAGAGAGAGAGAGAGAGAGAGAGTGAGAGAGAGTGGGTGGTGGTTGAAAATAACAGAGGAACCTTAAGGCGCCTAATTATTCAAAAAGGTTAAAGGTGATGACCTTGACATTTTGGAAGTTCAAAGGCATACACTTATGTTTTTGTTCCTAAAGGGTTTAAAAAAAAAAATTTAGTTATGCGTCCCTACGCTTCCATATCTCGATTTTTTGATTTCTCGGGTTTTTCCTGACTAATTTGGGCACTTTTTCCTTCCCTGCGTCAGAACGTAGCGAGAGCCGCTTCGTCCTGTTCAGAAAAAGCAAATTCTTTTCTCACTTCTCTCCTTTATTGCACATTGCGGAAATCTCTTTTTCACCCACCAGAAGGTGTATAATATAACCCAATTAAGCTGTTTAGAAGCTCTGGTTTTATGGTGTTGTCTAGACAGTTCAAGGTTTTGTAAACACCCCCGCCAGGTCACGCAGGATAAAGCTGCCAGGCGAGGCGAGGGGAGGCGATGTGTGGAGCGGATCGGACCTCCGCCTGTTGCCCACCCCCGCGCAGGCTCCACCGCGGCCGAACACCGTGACACGAGATTGCGCATCGGCCCAGCGCCGGTTCCGCTCGCTCTGCCAGGCAGTCACAGTTAAGAGATTAACCCCTCTGACTCCTAAGGGATTTTTGGTTAGTTGAGGAAATTTTTCCCCTTTTTTCCTCCCTTGTTGTCTTTTTTTTTTTTTTAATTATTACTTTATTTTATTTCCCCTTTAATGCCAATTGTTTATAGCTCCCTGTTGTCCGACTCGCTCCGAGCCCTCCGTCTTTCTGCCTTGGTCCTCAGTAACAAGTAAACAGTCCTTGGCATTGAGGATTCGGCGCTTATTGGGAGCCTAACTAGTTTTTTAAAAAGCCTTTTTAGTTCTTTATAGTAATTGTAGCACCATCAGAAGTGATGGTCTGCAGACAGCCATGTTGGCCATGCCTCAGAGCGAACAGGGAAGGTTACACATACTTACAAAGGGAGAGTTAGACATCTAAACTATCAGTTATTTAAAATATATTTAAAATATTCCGACTAGGCTTCCTCCTTTATTATTTAACTCAACAAGGCTCTAGCCAGGGAAACGCTATGGTCCTTCAGAAATGGAAATCCATACAGTGCACGGATGTTATAACCTTAACTTTACTAAAAACCATTTATTCACATGAAAAAGACAGTGGCCCATGCTTCTGGATGACAATAGAAACATATATATATATATATTTATATAGCGAACGTACATTCACCATATCTTAAATAAACTGCATTCATTTAAAGGGAGGAAATTGTTACCTTAGCTCAAAATCAACAACAGAGCCTCCCGAACTTAATGAATTGTAAGCAAAAACTACCAGACACACTGCAGGTCCATTGCTGGTACTGTGGGAGAAGGAAAAAAGCACCTTTGGCGAGAAACACTTGGAAGTGGACAGTTGGATTTACCCTAGTTTCCCATTATCAGGAATCTGCTCCTCCAAGCCCCGAAATCTCCAGTGGCTATTCAGTGTGTAGAGTTGCACATGAAAATGAGAAGTTCCGCAGGGTGAATGTGTCATGTAAACGAAGTTACTTTTGCATTCAGATGGCTGGTCAGAAAGACCGAGGTGTTCTTTGTTTTTCTTCTTTCTTCCTTTTCTCTTTCTCTCTCTTCTTTTTTTTAAGAAAAAAGGTTTCTTTATTTTCTCCTCTCTTTTTTTTTTTTTTTTCCCTTAAAACAAGGGATTCCCAGTGAAATATTGGAGTCGATCCCTGTTCAGTTTCTTTTCTTTCATCCTTCGATTCTGGAACCAGATTTTAACTTGCCGATCAGTGAGGTTGAGCATTCTGGACAACTGCAGTCTTTTCTCTTTGTTTATGTACACGTTGAAGAAAAATTCCCGTTCCAGTTCTCTTATCTGATATTTGGTATACGGACACCTTTTTTTCCTTGATCGCTGGGGAATTGCTGAAATTCAAGAGAGAAGAAACTGATTTATGCTGCTGCTACGAACACACTTAGCTAGGAGGAGATCAGAGACCTTAACAATATCCCATTGCCTGGAAAGCAGCCCTCTGGCAGTTAAAAAATAAAATAATAACAAAAACATTCCTAGAGTTTTTACTCTCTGGGTGACAAAAAAAAAACCAAACCAACCCAAAAACCCCCACACGAGTATTTCCCAGGTTCTCCTTAAAAGAGAGCTCTTCGAGCAATACAGAGAGATATTTAAATGGGCTGGAAAAATTCCAAGTTTCTCAAAGTCCTCACCCAACCCCCCCTGCCCAAACAAACGAAGATCTTAAGTCCTAAACCAAAGGCAGCTCCGAGCACTACCTGTGAAATCTCCTCGTCTCCCCCCCCCCGTCAAATCAATAATTTAATAACAATTAATATCCTCTTCCAAGAATACCTTAAGCCCACCTAAATTGGTTTCCTATCGTAAACACGCTTTACAACGGTAAAGGAAATCTTATAGGATATATAAAATCCTTTGGATGCTTATAAAATTGCACATAAAATGCGGCTTGACAAAGTGTTGGCCTTGTACTCTTGCCCCCAATTTACTACTGATACCTACCTGAACTGTTGCTCTTCTCTGCAACAGCCTCACCAGAAGGGGTATCAGCGCTGTTCGCTGGTGTCACTTTCTTCTCTTGGCTGGAAGGTGTTTTACTACAAGTGCTGTTCTGGGCTTTCAAGTCGCCCTTGTCCGCGTCCCCCTCGCCCTCGGAGTGTTGCTGGTACGGGGGTCCGGGGGCTGTCTCGTAAAACTGGTCGAATCCTTGCGGCAGGATGCCGTTCCTCCCCACCGAGCTGTAGAAGTTGGAGGCGGTGGGAGACGGTCCATGGTGGCCGCAGACAGGGTCCGTTTTGAATAACATTTCCGTCCTCCTGTTCGCAGGCTGCAGAAAGTCTCTGTGCATCACCTCTTCAGCTGAGTAATAAGGAGCGTAACTGCCCCTGTACTGCCATTTGCTGCGCTCTAATCCATATTCCCTGAATGCTACTTCGCGCACAGGTTGGACATGAGGTAAATTAGAAGAATAAGGAAAAGTCATTTGACAGGACGACGACTGAGACAAAAAAGAGGGTTTCGTTGAGAAATCTGAGGGTGCGACGTAATAAGTGCACCCTGGCAGATACATATTGGATGTGCCGTGACTGCAATCGTCAAACTCAGTCATGTCTTCCTTTTTGCAATTGCAAGCAACCAGGAGGCTTCAAAGCATTGAACAAGATCCATCTATTGCACAAGAGGGTTTGGACAGGATCAACTAAGAAAAAATCCCCACCGTGTGCTGACGTGCAATTCATCTTGATTGATTCTAGTGGTAATTATGTCACGTGACGCTATGTAGAAATGTCCTTATATCTATATCAGCCCCTCGGAAAGGCTCCTAAGATCTCTCCAAAGAGCCCTCCCAGCAAGGAGAGACGAGCGCAGCCTTTGTACAAATATCGCCACTTTTCCCCCTCATCCTTTTACCAGGCGATGAGACACACGTAGGTGGTTCCGGATGATCACCTGGGGCCGCGCAGCCCGCTCAGGCATCTGCCCACTGCCGGAGCCCGGCGCGGAACGAGCTCGCAGCCCCGCGCACCCTGCATAGCTCCCCGACCAGCCGGCCTCGGCGGGCGACCAAAGCGGGTACAACCGCCGTCGGGGAAAGCAGCCCCCGGAGCGCGGGGTGCGGGCTCCCGGCCGGGCACCCTCGGCGAGGAAACGTGGTAGCTCCTCCTTAGAGGGAGCGATGTTGGCTTGCCGCCCCTCAGGCAGAGGATGAGCGAGTGAGGGTTCACTCAGGAAAGCCAAGTCACATTCACACGCTCGAGCGCACGAGTGTATCTGCCCTTATGGCTCCCGCAGTCCACAGCTGGCATCAAAACCAGTCACGAAATTCAAAGCCAGAGTCCCGATTACCTCATTTTCCCTCGCTTATAAGCCCTAACACTAAGCGCTTGTGTCAGGGCTCCAGAGACAAACTGAAATGAGAAATACGCAAACAACATATCTCAGTAGCCGATTTTGTGAAAGGGAGACACTTCGGGGCTCTTCTGGAAAGCAAAGGGCTGGAACAGGAAGAGAAGTCCACCAAGCACGGTTTCCTTGGGAAGCAGAGCAGCACACAAAGTGACCTCTGTTCCCTTGTCTCTAACTCCCACCAAAATGTCCATTTTCATTGGAAGGGAAAAGCAGGGTTGTAAGCGGGCGACACGCAAAACACCCGCCAGCCCCACGACCGCCCTGCCTTCGGGGCCTCATTTTTGCCAATTTTCTTTTTCTCCTTGAAATATGATTCTATATAGACGATCACAAACCGGATCACAAAGGCTGAAAATAGAAGAGAATAAACAATACGCTCCAGCAATAGCCCTATGGTCGAGCAATTCATCATTCCAGAAACATTTGCCAGCTCTCTATGGGAATGTCTTTTTTTCCACCACTGTAAAGACCAGCCAGAGTAGCCGCGACACATGCCGCTCTCCAAATAAACCCGAAATTTGGGCGAGCTCTCCATACTGAGCAGGATGGCCCCCTGCCACTTGGGCAATCCTGGGGCTCTCCGGCCAGGCGGCAGGCCCCAGATCACTTCCAGAAAGGCAGTCTCCCAGTCCCACAGCAAGCAAAGAGCCCAGCAAGGAGGGAAGCGGCCTCAAAGCGCCCTGGGCAAGTGGGGAGAAGGCCCCGGGACGCCTCGGATCTGCAAGGCGGCGGTGCCCTAGGAGGGCTCGGCCATGCACAAGCTGGCCACCCCGCCTCCGAGACGGGCGCCTTCTACATGTCCCCGTCTCTGCATTTCGGAAAGACTCCAGACGCGCGAGCCCCGCAGCCCGGGCTGTGCCCCGTACCCTGCCTTCTCCCGCCCCGAGACGCTACCGGCACAGCCTCTCCTGCATCCCTTGGCCCCCAAGGGCAGGCAAGGGCTGCCTAAGGGGCTTCCACATCGCAGCCCAGCTTGCCCTCTCTAGAAAAATAAGACCAAATAGAAGCAGAGAAGATGAAACTCATTCCTTCCCCCTCCTTTCTTTCTTTTTTTCTTTTCTTTGTACGGTATGGTATTTTTGACTTGGTGCCTCGCTTGCAAGCCACCTCAAACGTCACACATTGCTCCCCGCAGATAGACTTTCCTAAGGTATCAGTAGAAATGAAGGCACAAAACTACCATTCCTCCTTCATCGGTAATTTTCGAGCCCTCTCGATTCTGCTGCAGCACATGAACAACCTCCTAAAAATTATGCCTCCGCAGTTAAAATGGCTGCTGTGTCACTTACCACCCTTAAGAATGCAGCAGAGCAGGGCAAGGATCCTTTTGGATTGTGCCCCCAGGTTTCTGATCGCCTATCTTATCAGGAAAGATGGCTCTGGGAACCTATGGAGCTTCATGTTCTTTGTCGTTCAAATAGCTAGTTGCGCCTTAGACAGAATCCTTCACCTTCCATTCGATGCAGCAAGCCTAACATCAATTAAATTTTGGCGCAAGAGCCACTTGGTTTCAACTAATTCAAGTTCAAAGACATGGCGACTATTTGTTAATACGAAAACAGCTCTTTTGCAAAGCAGTACCTTAAAAAGCGATCTAATTTGGAGAATGTGAGACCAATATTGCAGCAGAGACTCCTCTGGAATAAGGCAGAGCTGGGGGTCCCCGACTATCAGAGCATTTTCACTCTGGTGTCGGTTCCAAGCCCATCTTTAAGCATTACATACCCCCCCCTCTTCCCCCCCCCCCAGATTAAATAGCATCGAAACATAAAAACACATCATGTACACAGTCAGCCGACTACTTTACCGTTAGGAGTCTTGAGACATCTGCAAACGTTGCCTGGAATTACAAAGTATTCAGATCCAAGTGACATTTCCAAAAGTCCTCCGTGGAAATTAAGGCGACTTGTGTAACACTGGGGTTTAAAAATACGCCCGGTCGGGCGGGAGAAGATGCGGTGGTTTTGTGCCACCCAAGATAAGACACTAACTTGACCTTAACTTTGTTATGGCGCCCCTAGTATCTGGAGAACGTGAACAGACACTGTCTGGCAGCTCTCGTAAAAACTGACTGGAGAAGAGATTCTGAGTCATTTCATTTATTGCCACTACAGTTCTGCAAGAAAGCTTTTCCACCCTGCCAAACTTTAATTATTTATGCTCTTTTAGGAAGCACAAAGGCATCCAAAGCCATTCCCAACAAGCTGAGTTGCGTTCGCAGCCTTATCAAACAAGAAAGAATGGAGAGCCTCCTCGGAAGATCTTTATCACGTTTAGGCTGCGGTCGGAATGCAAAGATGTTTATGGTGGAATAAATAAAGGGATGGAC
Source organism: Galbula dea (assembly GCA_013399015.1). Classification (NCBI taxonomy): domain Eukaryota; kingdom Metazoa; phylum Chordata; class Aves; order Piciformes; family Galbulidae; genus Galbula; species Galbula dea. Next base: position 119,478 of record VWZX01003851.1, read on the forward strand.
GGTCGCCTGCGTGCTGCGGGGGGATGCGGGCGTGGGTGCAGCAAGCGAGTGCCCGCCGCTCCCCTCCCCCCCACCTCCGCACAGCACGCACCCACAAAGCCGGGGCACGGGGTCAAATGCATCTGGGAGGACACCCAAAATAATCCAGCCGAAGGATATGGGGAGCGGATGCTTCTCGCTCGGGTGCATCTCCAGCACGCCCGCCCGGTGTGCCGCACACGCGTGTGCACACATGTGCCCACGGGGCGGGCGTGGGCAGGCAGAGCCGCACAGGAGGACGCGCCCTGATATGTGGCTCTGCCACATGCGTGTGTTCCTCCCCGCACGCCCGGCACGGCTGTTGTCGTCCGCAGCTCCAGGGGAACGGCTGGGACCTGGAACATGGGCACGCGTGAAATCATGCACCATTTTCTACCGTCTGTACGTCTATGCACACTATGAGTCTGCACATGTGTACGTCTGTGTGTGCGCACACACATTCACACACAACGGGTGCATCCATATATATCCAGTCACATACAGAGATATATAATACACATACTTTTGCATCACATCGCAATTTAGATCCTACCTCCTCTTTTTTTTCTCGTTCCGAGGACGATTTAGACTTGAAGCTTTACAATAAGCCATCGTCGTGGATCAGACACATTTAATAAACAATACATTGGCTTTCACATCTTCTCACTCGAGGTCCCTCTTCGGATTTCACATCACCCATCAAATAAAAGGACTGGTTGTACTGGGGCGAGTTAGGACAAGGAAGGACAGCATAAAAGGTCCATTTCTCATGGGCTGTAGGCGGCTGAATAGTATTCCAGGAGAGACCAAGGGGCTTTATAGGGCTTTTGCTTTTCTGCTGGCTTGCATCATTGGGATTGCTTCTAGTTTTTTTAATTAGGGAAATGCTACTGAATGAAGAGACTTTTATTGTCCGCAATGCGCCAGTTGCCTGCACAGGGACTGGATGCCTGTGCAGGCATTTGAGGGATTTTGAGGGACCTGGGCTGGTGTCTCTGGCTGTCGGCGGCTAGGCGTGCACCCCTTCCCTCGAGGAGCTCTCACCCTGCCCTGCTTCCCCCAAGCTTTTCTCCTGGAGTCACCCCGCCATCAGCGAGGCAGGTTTTTGCCTGCGTTAGACAATGCGGTAAGAGTGGCCATTCTGGACGGCGAGACATGAGCCTCCAAGTTGGCTGGTTTTCCTTCTGCATCCCGAAACACGACCTGAGCGTTACCTTTAGTGCTTTCTGGAAAGCTTTCGGGAAGATGGCTGCACTTCTGCCTGCCTAGAAATAAAGCATTTACCTCCAAAATCATCTGCGTCAGTGTGCCCTTGCGAGCAGTACTTGCAAGCAAATGAGTGGGAAGGAGCAAAGTTAGAATATGCTTGTTGATGAAATAAAGAGTTTATTGCCTTCTGTGTAAATAGGTAGCGGCTTTATGTCATTGCTTGTGTTTGTTGAACCTTGTTGCATACACCCTGGTTACATACAACCATATCTGAGAGTACTTGATGTACCAGAATATAACACGGATCCCACCAGCGGAATTATTACTACTGTGGGGAGAGGCAAACAAAGGTTTCGCATGTGGAAACGCCTCTTCATTAGAAACAGATATAGGTGGAAAATTGTTACAAAACACCTCAGCCAAAAGGCTTTTAATCAGGAACCAGATTTTAATCTGGACCTAAAAGTAGATGAGATTTATTTATTTTCTGAAATATCAAATCATGGCAATATCTAGCATTTTCCCTGACTCTGCATTCCCGACTGCCCTGCTGCTGCAGAGGCTACAGCCAGAGAAAGACTGTCAGCGAGATGCAGGGAAAATCGATTTCATTCTCGTCCTAAAACCGTAACCGGCTTGGGCAATGCTCCCAGAGGCCCTGGTTGGGTTGTCCTCTGAGGTTTACACCTGGGCAAGAACCGGAAAACGTTTCCCTCTTTTCCTCATAAAAAATTTCACAAAATAATTAAATCTACTCAAACCTCCGGGCTTTCTCCTCTCCTGCGCTTACAGTACCTTGGGGTGAAAGGGGATCCAAGGTCCCCCAGCCCCGGCCACTACCCGCCGTGGCCTTGACACCTCCCGCTCTGCTCCGCCTGATTGTTTGAGGCAGAGCTTGGACAAGGCCAAAGTCAGTGGCGCTGGAAGGGCAGGGCCCGGCCCGGCCCCTGGGGCGGCACCGGCGGCTGCGGCTCTGCGGCCCTGTCTGCCGCCGCGGGCCCAGAGGCGCTGCTGGCGGGGGAAGGGGACGGAAGAGTATTTCTTCCCGAGAGGGGACCTTCTCCTTTGCCGCCTAGGAGCAGCGCAGCCCACACCCCGGGGCCATCGGCATCCCCCTCGGAGTGCACTCAGCGTTCTTCTCCGCCCCGGCCCCTGCCATCGGAGCAGGCAGCCGCAAGCAGAGCAGCGGGACCGAGCGCCAGCGAGCAGGTTACGTGCGGCCCTTTGCGCGGGTGTCACGTGCCCTCTCCGCCGGGCTCCAGCCGTATCTGCAGCTTTCAGCGGAAGGTGTGGGGACCGAAAAAAAAAAAAAAAAAGAAAAAAAAAAAGAAAGAAAACGGTTTATTTGTTAACCGCTTTCTCCCATCTCTGCTCGAGCAGGTTGCTCCTAACCACAAAACAAGCCGCGCCGCAGTCTCGCCCTGGCGTGCAGGACAGCAGATGAAGGAAGCAGCAGAAGGTACTCACAGAGCTGACGTCTTTACTAGGCATTACTCCTTTATTTTGCTGCAAAATGGTAAAAATGTACATACAATAAAAGAAATCGAATTTAGTTTAGAACCACTCGTTCTCCGGGGAAAGGGAGGGTAAGAAGCAGGAGAAGACTATATAAATGAAGAAAGAAAGGGAAAAAGCTGACAATACAGGTTTCCATGCTGTCTTCTTCCAGGCTTGTCTTCTTCATTTTGGCTAAGAACTCAGCGTCTGCCAATTTACGCAGGGATCCTACGCGTTTCGAGAGCTTGGTTTAAACAGTAAAAACAACACTCCCGCGTTGCACTCGCGAATACGCTCTACTCTACGGATGAACCCTCCGGGCACAAGTTCATGCAGGAACGGGCGGACTCTGCTCTAGTACATAGAAAGCGCCTGCTCTCGCATTACTACCCTTTTCTTTTTCATACGCCGGTTCTGAAACCAAATTTTAACTTGCTGATCGCTTAAATTCAGTCTGTTTGATAGTTCTTTCCTCTTCTGTCGGTTAATAAACTCATTGAGGAGAAACTCGTTTTCCAATTCAGCAATTTGTTGTTTTGTGTAAGGTTTCCGTTTCTTTCTTGATCTCCCCTGGGTGGGGCACCAAGGCAAACCTACAAGAAACACGTCAATAATTTAGTGGATTGGGTCTGGGTATTAAAGGGAATATGCAAAACCCCCGTAAGATAGCAGGGTTTAACTAGGTCGGCAAATTAGGTAAAGCACATCTGACAGCACAATTTCTATCTACCTCCGACTCGGATCAATTGATTATCACTCCGAATAGGCTACAGAAGGGTTACAAAGCAATTACAGGCATCCCTTAGAAAGCAAGTATCCCTAGGTCGCCTCTAACTAAAGCGAGATATTTAAGGCATACCATCCTGCACTGAAGGTCTGAGGCATGACTGGACTGCTGCAGGCTGAACTGTCAGGTTCAAGTTGACGGAATTCTTGATGTCCTCCTTTAAACTGGATGTGCAGGAATTCACTTCAAAAAGAGCAGCCGAGCCATGCAAATTTCTCTGCAGGCTCGAGTGGTCATACTTTACGGGCTTTAAGTTGGCTGCGTGAGTAACAGTTGGGTCATTTGCAAAAGATTGCCTCTGCCTGCATCTGTCCTCTTGTTTGGAGCTCGCATCGTGGGCGTAATATTTACTGTTTTCTTCCAGGCACTCTTTGCTGCTGTTGGAGCTGATGTTGATTGGAACGGAGCCGGGGAGGTACGGCTGCGCCGCGCCGCTGAAAGCGTGGCTCTGCGGCTGAGCTGCACACGAACTTGAGCAAGTCCAGGGGATCGAGCTTCGGGGGTAGGAAATGGTGGGCAGAGCCGCCAATTGACTGCCATTAGCCCGCAAATTAGAAAAATAAAAGGAATCTGGAGATTGCAAATTCAAGAGAGAACCAACGTAGCCAGATCTGTAGAGACTGCGATCACACATTTCCAACAAAGGACTTCAGCTGTTCTTACAGCAGTATTTAGTTACAACAGGGAATAAGCGGACAGCCTGAAACGATTGGACGAAACTTTGCAGACAGGTTCTTCAAAGCCGGTAATTTCAGCACCGCCTCCAGCCACCGAGCTACAGAGTTATCCCCCTTTTGCCCCCCCCCCCCTTTACAAAGTCTTAAGATAGCACTTGAAATATGAAAATACCAAGCTCGCAAGAGGGAGGGGAAAGCATGGTCTCCGCTTCTATAAAAGTGTCCTGGGCCAGCTGGCAAAGCTGCGATGCTAGCGGAAAGATGAGGGCAAAGCAAACATTTGCCGAGGGGACGGGGCACCTCCGGGTGCAGTTCCCAGCCCCACGGTGTCCACTGCTCTGGGCAGCTGCCCCGCGAAATCTACAGCCACCATAAGAGTGTGCACCGCGGGCTGGGAATAATCTACGATGGCTCCTTCCCACTAAGGCAAGGACTTGTGGCTGTTCAGGGCACGCGTATGTATTTCTGCCCTTGAACAGACGAGTACACCTTGTGCATATGTCTATGTTCACAGAACATACATTTTGTCCGTTTTATATAACCGTTTGTTTTAACTGCGAGCTACAAGATATACTTCTGCGTATGCTTGCATTCAAAATCATCACTGATCGGATATTACTGGGATCGTCATTCTGGTATATCAATGACTAGTATTCTCTTAGGTCCGTAAGCCTGGCCTTTTTATTCCTTTTTAAAGTTTTTTCTCCACTCCGAAATGAAGACAGGTTTTCGAACAACGCGTCCAAACTCGAGGTTTATTTTGTCTTTAAAATACAATCAAACGAACATCAACAATCCGAGAATAACAACAGCAACAACACGGAACTACTTGAGCAACTCTCTAAGATAGTAAATAAATATATTTAAACAAACAAACAAACAAATAAGTAGAAATGGAAACACTGTCAGAAAGCAAATGCCGAGGTCTGCTACAGCAGAGGCTGCGAGTGCGCAACCGTGGGCAGAGGAGAGTCAGCCTCAGCTGGATACCCCCTGCTGTCTCCGCAATTGCCTATGAGGAATTTTTCTTCCCTGGCAAGAAAATTATTCCTTACAGTGTTACTGTGGTGTTATTTTGGGGAGATATTATAGATATTTTTACGTTTTGAGAATTTCAGCAAGAGCCCAGTGGCTCTGCTCTTTCTCCCATTTTCTTCGCTGGACTGGAATATGTACAGATAAAATACCCGAGAGCATCTTCGCTGGATGTTGCCGGTGTCCTTCCCCAAACTGCGCGGGCCAGGACACAGTGCACTTCTCAGGGAAACAAGCCGAGTCCCTGTGTACCCGCCACAGGCCCAGGGTTTATCTGCTTCGGGGAGGGGCACGCCGAGAGATCCCAGCCGGGCTCCGCACTCCCCAACCGCCCCCGGCAACGCCGCCCCACATCCCGGCTGGAGATTTCAGAGCCCTTCCATCACCCTAACCGGACATTTCTGTCTCGGTCTCTTTTTCAAGAGGATCTCCCCTGGCCTGTGCAAGCCCAGCTTCAAGCAGAGCCATAGTGCCCGGACTTAGACAGTTCGTTACCTCGGTTTAAAACTTGAACCTTGTTAACAGGTAGAGTTGAATTTCCGTGTTAGTATTCTGTTAATCGTAGTTTTAATCTTGGTTTTACTTCTGCGCCGAGACCAGAGGCTCTGCCCCTCTTGACATTCTCCTAATCAGATTCATCTTTCTGTTTAATGGGAAATTGGGGTAAATTCTGCAGTAATTTCATTGCCCTGGAAGAAACATTTAAATGATTACTCTCTCCTAGACCACACAGGACCACACAAGCACTGCTGGATTATATTACTGACCACTGCCTTTAATTTTTATTGTTTGAGTTATGTTTACCAACTGAATCTCTCTCTTATTAGCTTACTTGTCTTCTGTTTTTTGGGGTTTTGTGGTTTGTTTGTTTGTTTCCCCCTCCCCAAGAGGATCGGTAGTAATTTATTTTCATAATCGCCTTTTAAGGAAAAGCAGAATCTGTTTTTCGATTATTGGAAGACAGAAAGAACTTTTTGTGTTCAAAGACTGCATTTTTACTTTCAATGAACACAAGGAATGGATGTGAATTCCCAGTTACCGGAAAGAAAGGTGACACTTCAAAATGACTTTTATGGGGTTTGAGAAAACAGTGCTTCCAATTAATGGTACACTCATCTGTAATTGCTAATTAATACCGCACAAAAGTATGAAAAGCAAAAGCTGGAGTAACTGGAGACACTCACAGCTGAGGAAAGCGATGTTTATATTTAAATCTGTAGGGAAAAGAACTGACCGAAACATCGTGTTCAGGGGCTGCTGGTCGCTGCCTCGGTGCGGAGGGCCTTGGACGGTCTTGTGCTGTTTTTTCTAGCCACAGCCATCTGCTGCTTTTGGGGGGGGTGTTTTAATGCCGCGGGTGTCCCCCTGCCTGTGTCTGTACAGGAAATGTCACTGCTGAGGAACAGAGCGACCCGGAGAGCTGCTTTCACACGCTCCTTTCCGCTCCTTTCTCTTTTCGTTTCCTTTTTTTCTCCACCTTTTATTTTAAATAAGCAACCGGATCGTTCCGAATATCAGAGCTGACAACACGCTATAATTTCACTGGCATATTCTTAGAGCTTGCAGATGAATGTTGCTCTGCATCTGACTGAGTTAGTCTCCCTCGCTCATTTATGACGCGGAAACGTGCCTCCTGAAGCGAGGTCAAGGCTTCTCTTGACTATGCCGGGGGTTGTCCAGCAGATGGCAGGATTGCCTCAGACATGGGTGTTAAACCGCGCTGCCTGACAGCAGCCAAGCTCCATGGGAGCTGCAGGGCATTCGAGCCGACCGGCCTGCAATGTATCATTCTGCCACTGCGTATTTGCAATTCACTTTGTCGAGGTACATATTAATTATCTGTACTAATGGGCTCTACATTTCATGCAAATCACGATGCTCTTTTCTCTAAACAGGGGTGGCTGTGATCGGCTGCAGCTGGGGCTTAGGCGGCGGCAGCTCAGCTCCGCGCCCTCGGGCTTTGGGCCAGGACGTGGCCGTGCGTTCTGGGAAGAGACCAGGCTGTGGGCGCGGAGATTTTCAACAGCGCTTGCGAATGCCCCAGCTCCAGGCTTATAAAAAGCTTTTAATCTGCAGCGGTAGGTGGATGGGCTGACGCGCCCTGACCCGCAGCCCTGGCCTTGCCTTCCTGCTGGCTGTAGATGCTGGTTTCTTAATGTTTCTGCACGCGGCTACCAAATTAAAAGGCGATTCCTCTCCATCTGGTACCGATTTGCCAGCCAGTTCGTGTTTCCTCCTGCCCTGGGAAGGAAGCTTTGGCCGTGGCAAAGCTGTATCTTGTGAGCGTGCGGAGACCGGCAAAGCCAAAGGTTAAGCCTTTGGAAGGGCTTAAGAAGGAAGGGAGCAGCCTGCAACGGCTCCTCGGCCGTGAAACACATGAGCTCTGGCAGTGCCCGGCCTTCCCACTGCGGCGGGACTCGTCGGGAGGAAAACAAATATTTAGAATTAATATGCNGAGGAAGAAGAATTTAAAACATTCAGAGAAAACAAGGCTGCATCAGTAGAGTGGGCTGTTTCAGGTACTTGAATTATGTGCCTCAAAAGCCTTTTTTAACCCATTATTAAACAAAAATGCACCCCGCGATAAAAACCGAAATGCTCCGAAATTGACTTTTTTCGGATGTTCGGGAAAATAAACACCTCCAAAGCCGTGAATGTGCACGCGGGAAAAAAAAAAAAGGGCAAGGAAGAGGGATAAGGAGGTGGAAGATAAGTCCCCGTTGGAGCTCGGCAGCTACGGAGCGAATAGAAGGGCAGCGTCCGGGCTGGCCACCCCTCCCTCATAGAGCCCCTTCAGGGCATCGGCAAGTGCAAGGCCGGCGTGGGAGGGGAAAACAAAGGAGCACTGGGCCGCCCACGGACGCGGGCACCCGGCAGGCAGAGCCGGGCTCAGGACAAGAGGTGTAAGACGGATTCTGCCCTGCCTCCGGCCCCTAATGTTTCTCATTAACAGCATTTTTCTTTTTGTCTCAAAAATTCCTTCCCCACCTGTAAGGCGCTCTCGGATACGCCTTCCCCTCCTTTAACTCGGTCCATGTCTTCGTCTTCTTTCCCAAGGACCGCATCCCATAAGTCGCCCTAGGAAGATCTCAGGCAACCCTGGGGCCCGCGAAACGCTCTGTTGCAAAAAGAAGGCGAATTTCTTCCTCTTTTTTATATAAAACTCGAAAGAAATCACTTTATTAAAGACGATTCAGGAACAGTTTGGCAACATCGTTAACATGTTGGAAGTTCAGCCCGTGTTTCCAACAGAAAGTAAAAGCAGATTTTAAGAAAAGAAAAAGATATGGTTTATGGAGAAATAATCTTACCGTATCTCTTACCCACATACATTGGTAATCAAAATGTTTAGAGAAATAGTATATTATAATAAATAATACTAGTTCGGAGCACAAACGTTTTAATAATTAGACGAGGCACATTAACAGAGAGGATATCGTTTCTCTCTTCTAGTAGTTTACTAGCGTGTCTGATCACCCTGTGTATATCATAACATGCACACTAGGTATAAAATAATTAAAAAATCGACAAAATCCTAGCCTTTCGGCCTATATAAATTATGGCATCTTTTGAAATTTCGTATTTATTGCTTCTGTCATTAACACCCGTTTATTTTTGTAAACTAAAAGTTAGCGGTGAACTTCGCTTCTCCTACCAGAAGGGGTTTTTTTAAGCAGGAGGAAGGAAAAGAGTCTTGTGCTTGCCTGGACAAACAGGCTAGAGTGGGCATTTTACACGAGGTCAGCGGAGACTGATACGCACCTCAGTGGCGGCAACCTCTCCCCTGGCAGCAGGACGAGCCATTGTTCCCGCCGAAAGCGCTCCCGGAGGTGCCCGACCTGCGTCCCCGCGAGGCGCCCCGCTGGCTGTCCCTGCCGCTGGTACAGACCGACCGGGCCGGGGCCACCCTTACCGGGAGCAGGCGGCTTCTCTTTCAGCCGAGGAAGATTAAAACCTTCTGCAGGAAACGAAACCGAAGCAAAAAACCATACCCCACCTCACAACAAAAAAAGCGGGGAAACAAACAAACAAAGCAAAACAAAACAAAAAAACCCCGACCAACAAACAAACACCCACAGCACACCAAAAACCACCTCCCCACAAAACAAAACTAAAACCAAACAAACTCCCCAAACCTATTTTGCGCCCTGCAACAGCTCGGAGAGATTCTCCCTCCCTGGAAAAGGCGATTAAAAATCTAGCTGCAGATGTTCCCCCTTCACGCTATTCTCAATTCTCTCCGGGTCCCACTGGGCTCGGCGGGTTTTGGCAGCAGCTGGGTTCTGCCACGGGTCCGGACTCAGGCTTTCTTGCGTTTTCTAATTTTTTTTTTCCCCACTGTTTTTTGAAGTTTACGATACCAAATCAAAACTGACACTCTTTGGCACTGGCTGTGGTGCAGAGGAAAAAAACCCACAAACCAAAACACAGAAAACCCCTCCACACACCAAAGAGGTAAGCATTTAAGAAAGTTGTAACTGCAGCCGTTGAACATATTTAAATTCGTTTATACTGGCCTAGGGTGAAACCAGAAAATATAATAATTTTTTTCCCAAAAGGAAGAAACATAACTATAATTCAAGGTTTGTCAGCACTCCCTTCCACTGTGAGAAAAACACTGACTTTCTCGGAAAACAATTCCTGAAATTTCACCACCACTGGAAGAAATAGAAAAAAATTAAATATTTTCAAGTCTTTCCAAAAGTCTTTAGCTCGTCGTAAATTGCGTTTGCATATCCATCACTGTCCTCAACAAATGGATCAAGATACATTGTCTTTCAGTTTGGAGACTATTTTCTTATCCTTCACTCTCCTGTTCTGAAACCAAATGGTAACTTGTCTCTCAGACAGGTTTGTAGCTGCGGATATCCTTCGCCTCTTGTCCTTGTTAATGAACTTGTTAATGGCATATTCATTCTCGAGTTCTTTAAGCTGCAGTTTTGTGTATGGCACTCTCTTCTTTCTCCCACGCCGGTAGACACACATATCAGGCTGGTTTAGTGCAACGTCCCCTATTGTAAAAGACATTATGTGAAAAATTAGTGTTTTATTACAGGCGTTTAAAGCTTAAGCAATACTTGGTGGGCACTGGTTTTCACGGGCAAATAAATAACGCCGGGTTGTTTACAGTTTATTATTATTTACACTGCCACATTATTTGCACGTTAGTAAAGCACCAACCCTTGATGGACTGTCATCACTTTCCAGGCATGCATCTCTAGCGAGCCCGCAGGACGGCGAGAGCACGGCTGGGGGCTGGGAGCAGGTTGGTTCTGGCAGCGCACACACAGACATTGCTTATGGTGTGTGTTTACCCGGGTTTATTTGCATGTGGTTTTTGCCTCTGTGCCCTCACTGCTTGCAGTCTCTTAAGTGCTCTGGGCCTGGGTCAATCTCCGGCCGGAGAGACAGAGGAGCACAAGCCTTCGGGCCATCGTCCTGAAAACTGCAAACGCGAATACAAACCCGACCGCCGAAGGAGGCGGCAGCAGCAGGAGCCCGAGGCCGAACCGGCGCCCACGGGGCTGGCGTCCGGGGCTCCTGCGCTGGTGGCGGGGTGGCTCTGGGGTCTGTGCCGCGGGGTGGAAAGCACAGAGTGAGGTTTTTTCAGGGGTAGAGGAGTGGAAGCAGAAGAAAAAAGAAAATCCATCGTCCTCCGCTCTCTCTCCACTCTCTGCATGTCTATGCAGCGTGTCCACCTCGGCAGGCCGCCCCTGCAGCCCGGGGGGCGGGGGAGGGGACGTGCAGGCGGAGGAGGCGCAAGGGGGGTTCAACTCAGACCATTTCTCTCCCTCTCGTACCTGGGAAGGACGATTTCCAAAAGTGTGAGCTCTGTGTCTGATCTTTGGCACAGTAAACCTGACTATTCCAGCCATTAGCCAGAGTCCAAGACTGATAGCCCTCCATTGATATGTATGTTTCGTGTCTCGGTTCCCCAGAGCCAAACGTTGAGACCATGTCTATGTACCCAGGAACGTGCTGGTAGGGGGTTGTATAGCCCTGGTAGAAGGACACTTCCTTCGCCCTGGAGGAGACTTCATTGGCGGGGACACTCGTGCTGGTCAGACTGGAGACGTCCATGTACTTTTCCACGGGAAAGCCGCCAATGGAGGCATGAGGGGGAGACTTCAGGGCGTTTTGCTGGATCCCAACCCCATGAGACATCCTGCAGCTATAGTATCCATTGCCAAAGTGATACCCATAGCCGAGCGCGGGGGCGGCGGCCGGCGCGGCGGAGCCTGGGCAGTCCTTGGCCGAGGGTTCGGGCCTCGCCGCCGCCCCCGAGCGCTCCCCTCCGCCTGTGTAGCCGAACCCCGAGGCCGCAGCGGCAGCTGCGGCGGCGGCCGCTCGGCCCGTGTGCGCTGCCCCGAAAACGGGCGAGGAGAGAAAATTACGGCACTGCCCAGGGCCTCCGCCGCCGCTGCTGCTGTCGCCGCGCAGTCCGTCCATCTCCCAGCTCGCTGCTTTGCTCATGGCCTTGCACATCGCGGGCGACGGTGACGGCTTGGTCCCCGGCCGGGCATGATGCAAATTTGCCTCCAACAGGTTGGATCCTGGCGGTACGTTTATAAAAACGAAGTCCAGGTTGGGAGGGGGGACGCGGGTGGGGGTGGCCGACTCCAGATTAGTTTGCAGCAGCCCGAGGGGCTGCTCATAGGCTGCCGTCGAAGCATGTGACCCTCCTGCTGCCCGCACTGCCCCTTTCGCCTAGCAGCCCCACGGTCCACACCGACAGCGTCCCCCCCTGCTTCCCACCCCCGCCCCGCTGCCGCGCTCCCGCCCCGCCGTGGCCCCAGAGCTAGGGAGGGGTTGAGAGGGTGTCAGTGATGCCACTCCAGCCAGCCTCGCCCTCGTCCCTTTCATCCTCCCCTTCCTCCTGCTCCCGGCTTCAAAAAGGCCGGCAGAGGACCCTTAGTCTTCTGCCGGCCCTTTTGAAGCCGCGGGCAGGGGTCTGACTGTATCCTGAGCGAGACCTTCCCCATCTCATTGTTGTGTTTGAGGCAGGGGAAAGAAAAAGACTCGGTCTTTGTATCTCCCTCCTTCCCGGCCATGCATGGAGGACAAGGGCTTTGTTATAGGGGGGAAGGGGTCCCCAGACTCCACTGAGTTCTTGGTCCGTGGGAGGCCCCGCTTTAACACCCTCATCCGGGAAAAGTCACCGGGTCTGTGCGCAGTGCATAATGTTTAACCTGGCACTCATTAGATGTGGCTTTTTTTTCTCCCTTGCAGTGTCAGTTCATGTAGTAATGCAGACTAGTTAAAACGCAGCGTTTGCTTAATCCTGAAGGCTGTTCTGGGGGTGACCTCCCAATACTATGCCAAACCCTTCTGTCGCCTCTCTCGACTCTCCTGCTGAGACGGGATGGAAATTGGAGGAGCGAGAAGAGCTGGGAGTGCAGAAAGCTTCCTAGAGGAGTTGCAACGGCTCCTGTCCCTCTGGGGTTCTGTATTGTAGATACTTAAGCTTATCTCTAGGGCCCGGAGGGCAACAAGTTGCTGGGAAAGGAGGCAGCTCCACGGAGAACGGTAGAGAAACTCCGCGCCCGCTGAAAATCATACAACTAGGGCCGTGTTTTCTGTCCCCCCCACGAGGCTCAGGCAGAGAAGAGAAGGAATGCAGACGCCGTGGAGGTGAAACTCAGTGCTGACACGATTTCGGGGCTGAGGGTGCACTTGCTGAGCAGCCCGGGCAGACAGTGCCGGGGTCCCCAGGGTTGCTGGACGGCCTCGGGTGCTGAGGGACCGTGCGGGAGCTCGGCAGGTAGCCCAGCAGCCTCCCGTCCCACACCCCTGCTTTGTAGCCGGTCTAACCGTCGTCGGCTGTTTCTCGAAGCGGGGTGAGGAATGACAAACGGGAGCCAGTGATCACAGCAACAACCGGATGGCAAGCACGAGTTCACGTTCATTAGCTCTAAGCACTTAATTGTTATTAGTCTTTCATAATCAGTTAAGAAGTGAGAGAGACGTGATCTCTCTCGGCTATAAGACGAACTAGTATTTACTCTCAGGACATGAAACCTTGCATAGTTAAGAGGACGGTTTGAGGAGGCACACGTTTCTCATCCTTTTTATGTCCTTGCACTCAGCTTTCTAGTGAAAACGTTGCTAACACAATAAAGTCCGAAAAATGAGAGACTATTTATCTGGATATCTTTCCATTCGTATTCCCATTTCCTGTTGTGTTTCCTCTAGCAATAAATGCTGTCAAATATTCTCTCCTGTCACGACATTTTAAATAAGGCCGAATGAATGAGCATCTTTGACAGGCTTTCAGAGCTTTTTGAACTCCGTTACATCAAAGCAAACTGCGGTGCAGCCGCAGCTACGCCCGCAGAGACCTCAGCCCTGCCGAGAGCTTCGCTCCAGCGAAAGCCCCTCAGTGTCCCAGAAAACACTGTGTTTGTCCACATTTATGACCAACAACTTCAATTCTACAACAAGCTGTTTTGTTGAGGGTGTGGAATACAACACTGCCTCGCACAGCAGGATATTATGCACAGGACTAAAAAAACCCAAAACAAACCAAAAGCTCGTGAACCGAGGTCGGATCTCTGAGAGCATCCACACAGTTTACAAGTGGAGGGACGCGTCGCGCACCCCTGACTCCGGGAACCGTGTTGGGCACTGTGCTGTGGCGCTGGCCCTGGACCAGACCAGCCTGCCTCCACCGCACGGGGAGAGCAGTCCCCACCGAGGGCCCGCTTCGCGGCAGTCAGGGAAGCTTGCCCCGCTTCCCCGGCCTCTGTCTGCGGGATCGTAGTCGCCTTCCCCCGGCAGCGGCTTCGCGGGTGCCCAAAGCTCCTCAGAGCCGCATTACATTTCCTGTTGACGCATTGCACGGGAATCTGCGTAACACAAAAACTAGGTAGCATCGATGCAGAAAGTGGCCGTGTTCTTCCCCTGAAAATTTTTTTTCCGTCCTGAAAGTGTCTCGTTTCCTCAAATACATTTGCTATGATTTAACACAGTTAGGACTCTACTGAAGATTTTAGCGCAGGTTTTTAGTATTTGCTATTTGTCCTCCCCCTGGTGTCTCCCAGGAAAAACAACCCACGTTTTTTTCATCACCTCTCGCCAGAATTTGCCAAAGGTAACAGTGTCTTTAGGATGTTGCTTCTTTTGTTAGCGTTTGCTGTAAAAATAATAATAATAAAAGAAGATCGTTCAGGACAAACAGCGAAAGCAAACGAAGAGAAAAACAATCCATTTGTTCTTCCCCCAAATCTTCCCCCATGCCCATTGTGTTCCGTTGTTATCTGTTAACATGCGTGGACTTTTAATAGATAAACAGAATGGAAGAGCTTTCGTTTTCCGATACCCTTGGGAAAAAGAAAAGGCGGTTACGATAATGAAAAGACTCAACAGCAAGGGAGGGAAAATATATTTTTTTCCCCTCCATATCTGTGCCACAGCTTCTCATCTCTTTATTTACTTTAGCTTTAAAAAAATTCATTTCGTGTCGGAGAAAGTTTTCTTGGAACGCCCTAAGTGGCCTCGGGGCGCGTTTACGGGCGGCTGAGCATTGGTGGGCGTTGAACTTGAGCTCTCGGGTCAAGGGCTGTTGCTGGCCGCTCTCTGACTCCCACCTCTGCTCCCTGAAGCGCGGGGACCTCTTCGACCCTGACCCGAGACAAGCTTGCCGATCTGCCACAGCTGCGACCTGCAGAGAAACACTGGCCGAATAACTTCGCGACCTAACTAACGCTTTATCATTTAAATTAAAACCTGATCGTGTGCAAAGGCAGCTCCCGGAAACATCATGTCAACATTAAACTCGCACAGCGAGCGGCCGCGGTTTTTCCTCCCGTGTAGCGTAAGGACGGACCGTGCGGCAGGGCCCGCATGGGACACGCTGTGTTTGTGAGCCTCACCGCTCTCGGGTGACATTTCACGGGGGATCAGGACTGAGCAAACAAGGAGACGCCGGAGACTGTCCTATCCTTCTGTGGCAGCGTGAGGCGGAAGGGAGAGTCCGGTCTGAGCGCGGAGCGTCGTGCGCACCGAGACACGCGAGGCAGCCGCTGCGCGGCCGCGGAGTTACGCAGCCAGGCGGCCTCCGGCGAGCAGGAGTGGCTGGGCGGGCAGGGCCGGGAGCAGGACAGGCAGCAGAGGCGGGCAGCACCCTCTGCCTCGCCGCGCACTGCCGCCGTAGCGCCGCCAGGTGGCGCCACCGCGCCTGCCACCGCCGCGGGCGCTGCGCGGACTCCTTGCTCCCTCGAGGCGGTCTCCGTCCTCGACGCCCATCGGACCGACTACCTGCGGCCCCGCACGCACCGGGACCAGTCCACCGAAGCCTGCTCCCAGACACCTTCCGCTGCTCCGGATAGCTTGTCGGTGCTTCCTCGCCATCCCTGGCCCCCCTTGGCAGCCTGCCCCGCCGGGTCGAAGGAGACAAATATTCCTGTCTTCCCAAACACGCTCTGAGCGGTGAAAGGCTGGCCGAGATGATTTTCATTTCAGTTAAGTTGCGTGACCTCTTTTTCCCGGGTAAGATTCATTAAACGAGCACTGAAAAATTCTTTGATGTCTCAAGTAGTAACTTTCAAGATGAAATTGAGAAAAAGTTTGGCCACAGGCCTAAGTATTTAAACTTACAAAAACAAACGAGTAAACAGCTTCTATCGAAACCTCGTATATTTCGGCGGTCTCTATATCTTCCTCCCCCCTTTCCTACTAATGTTACTCTAATAACGGCCGTTCTTTAGGATGAGGTTTTGAAGAACTATAAATATATTATGAAGGATTTTTAGTCTGTGCTATTGTGTTTTTTTCTTTTCTAAAACAACCACAACAAAACCCAAACACACTCGTCCCCATATAACGCTTCACCCCTCCAAAAAAACCCAAACCAAACCCAAACCAGTGCAGTAACTGCACACGGTTTCCCAGGAGTATGAATATTAGATGGCTAATTAGCAAGTTAACGGTTTGGGGTGAACTGTTTGGCGTGGAACTGTTTTGTTACCTCACATCTACTTAGTGAAAGATTATTATAGTATTTTATAACTATTTTTCCCCCTTGCATATGAATGTAGCTATGTTTTTAGATACACAGTACATAACGTTAGGTATGGGTATTATCTAAAAGGTGTAAAATACAACACTAACAAAGATAATTTGCAGGCGCTCTTGCATGTAGCTTATTTTTCTCACATTGGGACTTTTCATATAGACTTTTTCATTCAAGTAACACAGAAAGTGTCCCCTCATTTCCAGTGATGCAGTGACATTCCTGGGGTCCGAAGGTTTGTCAGCTTTGGTTTTGGACACGCACGGGTGCCTCGGCGATGTGGCATCTCGGCTGTGGTTTCCCAGAGCCCCGTTACCGCCCGTAAGAAAACAGGCGAGGGCGCCAAACGACAGCAATAAAGCCAGCAGCCGGCTTCCACCGCCTCCCGCCCCGGCGGTGCCGCCCGAGGGGCACCCGCTCTGCAGCGCTCAGTATGACCCGGGCCGGGATGTAGCAGTGGGGACTTCCTCCTCTGGGTCCCCGTGGGGGATCGTGTTCTGGCTTTGCAGCTTGCGCTCCGCTCCACGCCCCTCCACATCAGCTTACTCCGCCGCAGGCACGGAAAAGTTGATATTTACTTTTGTCTGGTTTTGAGGCTGTAAAACACAGGACACCACACGGTAGTCTAAATTCACATTTCAAAGGGCTGACATAAAACTCTCATTAATGGTAGGCTGGATTTTGCAAACAACGCCTAGGATGTTTCCTAAATATTTAGTGGAATGTTTAGAGAGACTTTAACACGTTATTTAAAAAATAAATAATAATAATATAAAACTTACATATATCCCATTTTCGAGCTATGAATCATGCACAAGAGCGCAAGAACTTAGGAGATGTGTCTGACTAACATTAACAGGAACAGCTCTCCTCTCAATAAAATCAAACCCGTGTTTAATCACAGGAAACATTGGGGTGTTTTTCCGGGCGATGAAACTCACATTCCCAGGGTCTAAATACTAGATGTGTGTGAAGAAACATCACAGGGAGAATAAAGGTTGGGCTGCTATCGAAGCGCACTCCAGATATGCTAACGACAAAGGATTTATCTTCGTTTAAATGGTTGCCATCAGCGTCATTATTACTAGCAAAGTTACCACTGAAGGGAGACTTTCCGATCGTCAGGTCTGCCGAGCGCGGCAGCCCCCGGTCCCTGCAGCGCTGCAAGGCTGCGCCCCGCGGCACCCGGCGCAGAGCTGAGGGATGAGCTAAGTGACCCACAGGTAACTTTGGAGAGAGGGTGATAGAGGTGATGTTTCTACTACCTCGAAGCCTGTAGGCAATAAGCTCCACTTTTTTTTTCTTTCTTTTTTCCTTTTTTTTTTTCCTTTTTGTTTTTTTTTAATTTAAAAATGCATAGATGTTATTGGCGGTGGGGAGGGAAGAAGCAGAGGGCTGGAGAAAAACCTACCGGAAGGATGAAACGGCACAGCCGCGGAGTGTTTTAAATCACGAATGCATGTAATGTCCTTCGGTTATTTCCTCTCCCTATCACACTTAGTGTTGCCCCAGAGGGGAGAAAAATCGCAGCCTAGCTTCATTGATAAGTACTATTATAGAAACCAAAAAGGAGATAATAATAAGGACCGATGGAAGAAAAAAATCATTATAATATACTAAATTGTAGTATTTTTTTAAATCTCCAGGCAACTGCTGTAGGTGCATGTCGGGAGCAGTTGTCTTATAAATTCTGAGGATAACGTTCTCCCCTGTGAGGGGGTGCCAGGGGGTGTCAGTGTAAATTCCTAAATAAAAGTACTAATGTGGTCTGGAAATCGGACGGAAAAGTAAAGAGGTATCAGCGGCAGAAGATTCTCTGTTCCCTAATGCTCTTCCAGCTCTCCTTCGCATTCAGATCTAAAATCCGCCTCATAAATAATAATAAAGAAAAACATTATCTAATATTTAGTTTGTAGTTCTGTCCGAGGACAAATGAGAAAAAAGCTGCATCATTAGGACCTAAAAGGCAACAAAACAAAATTCAGAGCATAATGATGCACCTAAATGAAGGGGGAAATGTTGCAGAGCTCATTTTATTAATCAGACTGTCAATTCCACCCCAGAGGCCAAACCCCAGAGCAATTCAAGCAAGATCTGATCAAGCTAAGGACAAGAGCTTTACTCCTCACTTCTTGTCTTTCTTTCTTTCCACCTGGATATATTTGTCTGCTCTGAAGCCGCCTTCATTATCCACTGACAGGAGCTTGTATTTATTTGCTTATAAACCTGTTACAATAAATGATTATTCGAACAGCGTCATTCGTACCTTAATGACGAGCACCACTTTTTGATGAATGACATTTCGGGCTAGAAAGGATGTATGGGTCATTTTGACCAGTCATTCCCTCGCTTTGGCAACCCACAATTTTTACGCCTCCCTCAAAAAGAGATAATAATATTTAGAGACACTTGCCGGGCTGAATGTGAATTAGCCCCTGCTGCAGCTCATCATTAGTACAGGACCAGCCCTGCAACTTTGACATTTTTTATAAAGCTGAGATGATGGAAAGAATAAGAAAAGAGATGATCCTGATGGAAAGAGGGCTGCACAGCCCTACAGCTGGCAAAAGGATCTCGAATTTGTCAGACTCAGCTGGAAATGCGGTGCTGGAGGCCCTTGAAAATTCTCCGCGCAGTGGTCGCCTCAGCCCGAGACTGACTGCCGCCTCCCTGCACAGCGCTATAGGAGACATCTCCGCCAAAGGCAAATTTGAAATAGACACTTTATTCAATCTTCAGCATCCGAGCACTGAAAGCACCGTCTCCTCCGAAATCCCGCCGTCGGAAAGCAGGAAGAAAATAAGCCTTTATTCCGAAGTTGCTCAAGAGGCAGATATGAACAGTGATGTGGAGGTGGGCTGCTCCGCGCTCCGCTCCCCAGCCAGCCTGACTGCCTCCCAGCTGAAGGAAAACAGTAACAAAGGTAAACTCTTCCTTTATCATCTCCACCTAAGCCCCGCACTTTGCCAAACGGCTTTAAAAACCAAAGCAAACCCACTTCCACCCCCGAAGTTGCTCGCCTCTGCCCCGGCGCTCTCTCTTCTGCTAAGACAGAGCTCCAGGCTGTAAAATATTATTGCAATTACTGCGCTACCCCGAAAGCCGAGACACCGTGCCCGGGCAGCTCCTATGTGGGTGCGTGTGTGCATCTCCAAATCCATTGCTATGTAGCTATACATCCAGAATATATGTGGGCACGAATATCCACCCACTTAGGGAAAGCTTTTTCCTCGTTTTTCCTCGCACTCTTGGAGCTCTCGGTGTCTCTCGAGCTTATATATGTGTATTATACATACATAGACTGAATCCGAGACAGAGAGAGAGGAGTGCGAGGAAATTGTCCATATGCGTCTGTGTGTGCACTTCTCTGTGTGCCGTCTGTGTCCACCTCAGGGTAATTGGGCATTGTTCACTTTTCCTCTTCTGTGTGACAGGGGGTTTGAAAGAGCCTCATGTCCTTCCCCATGCTTCGCAGGGCATGGTGATGGACGGTGGTTGCTGTTATTGCTGTAATTGGGGAGGGGGAGCCAGGTGAGCGGTGCATTTTCAAGGGGCCACTGTGCACGTCTTTTTACTCAAATGTGCCAGAGAAAAGAAAGGATCCTCGACGTAACACTGGAGAAAATATCGGCTTTTATGGTTGCTCTTATTTCGTTAGTCTAAAACGAAATTAAGAACAGCAGCCGACGAGGGCAAGGCTAGCGCCGAGCCGGAGCTCCTCGCAGCCGTCGGAGCCGCGTCGAGCCCGGCCTTGCCTTCGCCCGCTTTCCTCAGGGCTCGGTTGCCCTGCCATCTCCAAACACGCCACATCCACGGAGACCAAAGCCGTTATGAAGTAACTCCAAAAACTCCCCACAAAGTCCCCGCAAAACCAGCCCCACATCCCCCAGCTGTATCGATTCTGTGAGCAGCAGCGATCTCTAAGGGTGACAGCTGGCCTTAAGGACGGGCGCGTAGGGCACGACCCGGCCCGGCCGGGCGGGTGGAGGGGGGCGCCGCTCCGCTGCCTTCTCTCACCCCCGTGTGCTCGCTCTGCAGGCTACGCGGAGAGCAGCCCGGCGCCCAGCACCCCCGCCGCCGCCGCCCCCGCCACTGGTATCGGCAGCCTGCACAGCAGCGGCGGGGCGCTGGGAGGCTCGGCGGCGGGGGCCGACCAGGTGCGTCGGTACCGCACCGCCTTCACCCGGGAGCAGATCGCACGCCTGGAGAAGGAGTTCTACCGCGAGAACTACGTGTCGCGGCCGCGGCGCTGCGAGCTGGCCGCTGCCCTCAACCTTCCCGAGACCACCATCAAGGTACTCCGCGCCTGCGCCCACCGAACTGCCGCGGCCCCGGCGCAACTTCGCGGAGCCCCGCAGAGCCCGACTCTCCCGAGCCGGCTGCCGGCTTCGCTTGAAGGACAGACTCGGCCCTTAGCTGTTATCATCAGTTGTTCCCTTTTTCATGTCTGCATAGATTTGTTTCCTTAAATTATTACTTATTTTCCCATCATTTTTATTGCTTTAACATATCTCCTAAAGAGAAAAGGGGAGAGAAAACAAACGCAGCATTAAACACGGGGGGATGGCTCAAAGGGAAAATCTTAACTCAGATCGAGGGGGTCCCCTCCCGGCCGAGGGGAATCATGCCCATAACTCCTCTTGGGCAAGGTCACAGACGACTACTCCGGGCAGGAGGGTCGCCTACAAGCGACGCGGCTGCGATGTAGCCACAGGCCGCGCCGCATTTGCGACGTATGTCAGAGGATGCCCTTCGGTGGTGGCGGAGGGAGCGGGAGCAGGTGCGGAGGGGCGCGGAGCTGAGGCCGCGCTGTGCTTGTCTCCCCGCGCAGGTGTGGTTCCAGAACCGGCGGATGAAGGATAAGCGGCAGCGCTTGGCCATGTCCTGGCCCCACCCGGCCGACCCCAGCTTCTACACCTACATGATGACCCATGCAGCGGCCACGGGCAGTCTACCCTACCCCTTCCACTCCCACGTCCCTCTCCACTACTACCCGCACGTCGGGGTTACCGCCGCGGCCGCCGCGGCCGCCGCGGCCTCCGGGGCCGCCGCCGCGCCCTTCGCCACCTCTATCCGCCCGCTGGACACCTTCCGCGCCCTCTCGCACCCCTACTCCCGCCCGGAACTGCTCTGCAGCTTCCGACACCCCGGCCTCTACCAGGCACCGGCCGCCGCCGGCCTCAACAGCAGCGCTGCCGCGTCGGCGGCGGCTGCAGCAGCGGCGGCTGCGGCTGCTGGCTCGGGGCCGCCGGGGGGCTCGGCGCCCTGCTCCTGCCTCAGCTGCCACAGCAGCCAGACAGCGGCGGCGGCAGCGGCGGCCTCGGCGCTGGGATCGCGTGGTGCCGCC